>OX457050.1:13312717-13400217 GCA_949752735.1 Lumbricus terrestris | reverse complement strand
ATAGAAAGGGAATAAAGTAACAAATGGAATAAAGTAGGAAAAACAATTGTTGCTACAAGCATTTGTTTGTCCTTTCTTATTTAAGTGGAGAAATAACCTTTAAAAAACTGTTTCCCTAAGCCAATGTTGAGGTTTAACCCTCGAAACCCACCTTGGCTACGCCACTGAACCAGTGTCAATCTTCTGCGTTGTCTTTCCCAGTTATCAGCGTTCCAAGTGCAGATGCACTAATGAATAATTAATCAACACTAATGAATAATTAATCAATCTAATGAATAATTTAGTATAGACTGTCTTATCGGATAATCACTCATGAGCAATGATATCTGGTTTCTCTTTGCTTTCATCCTAATCGTGTTCCTTTGTTTTCCCTTCCACTACATCGTCCCTTCCACTACATCGTCCCTTCCACTACATCGTCCCTTCCACTACATCGTCCCTTCCACTACATCGTCCCTTCCACTACATCGTCCCTTCCACTACATCGTCCCTTCCACTACATCGTCCCTTCCACTGCATCGTCCCTTCCACTGCATCGCTTGTGCTACGGAAGAGCTGTCCGCTTAAGCTGGTCCCAAGGGTCGACGTAACACTAGCCACTTCGCTTTCGTAGTCTCCATATTAGATGTACGTGAAGTCCGATCTATCCGTGTCCAAACTTTGATCCGGAGTCGATGATGTTGTCCGTTTGCTGCTCGTTGCACTAGATGGAAGAGAAATCTCAGATGAAATTTTGTGAAAATGACGATGATGATGATGATGATGATGATGACGTTGATGATGACGACGATGATGACGGCGACGACAACTCCGCCACTGGTTGCACTCTGCCAGTGCCAGCCCATGCCTGGATAATAGAGGAGGGCGTCGCTAATGGTCTTTGTTACCACACAGTGACGTTAAACTGCAAATACCACCACCACGACAACAGCAGCGACAACGACAATGACTATTACGATGATGACGACGACGATTTTGATGATGATGATGGCGATGATTATGATGATGATGATGATGATGATGATGATGATGATGACGATGATGATGACGATGACGACAGCAACGACAATGATAACGACGACGATTTTGATGATGATTATGACGACGATGATGATGGTGATGGTGATGATGATGATGACGGTGACTACGACGACAGCAACGACAATGATAACGACGACGATTTTGATGATGATGACGACGATGATGATGGTGATGATGATGATGACGACGACGATGATGATGATGATGATGATGACGACGACGACGACGACCGTGATGATTTTTCTTTCAACGTAGTACATGTAGTTATACTGACATGACTTCTTTTGATTTCTTTTTACAAAACGACGACACCAAGAGAGGAAATCGATTATTTGAACTATGATGAAGAATATTCGCATCTTTTGCGTTGCACCTGCTGCTGAAGCCCTGGTCGATGATGATAGATGATGGCACTACGGAACGGATGTCGGCTGCTGAGGCAGGGAAAGGCGCAGTGCATCTTCACCATCACCAGTCTTCTCTTCGTCGTCTTCGTCTGCAAACAAGCCCTCGATGACCACGACCTTGACCCTGACCTTGACCCAGACCCTGATCCATATCCGCATCAGCAGCAGCAGCGCTCAAGCGAGACCGACTCCAACCCATCACGCTTCGTCGCACCCCGCCATCCAATCGCCCCTGGCCGTCATTCATCGTCGTCATCACCAAGGGCCTGGCACGAGGAGCTCGTATTCTTCGAGCGGAACGTACCCCTGATCTGGATCGGTGGCGTACCACGCAGCGGAACGACCCTCATGCGGGCCATGCTCGACGCCCACCCCGAAGTGAGGTGCGGCGCCGAGACGAGGGTCATCCCTCGCCTCCTCAACATGCACCACTGGCTCGACAAGACGGACTTCGAACGGAACTGGCTGCGCGACGTCAACCTCGGCAACGACGTCCTTGAACGTGCCCTCGGAGCCTACATCCTCAGCATCATCGCCGGGCACGGAGAGGCCGCCGCCCGCCTCTGCAACAAGGACCCGTTCGCCCTTCGCTCCATCGATCGTCTCCACCGCGTCTTCCCGCGTTCCAAGTTCCTGCTGATGATCCGGGACGGTCGGGCAACGGTCCACTCGATCATCTCGAGGAAGATCACGATCAAGGGCTTCGACTTCCGGTCCTACCGCGGTGCCCTCGGTGACTGGAACAGGGTCGTGACGACGATGTACGAGCAGTGCCGGTCCGTCGGTAGAGAACACTGTCTTCCGGTCTACTACGAGAGGCTGGTACTTCACCCGAAGCAGACGATGATCGAGGTTCTGAAGTTCGTCGATGTGCCTTGGAATGACGTCGTCCTGCACCACGAAACGACCATCGGAAAAGAGGGCGGAGTCTTTCTGTCCAAGTGAGTGAATATTCATGAGAGGGCGGAGTTTTCTGTCCATGTGTGTAAATATTCATAAGAGGGCGGAGTTTTTCTTTCCATGTGTGTAAATATTCATGAAAGGCCTGAGCCTTTCTGTCCATGTGTGTAAATATTCATGAGAGGGCGGAGTCCTCCTGTCCAATTGCGTGAAGATGCATAAGAGGCGGAGTCTTCCTGTCCAAGTGATAAAAATATGCATAAGAAAGCGGAGTCTTTCTGTCTAACTAAATAAATATTTATATGAGGGCGGAGTCTTTCTGTCCATGTATGTAAATATTTATGAGAGGGCGGAGTCTTTCCGTCCATGTATGCAAATATTCATAAATATTCATGAGGGGCGGAGTCTTTCTGTCCAATTGAGTGAATATCCATGAGAGGGTGGAGTCTTTCTGCCCAACTGAGTGAATATTCATGAGAGGGCGGAGTCTTTCTTTCCAATTGAGTGAATATCCATGAGAGGGCGGAGTCTTTCTGTCCAAGTGAGTGAATATTCATGAGAGGGCGGAGTCTTCCTGTCCAAGTTAGTAACTATTTAGAAGAGGGTGGAGTATTTCTGTTCAAGATAACGAATAGCCACAAGAGGGCGGAATCTTCTGTCTAATTGAGTGAATACTCAGAAGAGGGTGGAGGTAGAGTGATTTCTTATTCATGGAGGGCGGAGTCTGCCATTAACATTAACACTGGGTTAATATCCAGTAGAGGTAAGAACTCTTTAAACGACGCTGCGTCATATCAATGTCGCCCTCCTCCTTTTCCCAGCTTTGGACTGACACTGTCATAGTACGAGCAGAATATCTGCCTCTTAGTGTGATTTATTTCTGGAGGCTTAGTCTTAACTTTAATCAATAATGACAATTACTGCAGACTGTGTGGAGCATTGGGCGCAAATAGAAATGAACGTATTCGCCAGACGACGAATAATTACTATAATTATGTATCTCAACGTTAAGACAAGCGTCCACAGACGAAGATTTCATTAACTACAAAGCGTGTGAGCCAACCATTAAAGAGGAATCGTACTCTGACTGATAGATTCCAATTTTAGTTTATTATCCACAATAATCCAGTGAGATTCGGTAAAGTCTCTTTCTCTATACAACTAGCAAATCCCCGTCCGTTGCGAGTGAAGCATTAGGGGAGGAGCATTAGGGTAAGCATTTTCTGAATGGTCATCCATCGCGTCCATCCATTCCCACTAATCAAATCTCCTTTTGACTGACCAGCTGATGACCATGGAGTGACCAGCTGATGACCAACCCATCGATAACAAAAACTGCGGCGAATGTCGTGGACAGACAAATGAGATTAGCGTTCAATTAGTTCTGTTCCCAATCGAGTCGATGCTATTTCTGAATATGAGGCTAACTTTACTGAGTTCCGACCGATGTTCTACCAATACTCACCGGACCAATAATTATAGGCCATTCTACTCGTACACAGGCAGTGCCAGTCCCGAGTCTGAGGAATGGAGGAGGGCGCCGCTGATCAACTCTGATATGACACAGCCAACTGTAAAACTCGGGCTAGCAGGACCCAAACTCAGAAATCTTAACTGGCATGCATGCACCCATTCGGACTTGCAGCAATGGTGAAAGATTTCACCCGATCAAATATTTTTTATTGAAACTAGTTTAATTTACTGAGCAGGGTCGACTCCTTAATATAATACAGTAGGCATAGAAAAAGAAGTCCACCTTCAAATAACTGGCCTACAAACAAGCAAAATGTACATGTACAGTATAGTAGCCTATATAGTGGGCCCAGTGGCGTAGCAAGGAATTTATTATGGGGCTGGTTTGAGGGTTTTATGGCCTGGCCGGATGCCCTTTCTAACACCAGCCCAACAGTATTACAGTCAATAAGAAGGGAATAAAGTAACAAAGGGAATACAGTAAGAAAAACAAGTGCTACTACAAGCAATTGTTTTGTTTTTTCTTATTTAAGTGGATAAATAACCTTTAAAAACTTTTTCCTAGGCCAATTGGGGTTTTAACCCCCGAAACCCCCTTGTCTACGCCACTGAGTGGGCCTAGTTTTACCCTATTTTAACGACACTGTGCGATAATAAAGCGTCGCCCTCCTCGTTTATCCAGGCTTAAGACTGGCACCGTCACAGTGAAAACAGTGGCGGAGTTCCTGCACCACGTTCGTGTAGCCTAACGAACTATCGCCATCGACATAATATCACGAGATGATCTGAACATTACATACGACTGGCATGGCAAAGGTTAGACACTACAGAAACCGTTGCTATGGTCTCCAGACGAATAATGAGATACTCTCGACGCCGATTAACTGTCATCGAATATTGAAATACTCTCGACACCGGGTCAGAGACGCCGATAAATAAACAGAGGGAGACACAGAGAGACCGGAAATTGGTTTGTTTTGGCGGCCATTGAGCCTCGATAGGATGATGGAATGCACGTCATAGCAGCTGTCGTCCGCCATCTTGATGACTAAGCACTTTTTCCTTTCGTTCACAATGGCGCCGAGATACACGGCCGGAAGTGCTCGTCGCCATGATGGCAAGATGGCGGACGCAGTGAAACCGGAAGTCATGCCTCAGGAGTGTCGTTCCAACGAAGACAGCATATATACGTTTTGCAACCGGAAGTCGCTTCGTGATGACGTCGATTGTCTGCGTAGATTGATTGACGCTGTGTTCGTTGCCATTGGTGACCGTCGACCCGATCGCCATGGGGCCCGGGGGGCAGTCCCCAAGTTCAGATGCATATGTTTCTGGATATCTCTGATTTTTATTTACCTAAACTTTGCCATTGCTCTATCTATCATAGTGCCAGTCCCGAGCTTAGAGAAATGAGGAGGGTGACCCTCGTCATCCCTGTTATAACACGCATCCCAAGGTTCACTCCCTTCGATGCGTCCTATGGCAGATCAAAACTGTTATTTTTAACCATAGTGGACCATAATACATGTAATATATATATATATATATTTATATTTATATATATTATGGGGCGCGGTGGTGTAGTGGGTATGGTCGTCGCCTAGCAGCTGAAGAGTTGCAGGTTCGATTCCACCTCAAGTCACCGCGTAAGGACGTTGGGCAAGTCCTTCCCTTGCAATTGCTCAGCGCTTCGGCGTGAAACTCCGATGCAGTGCCCGCTCTGTAGTCGGGAGCGCCTCTGAGTAGTGAGCGTGTAGGGGCGCTATAACAAATGCACATATATACAAACAATATATATATATATATATATACAAATTCTTCCCACGTGGATATGCGCGTTCATTGTGGTCATTTGAATGCAGTGGTCATCATCGGTATAGTGGTCAGTTTGGCCACGTGTCTGTGAGTGGATAACGGTTTCAGTCGTACGTGTATACGGTCAGTCAGCGGAAGTGGAAGGCGCTGGTCCGACACCCATCCAGGAAATGATGCCTTCTCTGCTTCCTTCCGGCTCCAGTGGTACGACCAGCGGTCGAGGGAAACTCTTCTCCTCCCTCCTCCCTCCCACGCTCCATGTTCTCTGTGTTGGATTCCAATTAGGTGCAGATCGCATTTTGCTGTGTATCATGTGCTAGTAATAACAGTAGACCTGATTATGATTATGATGATGACGATGATGATGATGATGATGATGACATTAATAATAATAATAATAATAATAATAATAATAATAATAATAATAATAATAATAATAATAATAATAATAATATAATAACAATAATAATAAATACTACTACTAATAATAATAATAGATACTAATAAGGGCAACAATAACAACAGCAGCAGCAGCAGCAGCAGCAACGACGACGACGACGACGACGATGACGATGATGATGATGATGATGATGATGATAATAATAATAATAAGAATAATAATAATAATGATAATTATAATGGCAAAAAACACTAAAAATAATAATAACAATTTGCCTACAACAATAACAGCAACAGCAAGAGCAACACCAATTACAAAAGTAGGCTATACATTAAAAATTAGCATGCATGTTTAAATATTAGGCGCCGCTTACACTAGACACCTTCAAAACGTTGTGATAAGATCTCATATATAATGCATTTTCGCGTAATAATGCCATTTATCGATTATTGCGGAGTATTCAACTCCATCCTTCAAGAGCATTAAAATGCACATTAAACTATAACCCCGATCGGACACCAAACCGGGCTCAGGCTCTTAAATACGGATTTGACGTTATGTGGCGACAGTTTAAGCTGATTTTTTCTGATGCAGTTTGTGTGGCGCTTTGAAATTGTGGAGTTAACAGTTTGAAAGTTTAGGTACATGTATTAAAATATGCACATGAAATTAGCATATAATTAATATACGTGTTGCTGCGATTCTAGGAGAGAATTCTCGTCTGACCAGGTGAGACAGCCAATCAACGTCGAGGCGCTAACCAAGTGGGCGGAGCATATACCCGATGACGTCAGAAGAGACGTCATGTCGATCGCGCCAATGCTGGAGACGCTTGGATATATCTCGGACGTCTATCCACCCGACTACGACCAACTACCACTGCGCTATATAAATGTTGACCAGCCTCAGAGTTAAATCCCACCACGACTCTTTCGTTTTCACTTTCGTTTCGTTGTTTTGGTTTCGATATGGAGGGTTTGACTTCTTAGACTAATGGCGACGAGTGACGTCTGTTCAGGACTCCTAATCATTGGATCATTGAGACCATGGGCGCCCGCAAAAATTTTTGCAAGAGGGGCAAAGCATTAATGGCCACGGTCAACGAGATGCAAATAGGATGATTAAGAACATGGGTTTTTCACAGTGGTTTCAATAGGCCCAAATGTAAATTTACTTGTTTCGCATTGTGTATCGCTGGTAAAATTGGCGCTTTCATGCGAGGATTATACATGCATGTTCGTACAATTGGATAACATTTTCAGGAAACATTGATAATTTATCCCTCGACTGCAACTCGACAAACATACCCACTACACCACCGCGCTCCGCGTCAAATTATGCATTTGCAAAAGCATATTCTAATCCAACACTGTTAACATACACGAGATACCAATCGATTAAGCTGGTAGGAAACACAAACCACCAAATGGAAAGTTTGAACGACTGATTGGAGGAAATCAGCATAGATGAATATTATTTTCCATCCGAAAAAAACTTACAGCGTTCAAACGCAACCGATTATTTTAGTCGCCTCTGCAGACTTAGCGACTCCACCGATGTCACTGTCCGCCATTAATTAATGACCGGTTTAATTTCCTTAAGATAAAACAGAAATTAGACACATCGTGTCATTTCTGCATTATTTGCACACATCCAATAATAATTATGACCGAAACGCAAGCGACACAGAACTCGTACGCACAAATCCTGCATTCTGAAGCCCAAGGACTCTGACTGAAGACTAGAACCTACAATGTACATGCTGCCAGAGCAGGGATGCCACTCTGGATTTAAAAAATGTTAGATCTGGAATAAAAAGGCTAGAAAACCTTAACTGGCTTTACGCTGAGGAATACGCAGAAGTTGTGTGAGATGGGCGTGGAATTTGTCTAGACAAATGCTTTTCCTCTTGCGCCCTAATTTTCTTATGACCTGTTAGTCTTTGAGCAGAAAATCTGACGTCCGGTGACGTGTGTTTCATTTGTATTTACACATCGATGGAGTGTTTATTTTGTGAAAATGCCTGAAAATGTAAGTGAAGTTTCATGAATTGCTCTAATAACATCTTTGCAAATAATAAATGTTTCAGCACGAATAAAATATTAACTCCACCACCGGTCGCATTCTGCCAGTGCCAGTCCCAAGTCTAGATTAAGAAGGAGGGCGACACTAATCATCTTTGATTTGGCAGTGTCGTTAAACATGTAACAAGCACGAAAAGAATCCGTGAGTAAAAAGCCAGATCCTCAGAAAACCCTATAAACCTAGACAACACCAAAAACCTTGATCTGTTTTCAAAAAGCTATGAGTGGCATCCCTTTGCCAGCCAGAGGCTATAATATCCCGTCTGCCGTTGTGATATTCTCAGCCGCCAGGGGCGCTGCTGTCGACGTTGATAGCGTCTAATCGGCAATGAGATCAAAGTAAACTCGACCTCATTACTCAACGTCCACGTGACAGAGGCATCGTTATGGTGGCGCCATGAAATATAACGGCCACCCACATAGTTTCTAAATAATGGCCTCGTGAGAGTTTGGGTAGTATGAGTATTGTAGAAATTAAATGGGGGAGGGCGGGATGGGTCAGACCTGCGTTTCCCATAGTGGGCTCGCACCGCCGGGAGAGCACAAAGGCTTCGCGAGAAGTTGAGCAAAAAGTTTCTTGATAAATTTTACTGCAATATAGCAGGTTTTGGAAAGGGCAACATGGGCAAGTTAAAGCAAAACAGGTTAATTGATAGCAGTCAAAGCCAAAAATATAGAAAAGGCATATCAAAAATAGAAAACAGAGAGTGTGGAGAAATGGAGCTAAAGGAGGGTGTGGAGGAAGAGAGCGATTGGAGGGTATGGAGGAGGAGAGCGAATGGAGGGTGTGGAGGAAGAGAGCGATTGGAGGTGTGGAGGAAGAGAGCGATTGGAGGGTGTGGAGGAGGAGAGCGATTGGAGGGTGTGGAGGAGGAGAGCGATTGGAGGGTGTGGAGGAAGAGAGCGATTGGAGGGTGTGGAGGAAGAGAGTGATTGGAGGGTGTGGAGGAAGAGAGCGATTGGAGGTGTGGAGGAAGAGAGCGATTGGAGGGTGTGGAGGAGGAGAGCGATTGGAGGGTGTGGAGGAAGAGAGCGAATGGAGGGTGTGGAGGAGGAGAGCGATTGGAGGGTGTGGAGGAAGAGAGCGATTTGGAGGATGTGGAGGAAGAGAGCGATTTGGAGGGTGTGGAGGAAGAGAGCGATTGGAGGGTATGGAGGAAGAGAGCGATTGGACGGTGTGGAGGAAGAGAGCGATTGGAGGGTGTGGAGGAGGAGAGCGATTGGAGGGTGTGGAGGAGGAGAGCGATTGGAGGGTGTGGAGGAGGAGAGCGATTGGACGGTGTGGAGGAAGAGAGCGATTGGACGGTGTGGAGGAAGAGAGCGATTGGAGGGTGTGGAGGAGGAGAGCGATTGGAGGGTGTGGAGGAGGAGAGCGATTGGAGGGTGTGGAGGAGGAGAGCGATTGGAGGTTGTGGAGGAAGAGAGCGATTGGAGGGTGTGGAGGAGGAGAGCGATTGGAGGGTGTGGAGGAAGAGAGCGATTGGAGGGTGTGGAGGAGGAGAGCGATTGGAGGGTGTGGAGGAGAGCGATTGGAGGGTGTGGAGGAGGAGAGCGATTGGAGGTTGTGGAGGAAGAGAGCGATTGGAGGGTGTGGAGGAGGAGAGCGATTGGAGGGTGTGGAGGAAGAGAGCGATTGGAGGGTGTGGAGGAGGAGAGCGATTGGAGGGTGTGGAGGAGAGCGATTGGAGGGTGTGGAGGAGGAGAGCGATTGGAGGGTGTGGAGGAAGAGAGCGATTGGAGGGTGTGGAGGAGGAGAGCGATTGGAGGGTGTGGAGGAAGAGAGCGATTGGAGGGTGTGGAGGAGGAGAGCGATTGGAGGGTGTGGAGGAGAGCGATTGGAGGGTGTGGAGGAGGAGAGCGATTAGAGGGTTTGGAGGAAGAGAGCGACTGGAGGGTGTGGAGGAGGAGAGCGATTGGAGGGTGTGGAGGAGGAGAGCGATTGGAGGGTGTGGAGGAGGAGAGCGATTGGAGGGTGTGGAGGAAGAGAGCGATTGGAGGGTGTGGAGGAAGAGAGCGATTGGAGGGTGTGGAGGAAGAGAGCGATTGGAGGGTGTGGAGGAAGAGAGCAAATGGAGGGTGTGGAGGAAGAGAGCAAATGGAGGGTATGGAGGAAGAGAGCGATTGGAGGGTGTGGAGGAAGAGAGCAAATGGAGGGTGTGGAGGAAGAGAGCGATTGGAGGGTGTGGAGGAAGAGAGCAAATGGAGGGTGTGGAGGAAGAGAGCGATTGGAGGGTGTGGAGGAAGAGAGCGATTGGAGGGTGTGGAGGAAGAGAGCAAATGGAGGGTGTGGAGGAAGAGAGCGATTGGAGGGTGTGGAGGAAGAGAGCGATTGGAGGGTGTGGAGGAGGAGAGCGATTGGAGGGTGTGGAGGAGGAGAGCGATTGGAGGTTGTGGAGGAAGAGAGCGATTGGAGGGTATGGAGGAAGAGAGCGATTGGACGGTGTGGAGGAAGAGAGCAAATGGAGGGTATGGAGGAAGAGAGCGATTGGAGGGTGTGGAGGAAGAGAGCGATTGGAGGGTGTGGAGGAGGAGAGCGATTGGAGGGTGTGGAGGAAGAGAGCGATTGGAGGGTGTGGAGGAAGAGAGCAAATGGAGGGTGTGGAGGAAGAGAGCGATTGGAGGGTGTGGAGGAAGAGAGCGATTGGAGGGTGTGGAGGAAGAGAGCAAATGGAGGGTGTGGAGGAAGAGAGCGATTGGAGGGTGTGGAGGAAGAGAGCGATTGGAGGGTGTGGAGGAGGAGAGCGATTGGAGGGTGTGGAGGAGGAGAGCGATTGGAGGTTGTGGAGGAAGAGAGCGATTGGAGGGTGTGGAGGAAGAGAGCGATTGGAGGGTGTGGAGGAAGAGAGCGATTGGAGGGTGTGGAGGAGGAGAGCGATTGGAGGGTGTGGAGGAGGAGAGCGATTGGAGGTTGTGGAGGAAGAGAGCGATTGGAGGGTATGGAGGAAGAGAGCGATTGGACGGTGTGGAGGAAGAGAGCGATTGGAGGTTGTGGAGGAAGAGAGCGATTGGAGGGTGTGGAGGAAGAGAGCGATTGGAGGGTATGGAGGATTAATTGGGGTAATAATTATATGCTCCGGTTCCTCTAAAAGATCTACAATACAAAGGTCGCAAATCGTGGCGTGTGCCGGGTTTTTCATTCGGTGGGGGGGGTAAGGGTTTCCGATATCATTTGGTTGGACATTAATCAGTGTTTAAATGCCTGATATTAGGCCTAGGCCTACTTTGTTTCGGGGTTGGTACCTGTAAACCAACTGTTAAATACGTCCACGACAGAAGCGCTATTTTAACTATTTGACAGATCTAACCTATATATTTTCTAAATTTTCTGCACGTACAGTCGGTAGTGAAATAATTTTCTTCAAACTACGCATCAAATTAATAAAACTCTGTTCTAAAAGGGATGATAACAGACACAGAATTGTTGGCTTCGGTGGCCAATTTTGTTTTCCTCGCAATTTTATTTAGATAAAGAGCCGAATAACACTCAGACAAAAGTTCTAGGTAAGATTATATATAGGCTGCAACAAATGGCTAAATCTGGTGTGTAGTCTACTAGCATTTAATTGCAATTTGCAACCATTATTAAGTGGGTCGACTGATTGTTCATAATTCTGAGGCATACTAAATTATTACAAATAGAGACATAATTATTATTTACAAGCCTGCTAGCATAGGCAACCGGCTACGGCCTAGCGTGCAATAATGGGCAAACAAACTTTGAGTGCCAAAAATGTAATCAGTTCCCGCTCCTCGGCCTTAATGCAGAAAATATTCTCCACCTTGCGAATGAATGAAGAAGTAGTTTTGCTACAGTTGAAATAAACACTTTTTCTCACACAACTCTAACACACACAAAATAGCTAAATATTTATATCGTGACATACTTTAAAAAAAGTCTTATCATTAATTCGAACAAGTGACTAACATACAATTTTAGATAAAACTACAATCCGCTGCCTTTTTTATTTTGTGAGACTGTGACAACCCTGCTAGAGTTTCTGACATATTGTAAGTCATGGAGCGCCATCAAGTGAATGATATCTTTTGCTCGAACTCTGGTTTAAAAACATTATGCCTTGAACTCTAGAATAGTTATAATTACCCATTTGAATATTGTCACTAAAACTTCAAATTAACACTTTGTTGAACCTACTATAGCTCAAAATTTCATTTAATTCAGTCAAATGTAAAATAACGTTAAACGTTGTTGGGTGTTGCATCTGTTGTGTAGTCTATGGTTTACGATGTTGATGTTATCAGACGATTGAACCAGGAAGATTCAGGTTTTTAAACCGTCGTTATTAGCATATATTAAGCCTAATTAATAAATTATGTCGAAACGAAATTCAAACAGTGTACCGTTAAACCCGGAGCCTGTTGCGCCACACCGTTTGAACTCGACTCCGAGTGGGGCTCGCAGTCCGGCTGACGACCCTGATGAAGATCACTTATACACAAACTTTGATGCACTAGGTCTAGGCGAGCGCGGTCGGCAACGAGCTATGACGGAGCCTTCGAAGAGCAGAGCGGGCAAAAAGCCAATGCCGGCCCCTAAACCAGACTTTCCGAAAGCGGAGAAGCATCAGAAAAAGGTGTTGGCTGGGACAGCGGGGAGCCGACGAAAATCGAGTGGTATGGATATGATAAAACTAGAAAAACCTGTTCCCGAGGAGTATCCATCCGAGGAGGATCTATACGAGGAAGCAATGACTGTAAAATCGGGTAAAATCGAGAAGAACGTTGCAATCGTCGTTCCTGAAGAGTCGCTTTACGCCGAACCCCTTGCTGTGGCAAGTCATCTGCTTCCTTCGGGCGAAAGAAATATCCAGGAGGCGGATCTCAGCCCGGAACCCATATACGACGAAGCGTCGGCCGTCTGTACCAGCAGACTTCCGTCAATGGAAAAGCCAAAATGGCCAGCGAGTAAATCATCCAACACCCAACCAGATCAAAATTTGTACGAAGATGCAGCGATAGTATCCCTAAAGAGATTGCCGTCGGGTGAGATCAACGGCACGGTTCGTTCCAAGGTCAAGGCTCCAGTGGAACCGATTTACTGCGAGGCGGAACCGGTCGTATCGAGGAAACTCCAGGTCGAACAGAAGAACTCAAACGGCAAACCTGCCCTGGTGGAAAACCTCTACGCGGAGGCAGCTGAAGTGAAGAAGTCGGAGGATAGTTCGGATGAGGAGGAACCGATGTATTTCAATCTGCTGTTGTTACAGAAATCCATCACAAATCAGTCGCTGTGGACGTCTCGAGCCGATCCGTTCCTAGACAAGGCGAAACTGGAACAGAATGCGCGCAGATTTAGTGCTGTTAGGGTTCTGCCTACTCCACCCCCGAAGAAGTTTGGACAGCATTTGGGACTGGTTCAGGAGGATTCCTTTAGTAAACAAGGTAAATTTTGGTGTGTTATGTTTTATGTATGTATTAATGTTTGTATACATGTATGTATAATGTATAATTGTATATGAACATTTATATTGTGTCTTACAATTTAACCTCACAAAGGCGTGGCAAGGAATAATTTCTCATGCTGCCTTTTCTGTGAGAGTTTCCATCGTGTAAACAGCATTCATTGTAGAAGTAGCTTTACCAGCCAGACTAAGGCATATACGTGTGTAATGTCATTTCCTAAATTGAACAAGTGCTACATAAATTTTGTGTGTAACACTTCTTATTTTTCATTGTGCTCTTAAGGACACCTATTAGGTGATGATTGTAACCAATGCTAAAGAGATACCAGTACGGTAATTGATGTGGTTAGAATTTGCTGTAAGTGCTTTGATAACTGACTTAAACATATTGCAGGCCCTGCTATTTGTCAAGAGATAGGTATGCTGAAATTGTTTGAAGAATGTCTGCCTAGAGCTCTTCTCCATTCTCCCAACTTGCACTAATAATAATAGAACTTTTGCTTTATTGAACAATCCGGCTGACAGACCGCAACTGGTTACAGTGTACAGTTATGCGATTCAAACAGTTTGCAAGAACGCAAATCTTAACTACTAACAGAACAGATAGCCTGCAATCTTTTTTGTCTTTCTTCTCTTACATCAGTTTCCTGACGATGAGGCCATTATGAAGTTTCTTCATAAAGGGTTTCTTGGTCGCTTGTCAGGTGATGTCCAGTTCTCTCCTGACAGGGTAAGGAGGCCAATGGGTCTTCGTGACCTCGTTCGCCCTGAGGTGTCCTTCCAACACCTGGCGCCTGCGTTGGCCAACCATTCGGGGTTCATGATGGGCCTCGCGTAGCGCCCTAGAGCAGCGGTTCTCAACCTTTTTAGTGCGGCGACCCCTTGGTAATATTTCGAAAGTTGTGACGACCCCCAACAGCGTAATTTAACGAGTTACCCATATCACTGCATTTTTTCCATTGTCCTTTGTTATGCATTTTCACATTTATAATTCGAAATCCTCTTTTGGCAATTGTATGAGGTTTCCTGACTCTGGCGATTCTGAGAGCAACCTGCTATTAACTAGGCTATAGGCCCTAGGCCTATAGTTTGCAGTTGAAGTTGACTTCAACAGCAAACGTCTTGCTGTTGAAACTTTCAAAAATCCACTGCCTTTTTGGCATCGTCACCTCTGTTCCTCAAAAATATGCCTACTGGGCATGTTTACCTGTATAGTTAGGATGCTTAGTTTAATCTGTATGGCGTTTCTGCTTATTTGTTGGGTTTCATCCATTCGACCGACAAAATGTCAATAAAAATAAAACGTAGTAATTTCTCTGCTCGTATTCCAACTATTAAACAGTAGACCCTAGGCTACTCTGAAAATTGGTCAATATAGTTTTTCTTTTCTTGACATTCGTTTCACCTAGCTGATTCGACCTGCGTGGGTATCAATTTCATAAACTCCACTGGTATCCTTTATGAATGCGCCAAGCAGGGGAGGATTTTGGAAGGAGGATGTGCTCCTCCTCAATTTACGTCAAAATCTTTTCCCACACCGCAGTGGTAGCAAATTAGGCTGTAATTTATAAGAAATTCTCACAAATTCAGTGCTGAAAGACATAATTTAGGATTTAAATAAATGCCCCTTTGTACAAATTTTCTTAAATTTCCACATCATGAAGGCTGCATTTTAAGTTGTCATCTTAAGAAAAATAACTCCTTCTTTCATTGCTGATAGTCATGGTCTAAAACTCCAGAGTGTCAACCCCATTGCAATTGTTTGATAAAGTTTTGGATTTGCACACTGCAGTCAAACGTTACCTTTTGTGCTGTCATATTGCTCACAGACATGGTTCAGAATTCAAAAAATATCCTAGCCAGTTGTTAGAAGAATGTTAAAAATGAAATGGACATTTGAAAACTAAAGTGGCAGAATTTAAATTAATTAGCTGCTTCAATGTAACAACTGAATCATAGCAAGAGCATTAGTAAAATTTATTTTAAGTTGCTCCAACGTAGTAGATAATGCTGAAATTGCTATTGCATAGTTTACAAATTTCTGGAGGGTCCAGGCGACCCCTGGCAAATCGTCAGGCGACCCCCGTGGGGGTCGCGACCCACAGGTTGAGAACCGCTGCCCTAGAGGGTACTTCAGTATGGACCTTCACCCCTGACGGCATAGCCTCACCCTGCGTTCTCTTACTTGACTGTTACCTCCTCCCTCACCCCACCACGGTGAGATGCAGGTCGGACTTGGGGTGGGGTGGGATAGCCTGCAATACAGGGGCGCTAATATATACGATTACAATACAACTGTTACAATACAATTAAACATTCATACCGTGCTTTAACAAAACAAAGTCTTGCACAAGAGCACGCTTCACTACTGTAACAGATCTAGTCATAATGTAATGAAAATAAATGAGTTTTTAATCTAGATTTAAACTCCACAACAGATGTGCACTGACGAATGAAAATATATCTGCTTACAAAACATGTCTATCCTACGGGGTCCTAGGGAATCGAACTCGAGTCCACTTATCTCAATGCCAGTGTGTTAACCAATGCACCACCGAGCACCCTCCTGACACCCAAGCAATGGAAAGTGAACAGCTACCCCGCACAGAGTTTCTAATGTCCCATTGCTAATTAAAGCTAATATATGACTATGTAAGTGATATGTGTTGCAGTCAGTTAAGATTTATTTAACACTGTTTTACTTGTTTTACAATCACATGGTTGTTTACTGCACTGAAAGTAGATACTCTAATGAGGAAGCATTTTATTATCAGAATGATTGATACATGCTAAATATTAAGTACTGATTTTATCTGTCATCCTCTATATATGTGCTCTGGAGTGCATAATTTGTGAACTGGTTCTGATAAAGAATATAGCTACTTACTAATACTTGCTTATACTTAATAAAACTGCCCATGTAGAGGTTTGTGCATTGGGAGACAGCTGCTAATATCGTTGTGATGAGTGGTTGATGCGGATAATTGACTATAATTATATTGATGCCGATAATTGACTATATAATTATAGGGTACCGGGAAGTAGTTGTAGTAGTAGTAGTTTCAGTTTTAGGACACTGTGTGATAACATAATTCATCAGTGTTACCCCCTCCTTTATCCTGACTTTGGACGGGAATTGGTACTGGCAGTGGCGTAGGCAAGGGGGGTTTGGGGGTTAAGCCCCTCCCCATTGGCTCCGAAAAAAGGTTTTTAAAAGGTTATTTTTCCAATTAAGTAAGAAAAATGGCAAAAAACAGGGTTTCCGGCCATAAAACCCCCCTCATCAAAAATTCCTGGCTACGCCGTGCTGGATACTGGGAAGTGCACCGTCAGTTCAGTTTTAAAGAAATACAGGAGTACCTGTCTATTTAAAAAGTACATATTTCCTGTAGTATGTACTTACTGTGCTATTGCTTTGTTATGCGGTTTGTGCTTTGCTGTGGAATGGCCCTCCTGCTATAACTTTGCTCAGATTTTATCTAGAAGCGTTACTATTTCTACACGGTGTGGTCAGACTTTTTTCAAGGAGTTCTTCGCACTGGGAGCACCTCTGATTAGGTTGTACTGCGAGAGGTGCTTTATGAATCCATGAATAGTATAGCACATAATTTCTTGTAAGACTATCGAAAGGAATGATTGTTTCTTGTTGGTGTTCTTTAGGGTAACCAATGAATACATTGTTTAGATGCCAGTTGATTGCTAGCAATATAGAAGTTATGCACTTGATATACATGTACATGTAGAAATGGGAATCTTGCCACTTGTATGTGACAGGATTCCCGTTTCATTTGCTGTGTGTGAATCACGGTGTTAGCGATCAAGTGATTCCTGTAGTATCACAACAGCAGCGCAGTATAGATTACGTTCGGATTAGATTAGATTTTATTTGATTGAGGAAGTCTGGGTTTGATTAGATTTAGAAGGTGTCCTAACAATTGCCATCCATTCAACAGTGGGAACTTCATTTTGATACAGATGTATGTATTTTTGACATGTAGTGATTAAGACTTGACGTGATTAGCATTTTTTGGCACGCATGTCGAATCGTTGATGCTAATCTTTGACAATCGTGCATATCGCACGCGGATGTGATTATTTATCAGTTGAGTTCTCGAACATTTTTATATATATAATATATATATATAAATGTTCGAGAACTCAACTGATAAATAATCACATCCGCGTGCGATATGCACGATTGTCAAAGATTAGCAAAGATCTGCTGTAGTAGCTCTTGCACTCTAAAACTTATATATATATAATATATGAATATATATGTATATGTATATATATATAATATGAATATATATAAGTATATATGTATATATATAATATATGAATATATATGTATATGTATATATATATATAATATGAATATATATAAGTATATATGTATATATATAATATATGAATATATATGTATATATGTATATTATACATATGTATATTATACATATATACATATATATTCATATATTATATATATACATATATACTTATATATATGTATATATATAATATATGAATATATATGTATATATGTATATTATACATATGTATATTATACATATATACATATATATTCATATATTATATATATACATATATACTTATATATATATTCATATTATATATATATACATATACATATATATTCATATATTATATATATATAAGTTTTAGAGTGCAAGAGCTACTACAGCAGATCAGATAATTTAAATATAAATGTCTTAATATCTTGAAGCTTTGTGAGCTCCCATTTGTTTGAGTAATTTTTTTACTATTTCTTCCCTGTGGCAGGTGTAGATAGTTTTTTTTGCTTACTGATTGACTACCATGTTTGTGTCTCTTGTTAGTAGGAGTGCACGAGTTCAAACCCGTACACTCCACATTGGTAGCCATGAAGTCCCACAGCGGCCAACTGGCTTTAGTTGGGTCCGAGTTAATTATTAAGGCATGGAATTTTAAAGACATTTTTGCTTTGAGGATGTATGTTACGATCTCATTTCCTGATAATTGCAGACCAACCTGAGAAACCTGATATGTTGCCAGATTGTATTGTATTGTATTGTATTAAATATTTGCAAAGTTCCTCTGGTATATAGGTTGAGCCGTTCTGAGGTGCTCCCAGGGATTTGCTTGCTGAACTGTTGACCTATAGAGCTTTGATGTTCAAAATCACAAGTTGGACAGAAGTTTGTTTAGAAAAAAGTAGCGTATTACACTTTTTGTCTTCATGTGAATAACGTCTACATTCGGTTGCATCAGGGTGACAAATAACAATTGCCGGGTAGGGAGGGACTGAGGGGTTCAACCCTCTAGTCTTTCTTAGCACCCATTGTAAAGTCTTCATTGCACTCTCCACCACCCCCCCAGTTCCACATAAATCAGCGTCTGACCCTGCTGTTACCGTACTTGTGTACAATTCTCATACTGGGAGCCCTGCATGCCTTTCTGATTGATGTTGGCCTGGTGTGGTCATGAAATGTTGTTGCAATATACATCCTCAAACCAAATGCCTCTACCATTCCAATGCCTTATTAATCAAATGGGACCCAACTGAAGCCAGTTGGCCGCTGTGGGGCGTCGTGTCTACCAATGTCAAGTGTGCGGGTTTGAGCTGGTTCCTGATTAGTGATCTTCCACAAGTCCTTCCGTCACAGTTGCTGAACGCTATCTCTTCATAATTGCATATTGATAATGGCGTTCGGCCAATATTTACTCATAGTTATAGAGACGAACGCTTTTTGACAGGCCAGCGTGTTTTGCACCGATTTTTTATCCTATCCCATCCGCTGTGCTTGAGACCCGGATATAACTGGGTGATTAAAACAGTCTATACATGTATAAGCCTACAGGCATGCGGTACGTAATAGATCTCTTTGTTGTACAGTGTTTGATTAACTGCATATGTGTGTGTGCGTGTGTGTGTGTGCGTGTGTGTGTGTGTGTGTGTGGGTGTGTGCGTGTGTGTGTGTGTGTGTGTGTGTCCGTGCGGGCTTTGGTTGATTGTATTTAGCCATTCGGCGTGTACAGATAGCTAGAGTAGAGCTGTGAGGCGTAACGACCGCAAACAAGTTTCTGATCCGCAATTGTCTGTGAGGAAACTAACGGGAAACCACCGAATTTATTTCATCACTGGTTGGCGTAAAAACCAATGGACTTGCCTTCTGGCACATAAATCATTATCATCGTCGTCGTTGTCGTTATCGTCGTCGTCCTCATCATCATCCATCATCATCATCATCATCATCATCATCATCATCATCATCATCATCATCATCATCATCATCATCATCATCATCATCATCATCATCATCATCATCATCATCATCATCATCATCATCATCATCATCATCATCATCATCATCATCATCATCATCATCATCATCATCATCATCATCATCATCATCATCTGTGCAGGTGGCTTGAGTACAGTGAACTGTTAGACCTGTGTAATGCAATACAATACAATACAATACAAAACTGCCCTCCTTCCAACATGACCATGCAACAGAACATTGAACTCACTCAGCAATATGTGAGCAGAGGACACAGTATATGCTCAAGGTTTCTACATGTAGTGATTCACCTTCTGAGTGGAGGAGCATGGCTCTCACCATTACAGGAAATCACTCAGCTCTTATACCAATCAGTCACCCACGGTGTTTCCCCATGGTTATTCCCACCCATGGTTATTCCCGGTTATGCGTTGAAATGTGCACTCAGAAGAGAAGGTCAGACTTGTCATAGGTGACAGATCTATAGGTCCGGTTTGGTTGTAATGAAACAGTTCTAGATTTAGACGAAAACAAGATGTAATCAAGGTGTATTATGTTCTACTTTCTTCCTCTCAGTGTGAATTCCTCATTACCCCAACAGGAACTCTTAGACAACACCATGCTTTCTATGTATTGGCCCCATGGTACGGAATTGGCTTCCCATGTGTTTATACGTCTTATGCCTAGGGTTTGCTCAGATGATCTCTATCACAACCTTAAAACATTACTTTACAGTGGAGGTTGGGTCGGGAGCACTCCTGAGTACTAATGAATGAATGAATGAATGAATGAATGAATGAATGAATGAACGAATGAATGAGTGAACGAATGAATGAGTGAATGAGTGAATGAATGAATGAATAAATGAATGAGTGAATGAATGAACGAGTGAGTGAATGAATGAATCAATGAATGATTGAATGACATATCCTGCAGTATCATCACAGGGTGTAAAAGGCAATTTTAAAGCCATTTACAGTGATCTGTTTAGAAGTATCTGGAGATGGGGGTTTATTGCAATCATAAGGCTTTGTGGGGCATGGTGGTGTAGTGGGTATGTTCACTGCCTTGCAGCCGGAGGGTTGCAGGTTCGAATCCACCTCATCTCACCGCATAGGGACACTGGGCAAGTCCTTCACTCGCAAATTGCTCAGCGCTTCGTCGTGAAACTCCGATGCAGTGTTCGTGCTGTATTCGGGAGCGCCTCTGAGTAGAGAACTTGAAGAAGGGGCACTATAACAAGTGCGCATACATTTAAATTTCTAAAACCCCTATACTAAGGCTGACCATGTAACTGGAGGGTCACAGGTTCGAATCCACCTCAACCCATTTCGTAGTGACTTTGGGCAAGTTGCTCAGCCTGTTATTGTCTGTAAAGAAGACAGTGGGAAACCACCTCACTCATAAAATAGCATAAAAGACAACGGTTCTCTATTCAAGTGCTCAGAGAACGCATCGTCATCAGCATGCTGTAGATATGGGTGGGGCACCAGCTTATTTATGAGCGTCAAGCCAGAAGGGTTTTCCCGAAATATGATATATGCATGCGACAGAGAAGTTAAGTTTTTTGCTAATATTTTTAATGTTGATAGAAATTGTGATTAATTATGGACAGGATCTGTATGGGTTTTGTTGACGCAATTCGACACTTGCTGTTATTATTCGATGATGATGTCCTTACAATGAACTCTTCAGAAATGTCAATAACAGTTGACTGTAAGGCTAGGAGTTCAGACCCTTTCACCAGATGCCTATGTCCACTCTCTGAGTTAAACCGACTAGGGCCCAGTTGGATAACAAACTGGCATGGATAATCAGTGGAAGCCCACTCCCCACGCCTCCCCCTAGGATAGACAATTAGAGGCACTTTATAAATGCTTCTATACAATTAGCTCAGTTGTATTGCAGGCTGTCTGTTCTGTTAGTAGTTAAGATTGATGTTAATTAAGATAACTGTACACTGTAACCGGTTGCTGTCTGTCAACCGGGTTGTTGAATAAACAAAAATTATTGCTAATTATATTATTATTATTAAATGGGCGCCATCATCATCATCATCATCATCATCATCATCATCATCATCATCATCATCATCATCATCATCATCATCATCATCATCATCATCATCATCATCATCATCATCATCATCATCATCATCATCATCATCATCATCATACGCTGACTAACACACTCTGATGCTGTGTGAGGAGATCAGGATGTGAAGGAGAGGACGGATTATTTATCGTCATATGCTGAGGTTGAGAAAGTTAAGGAGCTTACCCTTCACGTCGACGGCTGTATCTTTCTCTTAGCTTTTTATCAGACTGTTCTTTCACTGCTTCTTATATATTAACTGCTGTTCTAAAAGTGTTCTCATTTGTATCCACTGCAAAGATTCAGTGTAGTGGTGAGGTTATTTGTTTGTCTGCACTTCAATATTAATTAATTGCGGTAGTGGAACATACTTTCAGTGTACTTGACTGTGTGTGTGTGTGTGTACTTGTTTGATAGATTCGTTTGCATCATCTTCGAAGCACAACTGTCTCGACGAGGAATGGTCTGAAGATGTGAGTTCTGCTTTTGCTTTGACCAGAACCTGGATCCCAGTAAATGGACAGAGCTGGAAGGAAGGCTGTCAGCCGGAAGATTGTTCCATTTCAAGGGGTGGACCAACTCGACAGAGTTAACTTTGTGTTGGAACAATCTTCCAACTGGCATTGGAGCTGTCCCTGTAAACTGCCCTCATGATAGTTTTCTATGATAATATATCACTGTAGATTAGTATTATATTACGTATAATTATTGTTATTATTTTATTTCTCCATTTCTATAGCCCCTCTTCCATGGGCGTACGGGACATTTCGGCAGTGGGGGGGGCAAACAAGTTTTTTGCCTGAAAAATCTGACGACCTTTTTTTTTAGTCATCTGCCCAAAATTCTTAGGATTTTCCTGTCCCGTCCGAAAAATCTGACGACGTTTTTTTAAACCCCTGCGTGCCCGAAAAAATCTTCCCGTACCTGTTTTGCACAGAAAAAATTCTGATTTTTTTTGCCCGTCCATGCCTCTTTTGCCCGAAAAACTCTTTTGCCCAAAAAACACATTTGCCCGAAATTTGGGGGCATTTGCCCCTCTGGATCCCCATCTTGTACGACTATGCCCTCTTCAAGCTTTCTTCTCAGCTGATATAGAACTAGTATTCTGGGGCAAAGCCTTGAATTTGTTCTAATTGTTTTAGCAGTCCACATGCACTGAATACACTGTGATAATTTACAATAGTTTTACTGTTTCATAATTTCTAATGAATGTTGTTTGGGCGGATTTCTGAATGATCGTTTACTGAACAGATA
The DNA here is from genome assembly GCA_949752735.1 of Lumbricus terrestris. Taxonomy (NCBI): domain Eukaryota; kingdom Metazoa; phylum Annelida; class Clitellata; order Crassiclitellata; family Lumbricidae; genus Lumbricus; species Lumbricus terrestris. The sequence continues at coordinate 13,377,048 of OX457050.1, read as the reverse complement.
TAAATTATCAGATGCAGCCTATAGGCATGGGTGCCAGCATAAATTTTTGAAGAATATGGATATTAGTATGTCAAGAGCAAAGGATCTCATCAGAAATAGACAAGTCTGGAAAAGTCATGTGGGAGCCTCATCATCGTCCAGGACTTTTTTTAACGTGCAGTTGTACACAAAATGTGCAGTTCTAAACGGATTTGTGCAGTTGTAGAAGCACTTTTGTACAGTTAAAACTACCAAAAAAGGCCATTGTTGTCCGATTTGAAGTAATTTACCATGGAGGATGGGAAAGGAAAGAAGGAGTTGTGCAGTTCTAAAAATTCCTTAAAAACAGCCCTGTCATCGTCGCATGACTGACGGAAGAATGCAAAGAACGTAGAAGTTTCAATTATCATTAATTCTCAAACGTGAAGAAATTTGTTAAACACCCAAAAGTATTAGCTTAAAAAAGGTGTCAATTTTCCAGAGGGGCAAGTGCACCCCTCTTGCCACTTGCTCCTCTCTTGCCCCTGTGTGCGGGCGCCCATGCCCATAGGTTGGCCAGAGTTCATCAATTTAATGCAGATCTATGTGTTTTGGATAGTTGGCTTAAGTAAATATGCCAGAGGCCATACAGCACTTAATATCCTGTATGATATAATAATGATATAGGCATATAATTAATAGTCATATATAATTAATTTATGTGTCACCCACTTAGTTATGAGTTGATTTCTATAGGGGGAAAATGTAATTAGTGTCTGTACGGACAAGGTGTCAAGATCTGTTGCCATAATTACCTGTTGAAAATGTAGACTTATTGGGAATTGTATTTAATTGCTGAGAAATGTATCTACTTGTTGAAAAATGTAGATCTACTTGTTGAGCAATGTAGTTTCTTATTGAGAAATGTGGTTACTTGATGAGAAATGTAGTTTCTTGCTTAGAAATGTAGTTTCTTGCTGAGAACTATAGTTTCTTGCTTAGAAATGTAGTTTCTTGCTTAGAAATGTAGTTTCTTGCTTAGAAATGTAGTTTATTGCTTAGAAATGTAGTTTCTTGCTGAGAAATGTAGTTTCTTGCTCAGAATTGTAGTTTCTTGCTGAGAAATAGTTTCTTGCGAAGAAATGTAGTTTCTTGCCTAGAAATGTACCGTAGTTTCTTGCCTAGAAATGTAGTTTCTTGTCTAGAAATGTAGTTTCTTGTTGAGAAATGTAGTTTCTTGTTTATAAATGTAGTTTCTTGTTGAGAAATATAGCTACTTATTTGGAAATGTAGCTATAGACTGACAAATATAGTTATTTGTTATGAATTTAGAGACCATGGCCAATACCAGTAAATTGGAAAAGCTATCTGAAAATGATGTTGAGTGATGAGCACAGAACTTGTTTGCATTGAGATTTAATTGAACTAATGATTTGCTAACAGTGTCATAATTATGTTGCAATTCTCTTTGCTAATGCTGTCATCATGTGATGCAATGGGATCTGTACAACACTTCAACACTTGTCCATTAGTTAATAATAATAATAATAATGACAACAATTTCTATGGCTCCGTAACACAGCACATGCCGTTACAAGGGCGCCTCTACAAACACAAACACAATCAGTCAGATGTACGCCTTGTTTATAATGACCCAGGCATGTCAAGGTTATTGTAAAAATCTGTAATTAACTGTACATAAGAAACTGGTTTAGAAAACATTTTCAAATAGTGTCATGTTGTGTAGATCTTCTGGGCAGGGTGTTGTAAGTAAGTAAGCAAGGTAGCTTGGTATTTGGTCATCACGAATTGATGAAGATAATCTTTTACAATATTTATTGGAAAAGCAGATATATTTGTTTTGGATGCTTGAGGCTTCAGTAAAAATGCCAGAGTCCATACAGTGCATGTTTTCAGTTTTGTTGTTTCATTGGTATTGTCTAGCTGACGGGATTGCAGTCTTGTGATGAGGCAGAAATGAATCAAATGCGAAAGTGGATACTGACAAACATCATCGACAGCGAGAAGAGTTACTGTGAAATGCTGGCTCTTCTGCTTTCGGTCAGCTGAGCTGCTATCTTTTCCGTCTAATGTGTATCATATATGCTTATAAATCAGATTGTCAAACCTTTTTAGTAGTGGCTAGTGCAGTATTTAACAGAAAGTAGCGGGCCATGGTGTTGGAGTCACCGTAGAAAAGCAAAATGGGGTGTAGGGTCTGGTGATTAGGCTTGGTGAGTTTGTCCCCGAAAATTTTCTGGCAAAATTGTATCTTAGACGGTTCATTTTTAGCATTCAGACAGTCAGATTGGACTTGAAGATAAATCTTAATTTTGATCTGACATTGTTTGTCATTTCGGCGCAGTTATATTGTTGTCTATACTCTAAAAGTATTTAATATTTTACTGTATTTCAATGTTGTTCGTTTCAGTATATGAACACCCTCGGTGCTGCCGCTGGTGGCAATAAAGAAATCATATCTGCCAAGGACAGCGACTGTATCTTCTTCAAAATACCCGACCTCCATAGATGTCACGTGGATTTTGTTGAAAGCTTGAAGCCAGTCGTTGATAAATGGTCAAAGGACGTCCAGGTCGGACCCATCATCAAGGAAATGGTAAGCTTTGATAAATGGTCGGACCAGTCATCAAGGAATGGTAAGCTTTGATAAATGGTTTCACCAGTCATCAAGGAAATGGTAAGCTTTGATAAATGGTTGGACCAGTCATCAAGGAATGGTAAGTTTTGATAAATGGTTGGACCAGTCATCAGGAAATGGTAAGTTTTGATAAATGGTTGGACCAGTCATCAAGGAATGGTTAGTTTTGATAAATGGTCGGATCAGTCATCAAGGAAATGGCAGGCTTTGATAAATGGTTGGACCTGTCATCAAGGATTTGGTAAAATTTGATAAATGGTCAAAGGTTGTCCAGGTAATGTAAAGTAAATTTTTGAGAATTTCTCAGTGCCCACAAAAGCCACGTCAGGGATACCAGCTCATTCATCAACGATATATCAAATCAAGTCCGCAATAGCCAGAGCTGCCCTATTCTTTGCGGTGCCAGGTCAAATCCGGGGTGGACGTGCCGAGGTAGGACCCATCATCAAGGAACTAGTAAGCTTTGATAAATTATGAATGGTTGGCCCAATCATCAAGGATAAGTAAGCTTTGATGATTGGTCACAGGAAATGCTATGTCAATTGAGAACCGTAAAAGATGTGTGTGTATGTGTGTTCTTCTCAATTTATTACTCACCTGGTCACCTGGTGCCGTCAGCTCTTAGAACTCTGGCGACAGTTTTTGATGTATCCTCTCCAGTGTCTCCTCTCTCTTGTCGCCTCTCTTAGCTGCTCCAGGCTCATGCCAGACTTTTCCTGTACCTCATCAATTGAATACATCATCACTGTTATCTTGGCAGAAGATAAGGGGTGGTTTGCCATTGCCTTCCCCCCGTTTGCCATCCGTGCCCGTTCGTTCACCTCTCCATACGGAGGGGTTACTAACAGGTCGCCCCACGAGAAGGTGGGCACGGTGGACTTTGGTTCGCCAGCCCAGGTCGGTTCCGAGTCTACGCTCCAATTGGAGTCGTCGGTCGGGTCTCCTCCCTGCTTTACTCACGCAAATGAGTGGCTGACGAACCTTTGCGACCCAATTTATTACTAGATAAAAAAAATTCTGTTTGCTCTTTGAGACCGTTTTCGTCGCTCTTTTGAACGTCGCCCTAATATTTGAACGACTGTTGGCTTGTTAGTCGAATGAATTCAGACTTAATATATTTTCCGTGCCAACACTTTCTTGCCAAGCTTCGGTTAGGTATTTTAAAGGTACTGTGTCAAGTGTCCAACTGCATACATTAATACGTTCGTATTTATGTTCATACATGCAATGCATGTACATTATATGTCTGAATATACCTACAATATAGTACACACAATGCTATGCAATATAGTACACACAGTGCATTTGTACCAGTATGCATCTTTACGATACATTTTACCATTGCAATCTGCCAAACGGAAGGTTGAAGTACAAAGTTGCTTTTTTATGCTTGCGTTTTGTAACTATATCTTGGCTGGTATTGTTGTTGGTTTTAGGCAGTCTCAGAATATTCCATTGCAAATGAGTACGTGAGAAATCATCATGAAGCCATCAGCACAGTTCAGAGATGTTGGGCAGAAAGTCAGAAGTTTGCAGATCTAACAAAGGTAAGTCAGCCGCCGAGAGTTTACTTCCACCCGGATACGATTCGTAAATCTTTTTATTTCAGTTCTGGTATTATTTTTTATTTAGCGTATGCAGTTCGCGCTGAGCCAGCATACAGCAGCCTCATCAGCAACGTGGAGTGCGGTTAATCCGCCCGGGAAACAAGTTGTTGTACAGTCATTAACGATGTGGGACATAGTTTGAATTTCTCCACAGCTGCAGAAAGGGGACGTAGCCTGCTTCCAACGAAATTGATTTGCCGCACAGCGGCCCTGACCGGATCTGAACTGGTTCAGTGCGGACCAGAGACGATGTGGTAGGTTGAAGCCCGGGGACCAAACAGACGGCACGGACACGAGGGAATGGTTTACAACATCAGTTGCAGACCACTCAGCACTCCAGTCCGCATTAGCTGTCATGTCCATCAGTTCTGGTAAGGCAAAGTCATTGGGGTGTATGCACAGTAGTCTAGTGGTTGGCTAATTGTATTTATATCGATGGCTTTGAAGCAAAGGTGCATATTGCGTAACTATCGTAGGTTTCTAGTATGTGGTACGCACCTTTGCTTGTCAGCTTTCGATATTGCTATGCCTGTTTATTGTCCCCCTGCTGACAGGTGTTTTCCATTGTTGTAGACAATGAAATGCGGCACAGTGGAGACAAGCCTTGAAGGTTGGTTTTTCCCTCCGTTTATTTTTAGCATTTCTGTTTGTTAACCGCAGTATTTTGTTTGCACATGTTCTTTCATGAATGTATACTCTGTCGATGGTGTTAGTGGCATGAAAATTGCTTTAATAATAATAATAATAATAATAATATTAATAATAATAATAGTGACGATTTATATAGTGCCGTAACATGGTCATACTGCTACAAGGCACTTCGCTAACAGCTAACTGAGTGATGAAGCCTTAGCAAGGCCATAGCTATGGGTGTTTTGGGTGTTTGAACACCCCCCGAAATGGAAAATGCGAAAAATAATAGAATCCTTTTACGAGCACATGATGTCAAAAGCATGAAATAAAACCATGAAACACCTCGAAATGGAAAAATGTAAAAAACAGAATTAATTGAACGGTGACATTTTGTGAAAATTTCGGCCAGGTGACTAAAAAAAGTCATCAGGTTTTCAGGAAGGGAAATTGTGACAGGTTTTTGAAGATTTTGACCGGATGACAAAAAAGGTCATCAGTTTTTTAGGAAAGGAAATTGGTGAAACACCTCCCGAAATAAAATCCTGGCTGCGGCCTTGAGCCTTGGCAAAGAAATGAGATTTAAGCTTTGATTTGAAAGAGTCCACTGGGTGTGAGGTTGGGTGGAAGACTTTTGTAGCTGGATTGCGTGATCCGAAACGTGCCCTCATCCTCCGTACCTGCACTTGGGTCTTTGCACTTTAATGGCGAGTTGCAATCGTTGCCTAGTCAGTCTTTGTAGACTCTTGTCATTGAAATGTTAAGTTGACCACTTCCATTGATTTTGAATGTTTCAGTTTTTACTCACGTTATTTCGTTTCCATATTAATCATCTGTTATATGTTGTGCGTTTTTTATGGTGTGTGGATGGCATGAAAGTTTCTTAAGTTGATACCTTTTTCATGTGCCGGCTGCTACTAAAATTTCTTATCTGATTAAAATTATTGTTCGATTTTTGCATTGCATGTCACCTCTGTGCCTTACATGTTTTCTTTTCTTTGAATGGCGTTCAGTTTCTTGGACATTGTGTTCTTTGCTTTGGCTGTTATTGCTGCTTTCAACGTTTTCTGTTTTTGCCGTCTTTGTTCAGAGATGCTTCGTAAACCTATCGAACGTTTTCAGCGTAATGCTCTCGTCTTGCATGTGAGTTTTTGTGCCAGCATGATTTCATTTCATTACTCATGTTTGTATGTGCACTTGTTATAACGCCCCTTCAAGCCCTCTACTCAGAGGTGTTCCCGAATACAGTGCGGACACTGCATCGGAGTTTCACGCCGAAGCGCCGAGCAATTGCGAGTGAAGAACTTTCCCAAGGTCCCTACGCGGCGACTTGATGTGGATTCGAACCTGCAACCCTCCGGCTGCAAGGCAACGAACATACCCACTACACCACCGCGCCCCACAATGTGACAATGTTTTCCAAATATTTTCAGTTTTCTATTTTGGTACAGGGTAATAATTTCCATAGATCTGATTTAGTATATTAGTATACTTAATTATATTTATGATCACTGTCAGTTTATTGAGACAGAGAGAATAAACTAAAAGAAAGGAAGTAGGAACAATCAGTTATTGGGTTAAATCGTTAGTTATGTCTTAATGTGTTTGTAAAGAACCTTGAGACAAAGTTCCAGCCATGCTGCCTGATAAGTTTTGCTCAACTGAAACACAGAAGAAGTTCAATCTAATCTTATCCTATATTTTTAAGAGCTGGAAATCTAATCTAATCTTATATTTAAGAGCTGGAAGTGTTCCTAACCTTTTCCAACAAGTCTTGAAATGGAAGCCTTCCATTAATTATCAGTGCTTAGCACTGGTACCATCTCACCACCTGTATATGGAAATTTTATAACGTGGAAACAGTGACGCAGTGGCAGACACACACAATGATGACGTGCTATATTGTTTGGTGTTTTAGGACCTGCTAAAGAGCACTCCGACCAGCCATCCAGACTTCCAGTTGTTAGGAAAGACGCTGAATATAGCCAAGAATTTCTTGGAGGATTGCACGGGATTCGGCAAAACCAGCGTTAGTATCATCATCTGTAGTTGTTGTGATTGTCTTTAACTGAGATGATTGTGTCTGGGTTGTTAGGACGTGGCCACTTAATAACGCTACATCAGGTGTCTGATAGCCTACATACAGACCTACTTATGTACATACAAGAATCGCATTAATACAGTCATGCTTGTCGTGCGTCCATACATGCACTCGCGAAACTTTCATGCGATGATGATGATGATGATGATGACGATGATGATGATGACGATGATGATGACGGTAATGGATGATGATGATGATGATGATGACGATGATGATGATGATGACGATGATGGTGAGGGTGATGATGGTGATGATGATGATGATGACTGAAGTTCTATGCGGTTAATGCGGTTCTTTTTTTGTATAATTGGGTTCAAAGAGTCAACGATATAATTCGTTGTTCTTGAACGTGTTGCGTTTAGGTTGAGGAGTCGAGATATCTCGTTAAACATGGAATTGTTGTCGAAAAACCGGACAAAGTGCGAAAGCTGAGACAGATTTTCCTCTTCAATGACATCTTGGTTTGCTGCAAGCAGAAAATCTCAGCCAGGTTGACGACGTTGTGTTTCATTGTGTTTTCGGTTTAAGTAATTGTAGAGTAATTGATTCAATATTCTAGACAAGGTATTCTTGTCTGCACCTTTTTTGTGGCAAAGGAAGATACAGGCAACTTTCACTGACAATAATCTGCCATAAGTGGTGTGCCATGGTAGCTGATTGGTTGGAGTAAGTGGGTCATTGTATCTGATTGGTTGGAGTAAGTGGGTCACGGTAGCTGATTGGTTAAAGTGGGTCATGGTAGCCGATTGGTTGGAGTAAATGGGTCACTGTAGCTGATTGGTTGGAGTAAGTGGGTCACTGTAGCTGAATGGTTAAAGGTGATACTGTGAAGTCGCATTATAAGAATTTCTTGAATTACTGGAAGACTATAATTATAATTTATTATTTAGTGCATAATTGTTTGCGAAATTTGGTTTTTTCTGTATAATTTTTGTAGACTATGTGATGAGAATGCAGGCATTTTCCTAATATTCTGTGTGCTGTCGATAACCTTTGGTTTCTTCTAAAATTCCAGAAATAATTTGATCTATGAAGTGAAGTGGTACATCCTTCTGAATGACTTGATCCTCGAAGACAAATTCTCGGCTCAAGGTCTGTTTGGATTTTGTTTCACTAGATTCCAAATGTTTGTAACTTTCATGTTTCTGTGCGAGCTTGAAATCTGAATAATGATGATGTTAGTTTATTCACTTCAAACTGATAAACCACGGTATGATTACCTGAAATGGTAGGAACACATATGATAACAATAGATGAATGCTTGATGAATTTCTTACTTAGTCCTTCCCTTGCAGGTCTGCACATTGGGCAATGAACGCACTTCCTCCACTCCTTCCTGTCCATCGCCAGTTCTTCAGCCTTCTCCCAAGACGTCTGTTGCGTTGTTTCTGTTGCATGAGTTTTTTTGCCTAGGTGGGTTTCGAGTCCACCGCGGAAACCTTCCTCCTGTATCGTGGCTTGGGACACTCTCAGGCTATCCTAAAATATCCTGAGGCGGAGTTGATGAATTTCACGCGTATTTAAAATATTAGTGATGATGCTTGTTAGATTTGTATGTGTTTGTATGTGCACTTGCTATAGCGCCCCTTCACGCACTCTACTCAGAGGCGCTCCCGACTGCAGAGCGGACACTGCATCGGAGTTTCACGCCGAAGCGCTGAGCAATTGCGAGTGAAGGACTCGCCCAAGGTCCCTAAGCAGCGATTTGAGGTGGATTTGAACCTCGCATCTTCCGGCTTCAAGGCAGCGACGCCACCACTATACCACAGGTCCCCACAAACTATGGTTGTCATTGGTTACATAATTTGGAGAGTGCAAGCATTCGTGGATTTGTGCAGAGCTGTAAGAGTTTGGAATGTGGTGTTTGTGTTTGCATTTGCAGAGGAGAAGAGTTCTGCTATTCTTCACCAGCAAGAGATCGACGCTCTGAAGAAGGAGCTCGTCAGACTTCAGACGGAACTCAAAGCGGAAATGAAGAAACAGAAGCAAGCCGATGGACAGGTTATTTCAATTGCAGATACAACTCTTTGTTTACAAAACATCCATATTCCCTATCTCATGTAATAAGTTGCTGTATGTCAACTTAACACTTCACCGACCAAAGTGTGGTAGATGGTATGGAAAATCCTATGCCCTTGGTCTGTGAAGGTTTAAAGTAATCAATAACTTTAATAAATAAATAAATAAATCAATAGTCGATAATCTATCGATGAAAATATATAACAATGGATGATTCGTATTCCATGCCCTGTCCTCTCTTAAATACTGTAGTCAGTTAGTCACTTACTTAGATACCTTATATGTGACCTTTTAGCGGCTCAAAATTATTATTGTTATTATTATTATTATTATTATTATTGTTAATTTGCGCTTATTAAGTGCGCTTGTTATCTAATGACCAAGTAATCAGTCGCAGCGAAGACAAGTTGGTGCAAGGAGGTTTTCAGCCGCTCGATGACATTGTTTTGTGAGTATTTTAAGAAGAATTTGCTTACTGTATTATTAAGAACTTAAAGTCTATCGCTGAGACTGTGCGTATATAAATTACAAACATGTGATTTGTTTAGATGGTCATGGGATATAAGCAGAACAGAACTATTGAGAATATTCGCAAGAAGTTGGCGGAACAGGTACCAAACAAGTGTTTCTACGGTCCATATTCATTCATGTTATTTTTAAAATTTTGAATTCCTTAGGCTATCTGGAAAGAATTTGTTTCGATATTTGTAAGTGTAAACATGCTCTAACTGTCTGTTTATTTTAAAGTCTGAAATTGTTTCTGTTGATGAGAAAGAAGAATTGTTTTGGTTTTTGATTGTAGCTGTGATCGAACGCTTGTTGCATTACATGCTCCTGATCCAACCGCAGATATTGATCTATCCCATCTAGATGGGACTGAATAGTTTGCACCTGATCTTCATGTCATTGCAGTTTACTGAAACGTGGTGTAACCCATAATGTATGTTGTTGAGTCATTAGCTCAGATTTGATTAAGACCTCTCTTTCTGTTCTTTTGTACGTCTAGTTTGGACTCGTGAGACTGTACTGCTGTTTGAGGGGGCATACTTAGCGGGCCCTTCAGTGTGACCATACTTTCAATCTCATTGGGTGATTCTATTGAGTGATTCTACTGTTCTTGCCACTGTTCACCAAAAAATGATTTGATTTCGATTTGATTTTTGTGTTAGGAAGCAGAGTTGTTGGTGGCATCGCCCCACCTCCAGTTGAAGGTGTCGAACAGGGTCAACAAGAAGTGTTATGCTCTGCTTATGGCCTCCGACTATGAGCGCACCAACTGGAAGGCTTCCATTTCGGGACTTGTTGGAAAAGGTTAGGAACACTTCCAGTTCTTTAAAATAAGTTTTATGTCAACTATGGTTGAATTGTTGGCTTTGTATCATGAAGTGAAGCTAGTTGGCAACTGAAGTGAATATAGTTGGCATGGAATTGAATTTGGTTGGCAAGGAAAGTGAGTTTGTTTGGCCATGGAAGTGAATTTGATGTATAAATGGAAGTGAATTTGGTTGATAATATGGAAGTGAATTTGGTTGACAATGGAAGTGAATTTATTTGAAAATGCAAGTGTATTTACGGTAGTTGACAATGTAAGTGAATTTGACTGTTACTTGCTTCAGCCTAGTTCATACTCACAAACACGAAAGCATTGTTTGCTAGTTGTGTAGATCTTACTAAAATACAATCCATTAGATCCGAACTAAGTGCCTATGTGATTGTTGACATAAATTTATGGTTGTCTTGAAATTTCTTGTCTGGTCATCAAACTTTACTTTCAAGTACAACGTTGACTCGTTTACGCAAAGTCATTGTTTGTTTGTTTGTTTGTTTGTTTGTATGTGCACTTGTTATAGCGCCCCTTCAAGCTCTCTCTACTCAGAGGCGCTCCCGAATGCAGAGCGGACACTGCATCGGAGTTTCACGCCGAAGCGCTGAGCAATTGTGAGTGAAGGACTTGCCCAAGGTCCTTACGCGGCGAGGTGGATTCGAACCTCGAACCTTCCGGCTTCAAGGCAACGACGCCACCACTACACCACCGCGCCCCACAAACTCCATTGTGGAGTGTAGCCTTGTGATGCCTTGTGATGCAGCATGTGAATCAGGCCAAACAGAAAAGGGGATACTGCATCTAGCTTGTTGGCATTTTTTTCTGTTTTTCTGTAATTCAGATGTGTGCATATTGCTCTATTAAAAGTCATTGTCATCTTCTGTCTCATTAGCATAACCGATATGTTCTGTATATATGCAACCAACATTATGTTTAGCTAGAGGGTTGACCCTCCCTAGCGGGGCAATTGTCCCTTCTGGGTCTTCCCCTTCCCTGGTTGATACAATGAAGTGTTTTCTGCATAAATTACAAACAAGTTATAAATATTAATGTGTTTGTCAGGCAGTATGATTACGTTGTCTAGTTAAGTTTCATTGTGTAAAGGTTGTGTGTGATATGCTCCAAGGAATAAAATGTTTTGTCATTTGTCATTGCTGGAAAAATCGATATCCCTGTAATTTCTATGGTTTTTCTTGTGTACTGTTGATTCTGTAGCTCTGCAGATGCCTGCCAAACTGTCTCTCACCGATGTCGTGAACCTGATCAATTCACAAAGAGTAAGTAGTCACTGAACCTGCAACTCCTAGATTAATGTCAGTACGTTTCTCCATTGTTCATTCTGAGTTGATCAGTTTAAGGAAATTAACAATTTATGTCCATATTTTTTTATATTATTGCCTATGGGGGTGGTGGTGGCGGCGGCGGTGTTGGGGTAGTCGTTGTTGTGGTGGTGGCCGTGATAGTGGTAAGTGATTGTTTTAGGTTAGTTTTGGGGGGGTGACGGTGGTGTTGTGGGGGGCGGTGGTGGTGCTGGTGTCAGTTTGAAAGCTGCTTACTTTGCTGTAGTAAAGCCATTGAAAAGTATTTGTCGTGATTTGTATCTGTCGCTGGCTTTTCTGAAAATGATGGTCTATAATAAATGACTGTTTGGATTGTTCTGCAGATTCCCAAGCTGCTTGGATCAGCTCTGGAAAACAATGGTAGGCAAAAGGCATTTGCTAAATGTGTGATACGTCTGTGACTGTTGCTTCCTCGCTCGTCATATGTAACGTCTCTTGACCTTTGAATCTCTTCACACTTCACAGATTGGATGATCATGTGACACATACTTGGTCTAATATGATTCTGTCCTCATTTGACAAATTCTCCTTGACCTAGAATATTGACGGCTTGTCTATTACTTCCTGGTTATTAATTACAAAGGCCTGACAGAAACAAACAGACATACAGGACGAGACAATTTGGAAGAAAGACATGTGCAGGGACAGACATTTATGGGTACTGACATTTTATAGGTACAGAAACGTGTAAGAGCAGACTTAATAGGGACATACGCTTTAAGAAAGGGCACTTGTAAGCGCAGACCTTGTTAATGAGGCATTTACAAGCAATTGCCAGCAATTTATGAAAGGAGGGAAGGGATTTATGGCCTGGCCGGATGACTTTCCTGACACCAACTCAACAGTATTACAGTAAATAAAATGGGAATGAAGTAACAAAGGAAATAAAGAAAGAAAAACAATTTTTACTGCAAGCAATTGTTTTTTCTTATTTAACTGGATAAATAACCTTTTAAAATACTTTTTCCTAAGCGACTGGGGGTTTAACCCCTAAACTCCCATGTCTATGCCACTGTTTACAAGGATTCTTAGTTTATTTTGTAGTTTTAGGGCAGACATTTTGAGGTACAACAGTTTTAGGGACAGACGTTTTTTTATGGATGAGTCTTTTTGAAATGCCAAGGAAGAGGATAGAGGTACATGATTAAAGGACGATTACCTTACCTTGCATGTTGGTTGTTTTTTAAAAGATATATCTTTCGAAGAGGAGCGTCTAAATGGCAACCTGAACGTGACCATTCATAGGCTTCAGGGTCTCAAGGAGGAAGTCGGTATGTACAGTAAAATGGTTTGTGATTCGCAACCAGTTGTGATGCTAAAACGAAATTTGCCAACATGTCATGCATATCATATCGCGTTTGACAACGCATGTCATAACGTACACTTCAATCTATGTGAATAGATTTTGTCACAGATAATTAATTACCTGCCTTCTTGTTTGCTCATTTATGTCGATTAAATGCCAACTCTGTGTTTGCATGTATATACCAGAAGTCGACATTCTCCAGCGCATGCAAAATTCTCTGGCTTGTGTTGTGCTGCGTTCAGTTTCTCGTTCAGACTCCATAACTCTGTATGTTTGTGTGCATGTGTGTATGTATGTATGTGTGCACTTGTTATAGCGCCCCTTCAAGTTCTCTACTCATAGGCACTCCCGAATACAGTGTTGCATTGAAGATCAGGAACTGTTATGTAAAATGGAAGTCATTGTGTTGATTTGGAATTTGTTGGTACTTTTGTTCAGATGCATTCTGTTGCATCGAGGTCGATTCTTTCGGACATTTCTTCATGAAGGCGAAAACAAATCGCATCAAGAAAAGCTTCGAGCCTAACTGGAATGAAGTGAGGCTTTTTTTGTTTCATATATTTCTACTGAAAATAGGGAACAACATAGCTTTGAGATAGCACTAGACTGGTCAAAGGAACTATTTTGTTTTCTCTGTCATTAGTATTGCTTGATGTTTTATCGTTAGAATTCTCTTCAGTACATTTGTCTCTTCCGCTTTGAAGGGCAGCTTAGATGGGTGAAACCTAAAATTTGTCCCAGCGTTCTTTCCACTTTTAATCCTGGGTTTTGGATATTCCATTAGCATTTAGACATGTTAAAGTTTCTGCATTGTGAATATTTTGTGGAGTCTCTACTCTGCCTCACTCAAGTATTTATATATATGCACTTTTTCAGGGAAACTACTCAGAGGTGCTCCTGACTCCAGCACGGTCAACAGGAACCTTTTCAAGCTTCATTTTCCTCCTCCTCCCCTAAGTTGCTTCACTTGGCACTTTCTTTCTTTCTGGTAGTTTTGCATATATGCAGTTGGTTGAATTTTTAAAAGTTTAAACTGTGTTGCTTTCTGTTCTCCTAGGATTTTGACATCGATCTCGAAGGTGCTCAGTTCATGCACATCCTATGCTATAAGCTCGGACAGCAGACAGACAGTCTACTCGGCAAATGCTCGCTAGTTGTATGTAACTTGTATATCTAGAAATTATTTGCACATCGTTAACAAGTCCAATATGAAAGCAATGCGAATCTAACATTTCTATTATTATTTTGATGATTTTTCTGTTTATATTTCTGCAGATTTAGAAGCTACAGTGGTGTATGGATGACTTTTTACACTAATATTTTTTACTTTTCACTCGTCTTATGATTTAATTTACATCTTTTATTACGAAATTTTACTTCGATGTTTTATAATGATGTTTTTTGTTCCATTGTGCATTTGCAGTGGAGCAATAAAGAGTTTACTTACTTAAGAGTATACTTACTTACTTATGATTTCATTAAGCACTAGGCTATATAAATATTGTTGAGCCGAAATCGTGTGTTCAGTGTGATGAAAAGTTTCCAACATTCATTTCTTTCCTTGAATTGAATTTGAAAGTTCTAGCTATGTGATCAGCTATAATAGTTCTTCAAGAAGAAGAGTATAATTTTAAATTTCTGAATACCATGCTGTTTCTTAGAATACTCTATGTTACTTTGGCCTCTGCTGTAAGTTTTAAGGCGCATGTGAATAATGGATTTTGAATTTTCAACTTGAGTTTTTTATATCTGTTTTCAGCTTCAGAAAGAATGGATGACAGAAGATTTTCGCGAGAAAGCAATTTCTTTAGCTAATGGGGTACGTGCCTCCTTCATTCATTACAGGAATTTATCTTGTGCCTTTTTAAAAATGACTACTCAGACAAATTGTGCAGGTGCTCATAGTAAGGCTGTTCTAAAGGGAGCTACGCGTATGCCAGGCAGTGTTTAGTGTTCTTGTGACTGGGGGGATGATGGAGCCTCTAGATCTTTCTCTGATTGTGAAGTGCTGATTCGAAGTGGTTTCCATGTTTTTCTTCTGAAACTGTTCTTGGCAGCCATGCATTATCGACCGTGCTCCAGGTTGTGTATTTCACCTGTGGACTCATTTCTCCTTTTCACGTGCAATTGGTTCATTGGATTTGAACAAGTTTCCATTTTCCCTTTTTATTTATTTATTTATTTTGTAAAGCATGACCATCAGTAATTGATACAGAAAGTACTGCTGTAGCGTTAATTAGAACCTTTTTTCTTGATTCAGTTGTCACTCACGGTGTCGCTGAAATACACGTCTGCTGAACAGCTAAAGAGATCTTCTACGTCTGTGAAATCTGGCGTATTTGGCGTGCGGCTCGACCGAATTGTTAAGTTAGTTTCCTTGATTTCTCTTTCTTGTACTTGCGCATATTTTGATTTTCTATATATGAATTGAGACGTGTGTATAATAGACTGCTGGAATTTGGGAAATTCTTGGTAGGTAAAAATTAATTTGGAATTAATTCATTTATATTTATTGCCACGTTAAGATGTACGTTCACCAGATTACAACCTGGGGCTGGTACAATAAAGAATATGCCTACCTACATACTTTCTTACTTTTTTTTCATCTCACGTGTTTTGTATCGAAAGTCACCCTTTGCTCATCAATGATGACAAATTAGCTCATCTCAGTTGCCTAGTGTATAAACCTGAAATAGATCATCTCAGATCATTCTTTATGTCATTTTTGTCATTTTCTACACTCATCCTAAGATAAATTCAATAGATATGGACAAAGGTAATCTTAGGCATATATTCCATTTGTTCAATTGCTTTTTGTACCTAATACCGGTATTTATAATTATCAGCTTTTGTTAGCAATAAGCGATTTTACTTTACCGAAATATGTTTTTCTTTAGGAAAGAGTCAAAACAGGTGCCAGTTATTGTGACATCGTGTGTCGAAGAAATTGAGCGACGAGGTACGTAAAACCATCTAGATAAAAAAATCATATGGGACTTTGCGGGGCCCCGTGGTGTAGTGGATATGTTTGTTGCCTTGCAGCCGGATGGTTGCAGGTTTGAATCCACCTCAAATCGCCACATAGGACTTCACGTATTAATCTAAACCAACTGGAAGGCTTCCATTTCGGGACTTGTTGGAAATGGTTTGGGGCACACTTCCAGCTCCGTTTCTTGTGCCACAGAAATCCATTTTTGCTATAGAACTCACCTGTGTCATGAAAATTCACACTTGTGCTCTTAGTTTTGTTGCTGATTCGACCAATGACTGCTTTCTTGTTCGGTTGTCTACTTTGTTTAGTGATGCCGTTAAAATACTCTAACTTTGATAAGACTGCGTTTGGGATATTATTGTTTGCCTTTGGATTGATTTAAATGAATATCAGAAGGAAGTAGGTCTGCCTCTCACTTATTTTGTTCTGTTTGTAGGTCTGAAGGACGTCGGTGTATATCGGATATCTGGTTTGTCGAGTGAAATTCAACGTCTCAAAAAAATATTTAACAAAAGTAAGCATGGATGTGTGTGTGTGTATTATTGTGTCTGCAGTGATAGCATTTTTTCTACTTTTATGGCTAAACTTGGCATAAAAAAGGAATTGCCCAACACATTGAGAAAGGGTCTCTTTAGTTCTTAAGGGCGATGTATAAATATTCCAATACACAATGGCATGATTACAGACATATTTAGCAGCTGAGCTCATTGTCAACTTGCGATGAGTCGTATGATTGTTATGTTCTTTTAGTTGTGGTTCATCAAATCAAATCAAATCAAATCAAAGCATGTTTATTCACAGAGATCAAGAAAAAAACCCAGAACAACATAGAAAATGACAGTATAATAGTGTGCAATAAAAAATAGAAGTCAGAATAACAACTATTAGTATCCAGTTGTGGTTCATGATGTTTACTTGTGTCAGACTTTTGTAAGGGAAGTCTCATATGTCAGTTGTATCCAGAAATCTGCCATGTGGAGACTGATGCAGTCATGTAGAATAAGGCTTGTCTAAAGCAGCAGCAGCAGCAGCAGCAGCAGCAGTATTAAAATGTGCCAGTGGCTTTCTTAGTTAATTATTTTGAAATTAAATATTTTCATCTTTTAGTTGATTTGTATTTATGCAGGATCTTGTTAATTATGCATTTAGGTTTCCAGTTAGGCCATGCATTTTTTTTAGTCTCTCCAACATTGAAGTTGAAATTCATTCATTCATTAGATGCATTTATATAGCGCCTCTTCAAGGGGGCTACTCATAGGCACAATGGTTTGCAGTGAATAGTATCCATTTATTACTCTCTCGGTCCGCATACAATTTAAAGTCCTGATTCTGGTCCTTAAGTCTCAAATTTGTCTTGCTCCGAAGTATCTGTGCGATCAGATACTTCGCCCCCTTTCTGCCACCTCACTGCATCCTCTTAGGTCCTCTTATTGGCTTGACCTTTTTGTCCCTCGAGTCAGGACCGCCATGGCTCAATCCAGATCATTTGCCTGTGACACGAAACGGAGTATCCCCCCTGAAAGCTATTCGGGGGGATGAATTAATCTATCCCCCCGGATGGAATTAACCGGTCTATACTATCCGGGGGGATAAACCATTCTATCCCCTTTTTTCAAAAATGAGCATAATAAAAAAAATTATGCTGTAATCAAAATTTAAAGTGACTCTAATTGTTTTAAGTGTCCTAAGCAATGCTCAGATAAAGGAAACTCGAATTTATTTAGTGACTCTGAGTGTTTTTAAGTGTTTTAAAAGTTTTAAGTGCTCTAAAAACAGGGTAAAACAAATTATATAGTAAGAATAAACATACTTGTTAGTGTCATTGTTCAAAATAAAGCAGATGAAATTTAATTTGCCCAAAAAATTACACGCGGAAGCGGTTTTTTCGACTTTTTTAAATTTGGGGGGATACAATTAATACGGGGGATACTCTATTTCGTGACACCTGCATTGGTCCCTCCCTCTGGAATTGGCTTCCCCCATCAGTTTGCTCTGCCATCCTTTCTGGTAGTGTATCCTCGTCTTTCTCTCATCTAAAAACTTGTCTTTTTTCTTGGGGTTGAACGCACTGGGAGCGCTTCTGAAAGGCTCTTGCTGCGAGAAGCGCTTATAAATAGTCAGATAAGATAAGATAAGATTACTGCACTTGGATTATTCTCTATCTTGGATTTCGGTTTGTTTGATTGACAGGCAGCGGTCAGGGTGCGTCTGTGGTCAAAGATGTCGATACGAACGTTCTAACCGGTCTGCTGAAGTTATTCCTTCGTGAACTGCCCGAAGCATTGTTTACGGACAATGGTTATCCAGAGTTCGTCAAGGGCATCGGTAGGTGACATTCTCTTGCATAACTGGAAAAATTCACTCTTAGTTTTTATGCAAGGTTGGTTTGATTAGTGGTCGGTCTTCTACAGATTGATCATCATGTCTGAAATTCTGATCCAGTGTAAACAGTTGTGCTGTTGCAAGGTGATCGTAGTTTCTGATACCAGGTTTTAAGTTTCAAAGGTTCAACTCTCTCCCTAATTCGATTTGTTTGAAATTTTTGCCGCAGCCAGACTAATAGCCCGACTTTCTCACTTGTCCCACATATCTTCGTGTTTGATTATCTTTCCCTGGCTTCCCATCATAGCTCGAATCCAGATCAAGGTTCGTACTTAAATTGACCGGTCTTAATCTGGTGTAGCGCCCAAATGTCTTCGTATCTCATTCACCTGCCAACTTCAGCCTCCTCTCTTCGTCCGTTACGTTCACGTGACAGACATGGTTTCCTTGTTCTGCGAGCAAGGATTACGTTGGCCAGAACTCGAGCTTTGCCTTCATTGGTCGTGCACTTTGGAATCGACTCTCTCCATTGACACAATCTTCGTTTTTAGCTATACACGTAGATCGTATCTTTTCGTTGTCTTAAAACAATTTTCTTGTCTCTTGGTCTTTCGCACTGGGAGCACCTCTGATTGGTGTGCACTGTAACTAAAAGGCGCTACATAAATTTATATATACAGTACAGTACGATGAGCGAAGCTTCTGAAATGTGACGATTTATTTTTCCAGGTCTTTCAGATCCAGATGCAAAGCAGAAGTTTCTCGTGGGTCAGTTACAGAAGTTACCGCCGTGCAACTACTCGACGGTCATCTATCTTTTAGATCATATCGTTCGGTAAGTTAGCAATTTATGCATTCTCTAAAGTTGAGCGAATGAGCAGGTTTAGGTATTGTTTGAGTAGAGCAGACTCTGAGTCTGTATTTCTTCGTTTGCCTAGAGACATCTTTCTTTGGTACCACCATATAATATGATGCAGTGGTATTGTTACTATTGTATTGTATTGTAACTATACATTTATAAAGAACCTCTCAAATATTTTTTGAGCCCCGAAAAAATAAATAATTTCTGAATTAATTTTTAGGCTAATTTTGTGTATTTTGCAATCATGTCCACTGGACTCAAAAATCGAAGTTCCCAAAATATCCTCCCAGAATCGCACATTGCGCCATTGCATTGTACGACCATGTGATCTATCGGATATTTTAAGCCTTTTCATCCTAAGCTCTTTGTTGTGATGTATGTATGTATGTATGTACCGGTATGTATGTATGTATGTATGTATGTGTGTATGTATGTATGTATGTATGTATGTATATAACCATTTATATAGCGCCTTAACAAGAACCTCACGAAGGCACTTAACGTATCTACCCAACAGATGCGATTTAAGAGATTTAGAAAATGTTTCCTGACGTGCAATCGGTGCAATGTTACGAATTGTTAATGGAAGACAGTTCCAATATGAAGGACCAATGCGTGAGAATCCATGGCGAGCCCACACTGATGTACTAGAGCGAGGAACCATCAGGTTCCCTCCCCACGAGTTTCAGATCGATGAATCTGCTTGAACTGCTGCTACAATTCAGTAGGCGGACCATGGGCTCAACTGTATCATGCGAATGATCGTGGTGGGCAAGAGGTGAATGGCAAATCTACTTCCCTGCTTCTCACTTCCTGAGGAACCTTTTCCCACCTCTAGCAAAAAACCACCTATAACTTACGCCCTAGACTGCATCCTTTTGTTCTACCATTTAAAGATGACAGAAATTTTATTCCGAGGGTTCTCTTTGCCGCCAATTAATGACAGACATTGTCTTTGCCGCCAATTAATGACATTGTTATGTTCACATTATTTTCGCTGTTGTTGATTTTTAATGTGCTTTGACGTGTAACTGGGTGCGGTGTGTCACCTGGATTTGTCTCTTTTCCTATTAAATGAAATTAAGATTATAAATATAGTTATTTGCTAACTATGTCATCATCATCATCTTCCTGACCAGCGCCAACGATTTGGCAGGTATGGAGACAATGTGTCTATTGTAACTCTAAATTTAGACAGCGAACACATCGTAATCGTAATCGTAATCGTAATCTCGGGACTTCTACAGCGCCCACAAAAGCCAAGTCGCGGGAACCAGCTTATTCACAGGCGCTCAATCAAAACAAAATCGGTAGGCAGCGGGTCAAGTCCAGAGAGTCAGGCAGGCAGATAGATGGACAGCTAAGGTGGGTGATGTTTAGAGTTGAAGTGACGGGGGATGTGAGTAGAAGAGGAAGAATCAGGATAGGATTTTTGAAAGAGCAATGTTTTCAGTTTTGAGTGAAAGACCTGTGGGGAGATAGCGAGAGGTGGAGTTTTGGTGAGTTCGTATGATGGGTCGGAAGTTTGCCGAAGTGCTGGCGGAAGTTTGTTCCAGAGAGGTGGAACGGCAATGGCTATGGAGCGGTTTGCGAATTTCAGTGATGAAGTGATGGAAGGGCGAAGCAGGGTAATGGAGGATGAGGAGCGTGTTGAACGAGGTGGCTGGATGGTGAACAACTGACGAAGGTAGAACGGCTGGGATGATTGAAGTGTATTGTAAGTGAGTGAGAGGACTTTGTATTCGATGCGTTCAGGTATTTTGAGCCAGTGAAGTGATTTCAGAACAGGAGTGATGTGGTGACGTTTGGGGGTTTTCGTCACTGCACGAGCAAGGGCATTCTGGATAGCTTGGAGGCGATTAATTTGGGTTATATCAATGTTTAGGAAGAGAGAGTTGCAGTAATCAAGTTTCGCATGAACTATGGATGTGGCTATTGTGGATGCAGTTTTAAAGTCGAGCATAGGTCGGATTCTGCGGAGATCTCGTATGTGCATGAAACAAGTGCGGGAAAGTTGGGTTATGTGGTCGGAGAAGTTGAGATGCTGGTCAAAGATTACACCGAGGTTTCGGACAGGAGAATTTGCGGAGAAAGTGTGGTTGGAAGAAGAGTCATTGTTGAAGGAAATAGAGGGATCAGGAATTTTCTTGAGTTGTTCTCTGAGGCCAATTAGTATGAATTCTGTCTTGGAGGGGTTAAGGCAGAGGAGATTTGAGGTCATCGTCTCCATTGTTCTTGGTGATTGATTACGTGCTTAGATACTTTTAACTGTCAGCTTGGTACAAAAGAAGTGTTGTTGAATTTCAGTGTTTCGCAACACGAAGACGAAAACAAGATGTCTCTTGAAAACCTGGCGATGGTTTTCGGTCCAACGCTTCTACGGCCTGCAGAGAAAGACCAAAAGCAGGCGGCCGTGGAAGCACTGTTCTGTCTCAGTGCCAATGAGGCGGCCGTACAGAACGCAATTCTTCTCTACTTTCTCAAACTGAAAACTAAGAATTACAACTTTCCACCGAAAGTGGCGAAATAGGGACGAGATTTTGTCGTATCAGTTTTCCCGATAACTTTCTGTGGATATTTGTGATTTGTATTTAAAGACTGGTTTTGGCAGAGCACATGTCAAGATCTTGAGATCTATTTTCTCTGTCCAAAATTGTACTGCTTGTACCCTTACCATAATTTTATTGAAACTCAATTTGAAATTAAACATTGGGCATTTTGAATTTATTGTATCTGGTAACTTGTATTTGCGCAAGAGTTTTACTAAAATGAAATAATGTCATCAAATGAAATTTTTTGACTAACTTGAAGATGTATTTTAAGGTTAAATGTACATTTGTAGTTGTTTTTACAGAATTAAGACGTTAATACAGTGTACAGACAGTGTTTGACATCCTTGAAATGTTGATTTTTGTATATTTTAAAGAAATTACTTCTGTTTGAAATGAGATATTTTTAGAAAACGGTGAGATCTCAGTTATTAAAGTAATAATAAATTTTACATTACTATTTAAGATAGAACTGCTTAAGGAGTTATGCGTGAAAGCCATGGATATGAGTGGGATGAAAGTATTGTACGGGATGCCTTTTCTGCAGGTGTGCCAGACAATTACTTTTTACCCCTAGCATAGCCATGATTCCTTGGGAAAATTATAAGCATTGGTATCACTTCCCTCGGAAAAGCCGATACCTCTACTGATGTGGGGGTGAATTGTTTCGAAAACTGGGACGCTGCTGACTAACTGCTACTGTTCCTGCAAGACAGGCAGGATGTGATTATTATTATTATTGCTGTTGTTTTGTTGCATGGGCACCCGCAGAAAGTTTTTCAGGTGGGGGGCAAAACTTGATGGTCACGGTTAAAGTTTTTTGTAGCAAGAGGTTAAAAATGCAAAGCAGAAAATTAAGAACAGACATGGGTATTTTCCATAGAGGTTTCTTAATGTAAATTCTTCAGTTTCACTTTTTATAATTTTTATTATGAATTTAGTTTCTTTAGTGCAAATTTTTTTTAAACAAGCAAAAGTAGTAGTTAGATTAGATTTCAACTTTTCATCGGGCAAGTGCCCCCTCTTGCCCCTTTGTGCAGGCGCCCATGTTTTGTTGATAGTTTTGTATATATTGTTTTTGTTATCACTAATAAATCGCCAGCCTTCAAGGTGCTGCATTTAACTAATGAACAAATATTTTGGTTACAAGTTACTGATGGCAGGACTCTAATTTAAGTAAATAGACTGAAAAAAATCAAACTGAAAAGACTTTCTTTTCAACTGTTAATGTATGTGACCAAGGAATGAAGTAGCCACTCGTTTTGTGTGTACCGCTGATTTGATCATGACACCGAGTTTTGTGATATTTCTGTAGGAATTTATTTTTAAATATGAAAAGATAATAAAAAAAATCTCGCTGCCAGGGCTTGAAGAGTTGCAGTCATTCCTGTCTGTTTTATTGTACATATTTAATGCTAAGATTTCTAGATGGTTACTGCTTACTACCTTGGAGACCAAACAACACTGGTAACATTTCTGTTTATAATAAGAGGTTTTGAGAATTATGTGGGGCTGCAACCCCACCTTGGAGACCAAACAACACTGGTAACATTTCTGTTTATAATAAGAGGTTTTGAGAATTATGTGGGGCTGCAATTTGTCATTTGTTAAGTTTTCATAGAGGTTTTATCTCAATTTTTCACACGGCCGCCAATTAATTGGACATGTCTTTAACTGCCACATGCGAAAAATCTTCCAGCATCATTTGTTGACATGCACAGAATTTTTTAAATATTTTATACAAGTGAACTACATGGTTTGAAGGACAGCAGCTTTTCAAGTTAATGAAACGTCAGTATAACAGGGCTTTTTTTAGCGTGCAGTTGCACACAAAATGTGCAGTTCTAAACGGATTTGTGCAGTTATAGAAGCACTTCTGTGCAGTGAAAACTAGTGAAAAGAGGCAATTGTCATCCGATTTGGAGTAATTTTCCATGGAGGATGGGAAGATAAAGAAGGGATTGTGCGGTTCTAAAAACTCCTTCAAAAAAGCCTTTCAGTATAACGCACATAAATCACAAGCATTTTATTTTATTTTAATCCTCACCGGAATGGAATACATTGCTAGAAATTGGAAATTAATCTTAACTCCTTGGCTTATTGAGCATCTTCTCAAGCACAATGTTTCTCATGTTGCAAGATTTAAGTAGTTAAAAGTATTTAATAACGAACATGGGGGGGGCTGTCAAGATCTGGAGATAACAGCTAACAATGCACAACATTGCATCATCCAAATTGAAGAGATTATGACAGCTAACATTTTTAAAATCTAGTTCCTTTTATTGAAGTTGAGATATGGTAAAGATAAAACGAGGAACATGTATGCACTGCATCAGTCAAGATTTACCGCACCCTTCAATGGTAAATCTTTGAGCTGGAAGATATGAAGAGCTGTAACTTAGGAAGTCCAATTGCTTTGTTTAAATTATCAATGCTGTCATATGCATGTTTCGTTTAGGATATAGATCCTCATCTAGAACGAGGATATTACCTGAATCAGTTAAAAAAGATGTCAATTTCACTTTGTAATTAACATACATCGTCAGCTGATTTTTTAAAATCTGTTTGAACAGTGGTTTTTAACGCTGATTTTAATTAAGACATACTCTTTATGTGAATGCTCAGGTTCATGCTTGATCCCCTGATTGGGGATCTGCTGCTTTCCTGTTCTGCAACATTGCAAAATGTCAAAACCATTCTCCCATCCCAGATTGACATAAGCAGAGGTATAAAATGGCTGGTGCACAAGAACATTAATTGGGCATTGGAAAATCGTGCTCGGCCATCTGTTTCTTGCGTTTGGCAACTGTTATTGAATTTGAAATTGTTGTTGAATTCGAAATTCTCAACTGCTTTATGCAAGTGACGAACAGTTGAAGGTACAGTGTTAATTTTTCCTCGGCTTGTGTTATTTGATATTTGAATTGTTCAATCTGTTTCTTCCTCCAAGAGTAATTGAACTCTCACACAGCCGTGACCATGGTAAATATTTCATATGGGCCATACACAGGTCTCGTATGCCTCCCACATGAGCATACTAGGAGGTTATGCAGTGAATTGTATTGTATTTGAGCATTTATAGAGCACCTCTAGTAGGGTGAACCATTCAGAAATGCTTCTAGTGTGCAAGGCCCTGCGAGAAGAAGCAAGTCTGTAAGAAATCATCCACAGATGTTGAAGAACTGGAAGATTGCTTCTGGTGTCATTTCTGTTGCTTGCGTTCTGTGTGTACACTGATATTGTATATTTGTTTGCAAACTGAATTAAAATAATGGTCCTCGGTTGTACAAGATCGGAAGCACAGTTGGGGCATCAAACAGAAAGACAGAAGTTCCGTAAATCACGATACAAATTGCATGAATCACCGACCGCAATTTATTCAAGGTGGTTAGTTGGTTCGTATCTGGCAGATAGTTTGTAAGCTATGGCATTAACTAGTTACACGCTAATGGTTGCTGGTCTTGCCACTCCATCATCCGCAACAAAACCACAAGATGCATGGCAAAACCAATATGGTCAGCTGCAAGTTCAAACTAGGGCATGGTGGAAAAAGCATATCCCCTAAATATTCTTTGTGTGAAAAAACTGTAGCTGAATTGTCCCACGCTGTGCACATTTCGAAAGCTTACAAATAGAGTATTTGCAAGGCAGACGCTGTTAATTTTTGCAGCTCCTTTACTGTGTGAAATGGACTGTTTAGCAATGTACATGTGCATGCATGCATTGTGCACTTCTGTTAATTTTGTTTTGAAATTAAATACTTTCATCTTTTAGTTAATTTGCATAAATTTATATAGAATCTTGTTAATGCATTTAGGTTTTTCAGATAAGCATTACACTTTTAATGTTTTTTTAATATCTTCAACTTTGCAGTAGCATAGAAATTGGAATGATTCACAGTGACTAGTAGTATCAGTGTATTCCTGACAATTTAATAATTGGTCAGAAAACGACATCAAATCTTCCTGAAGCCAAACACCTTGAACGGAAATGTTCTTGTTTTAGCCACTGTTTTGCAGTCCGTCCCAGTTATAGTCTAGTAACAATGTTAACACCCACAGAAATTATGGGTGGAGAAACTCAACGTTGCCCTCCAGCTGCAGAAAGTTCACAACAGTAATTTGCAGTGGATAAACATCCTGCAGACGCATGCAGTCACTGGTCAGTCAAAACATGACTCTGCCCGGAGTCACACTTTCTCTTTGCTACCAATGAAAACTACTTTCCACCATGCTGCTTCATACCCTGAAACAAAACAAAAATTTGGAGTTTATACATTGTAGCACACCTGAGTAGGCTTTTTGAAGGGGTGCTATATAAATTTTCACAATGAATGAATAGCTGGCACTTTTCAAATTTTATGGTAATTGAGGCCTCTCTAATTCATAAAATTGACAGCTTTGTAAACCAAATGGCGATTAGCAGTTGGGATAATAAAGGATATAATTATGCACTTACTTATTTACTTATACATCATGGAAGACATCAAAAACAGAGAAAATAATTTTATAAAGCTAAGTTTACAACAGCCAGGTTGTGTGTTCGTTATAGGTGCCAGGTCAGAATCTTGAGTGGGTCAAAGCCACAGTGATCATAAACATGACAATACAGTGGAAATGGCTGACGAAAGTGGTCGTGGGATGATGCAAAAGTGTCTAATTGTAATTGTCATTACATGTACTGTAAAACAATTTCCAGAGCATTGTCAATACCCAGTTATATCTTGTGTACACTATTAAATGTTACGAACTGCCTGCTGCCATATATCGGATAGCTTTAAAATTCAGCGTTCCATTTCGAGTGATGTGCTACAGGAGCAAGGGCAGTCACAGTGACGTAAGAAAGAAGTGAACAAGCAAACTGGTGTAGGGAGCGGTGGTGTATGGGGTATGTTCGGTGCCTTGCAGCCTGCAACCTTGAATGGTTACAGGCTCGAATCCACATCAAGCCACCATGCAGGGACCCTGCGCAAGTTCTTTACTCGCAATTGCTCATGCGCTTCGGCGTAAAACTCTGATTCCGTGTCCACGCTGTAGTCTGGAGCGCCTTGAAGTAGAAGTCTTGAAGGGGTGAGCATAACAAGTGTTCATACAAACAAACAAACAAAAAACAATGATCAGTTTGATGTCCATTGGTTAGTTTATAAGATGGGCAACAAAATTTGCGTTAAAACAATTTGGGTTAAAATAGTAGTTGATGCTATGCACCCACCTTCAGCTTCTCACGTTCCGCTTTCAGAGCATGACTCTTCGATCGTTCTTTCTCCAAGTCAGACGAGAACTGTGCAACTTGCTCGGTCAGTTTATCGCGCGTCTGCTGCGCCTCCTCCAGTTCAGCTGTCAACGCAGCTTTGCCTAACTCTACACAGCCAACAGCAAAGAAGATCGAGATATCTGGTTCCATGTATGTAATTAGCCTGTTCCATTATGTGCAGGGCTGTACTCAGAACTTTTGAGGATAGTACACGCTGCCGCCGAAAAAAATCAACTTTTTGGGGGAAAAATTTATGACTACCTTTTTAGTCATCGAAGCTTTTTCGTGATTTTTTGCCCGGAAAACCTTTGAAACAGCGTTAAAAACTCATTCATGAATGATTTTTTTTGGCCTTCGTAATTCACGATTTTTGCCTGCGCATATCCACTTGATCTTACTGAGGTGGGTATACCCGCGTGTACCCTTGTTTTTTTAGGTGAGTATACGCTGTCATTTTTTCCCAGAGGTGAGTATACCCTTGAGTACAGCCCTGATTATGTGAAGCTCCTCCCTGCATCCTCTTGCACTCTCTGTCAAGGTTTCTTTTTCCACGGGACTCCTGTGCTGAAGGCATTTCTCAATAGTCTATGCTGCGAAACACGCTCTGTAAATTTTTATATGATATGATTATATGATCAATATGCTCCATTAAGTGATTAGCCTACTTGTACCCTCCACTCTGCCACAAACTTGCTGCGAGATCTTATATATATACGTGTGAAGAATGCACAATCTTTAGCGATATTGAAATTAATTTTATCTCAAAAATCTCTTTTTAAATATCCTACGAATTGTAACTGATTTCTTAACTCAAGCACAGCACCATTTCTTCAGCCTACCCTCTGCCACGGCACTAAATAAATCATATTACCATTATTGTAATTAAATGCAGATGAATCTACCATAAAACTGAAGCACTTGAGATTAACTGTAGAACTAGCAAGCAACATAGAGAGCTTATACATTATGCTCAAAACCGAAAGCTTACCATTTTCTCTCCACTCTTGATTTTCAAACCATTCGGCTTCAGAATGAGCACCTCAGAATGAGTACCTTTGAGCCATGGCATGTGAAGCAACAGTAAATTTCACTCCTACAGTAGTCACTCTTTGTCTTAATTAGTCTTCCACGCATCCTCTCGCTCTTTCAAGACATTTTGTAACCCCCCCGAAAGTGTCCCTGAATAGTTTATGCTGCGAAAGGCACCATAGAAACTTTTAGAAAAAGGCCAAGTATATGCGACTATTCGTTTATCATTTCGTCCCTAACAAATCCTCAGCTGCTCTGACGGTTTCTCGATCTGCTCGTTTGAAATCTTACCTTCGCCGCGACCCAGCATGAGATAGAATTGCTGATTTTTCTTCTTCACCTCAGCTACATCTGCCTGGAAAGAATAAATCAAGAACACTATCAAGAATACTATAACTACGACTGACAAGTCAACATTGGCCTCTCAGTTGTTTTCAATACGCTCCTATCATGAAAGTGTTCAACAGTATAATGCACAATTAATTAATAATTAATTAATTGTAATTTATTTATATATTTATTTATAATTATTATTCACTCAAAATCACTCCTCATACCGTTCAAGCAATAAAGTAACGACCGAAGTTTTTGTTTGATTCATCACCAACTACCAGCACGTTTAACCATAACAATTGCATACAGCAATTCTCTGTTATTGGCCCCATCATATGGAATGGGCTCCCACTGTGCGTAGGGTTTGACCTGAAGCATTTATCGCAGCCATAAAGCCGTTCTTTTCAGCCGAGTACCCTTGAAGGGGCACTATATGGATCTAATTACCGTAATTCAATCATGATTTTACCATTTCAATCCCTGCATGCTTAAAGAAATAGATGCTTTCATCGATCTACGCTTAGGAGTTGCCATGACACACAAAAACTGTCTTAAGAAATACGAAATGCTCAACAACATCACAGGACCAATTCTCCAAGACAAGCAATCCTTTGGGTCACAAACAACGGCCTGATTCCGCAAGAAATTTCTTCAACCTCTTTTACAGTCGTTTTTTTCATTCAAATAACCTTACCTCGATTTTTTTGTTCACTTCTCTAAACTGCTTGATTTCTTCCTCCTTCTGCAGAACCGCCTCTTTGTAGTCTTTTACCGTCATTTTAGGAACAGCAGCTTTCTGTAACAATACAAAACTCCTTCAGCTGCTAGTTGGTCTAATAAACGTCGATCAATGTACAAAACGCATTCCTTGAAATCATAATTTATTTATTTCTTCATTACCGCAATTTCATATATATTTAATTTAATTTAATATAGCCCATCTTCACAGTTGCCTATTCAGTTAAAAACAACAATTGGGAGGTTTTAAGCTACTTGTTGGCGTGACTTTTATCAGAACAGCAGGCCAGGAGGAAATCACAAATGTATGTACTTATGGCCACTTGTTAGAGCGCCCCTTCAAGATTTCTACTCATAGGCATTCCCAACTACAGCACGGACAGTCGACACCGAATCGGAGTTTCACGCCAATGTACTCGAGCAATTGCGAGTGAAGAGCTTGCTCAGTGTCCTTACGCGGCGGCTTGAGGTGGCTTCGAACCCCTAACCTTACGGCTACAAGGCACCAAACCTACCACTTACGCCACCACGCCCCGTGCTTACGTTTAGAAACCGTTTACCTTTGGCAAATCTTCCTGCACCTTGCTCTGCGCCTTGGAAGTCTTTTCGTTGCTCTTGGAAGCGTCTTTTGAAGCGGCGGCGACTGTATCACCTTGGCCCAACATGCTGGACGAAGAATCCTGCGGTTGATCTCGAACCAATCGCTGTTTGTGCGTATCTTGAACAATCAATTAACAATCAATTCAATCAACAATCAATTCAATTCAATCAAATCATTGGTTTAACTGAACACCAAAATACAAGTACATGTTAAACCCTTTGACACCTTGTGCTTTCAGTTCCTTGAACTCTAGCGACCGTCATGACCAGTTTCCACCATTGCTTTCTTACTGATGTCGCTTCCCTTAGTTCTTCCAGATTCATTCCTGGTGTTTCCCGAACCTCATCCAACCACCTTTTCCTCGGCCGTCCTTGTTTTTCTACTTCCCTCTCCGCATGCCAGCATCATATCTTTTTCCAGTCCATTTGATCACATAACATGACCAAAGAAACCCAACTTTCTTCTTAGCACTGTTTCTTGTAACGACTCATCGTTTTCGATACCAAAGAGTATGCATGTCTAAAATGAACAAAATCAGTCCACTGGCAGGGTCAGCATTCCCTCACATTCTGATAAAAGAAGAGGGTCAGCATTCTTTCACATTCTGATAAAAGAAGAGAAAGCAGTTGACAACCTTGTCCGTCTGATCCGTCTGGAGCGACGCGATCCACATGTATTGCCGCTCCCTTGCCCTTCTTCTTGCTCTTCTTCCCTTCTCCATTTCTCCCTTCACCTCCCCGCTCCGTTTGCCTTGCGCCGTCGGCTTCCCGCACCTTTGAAAATGAAAACACAAAAACCAAGTAGGACAACCCGTTAATTAATCAAGAATTTTTTTTAACATTAATTCACTCAAATAAGTGTATCTATCAGCCCATGTTGGCACTGCCTAGAAATGATTTATTTACTTATTAGATGCAATAATATAGCACCCACCTAAGACTATCTACTCAGAAGCGCTCCCAACCCAACCTTGGTTAAATAACGACAGTCTTAAGGCTAGAGAAGAAACCATTTAAATTAAATACCAGTCCACGTATACTAAATATTGTGTGCTTAAAATAAGTGACATAAAACGCCATCCTGTGCATGACAACAAATAATTTCTATCTGTAAGGAAATCCTATCCATATGGAAAAAATGAGGAGAGGCGGAGGAATGTAGCTGCATTTGGTGTGAGGAAGATATGGGAATTACACACCAACAGAACATTTCAACACTCTAGTGGGCAGATGCTCTGCTTAATGGTAAAAAATTTATATAGCATCATTATACATCATAATCGTAATAAATTTATATAGCACCATGATACATTGTAACCGTAATAAATTTAAATAGCATCATTATACATCATCAAACACAATTTTAATGCTAACTCACTTATACTAGAACTCAATCACTAACTCGAGCAATCGGCCTCTATCTAGCAGGACCTGTCACTTCAGGTATGCCCTTGGTTCCCATAACAAACTGCCTTAGAAATTTTGATATTTAATCGTTTCTTTGTCATATTTGTTCAATTACTGAAATTGTCTATACTTGGGAACAATAAACAAAATTAAAAACACAAAAATGCCTTCAAAATATATATTACCATTGTGTCTACCAACATTAATTTTCTCAAACCAGAGTTTTAAAGATATCATGGAAACTACCAGGTAAGTCTAGAACTACACTCACTCGCTGTTTTTCTTCAAATTCTAGTTTGCTTAGTAAAAGTGCATCGTGAAGGTCTTTGTCAAATTCTTGTAGAGAATTCTGCAAGAAAAAAGTTAGAACAAATTACAATTGCATAAACAGAGACAACATACGGCCTGCTTTTTTCCCCATGTTACACAATGTTTTCCACAAATTTTCCCCATTTCACGCAAGTCGTGACACTAAACATTTAAGGCCCATAACACTTTAGCGACCATTTTTGACTTTAAACACAAAGATCTGAAAATGAGACACTAATTTGACATGCAGACTTACATATGTAAATTCTTATCTCAGCGCTATGTGACTATTTGTGAAAAACAAAACAGACCTGTCAAACAAAATACTCTAAGGTACTAACTCACTTAGGATTGCAAACAAGATTGGCTACATGACAGCGTGCTCAGACGAATAAATAAAAATTTATTGATCGATTGATTGATTGACTAACTTCTTCATTTTTCTGTTGCCATTCTTCCCACTGACTCTCGGACACAGGTCCACTCTTGGCCGACGTATGTGACACACCCTTCTTCCCAACTTTACAGAAGGCCAGGTTACGAAGCTACAACAAAACGTTATAAAAGCGTTCATTTAAAATCATGACATAATGGTATCGTGGGGTTGGACAGATGTTCGCGATGAAGCTCAGCTAAAAATAAACTACAAGTCCTACGGTCTTCAGCGACATTCAGTAATTTCTTATTTTCTGTTGCTGGACACACCGTTTGGAATAGTCTTCCCAAGAATTTGAAGCTGTTGAAGACTTTTTTGCTTGATCTTGACTGGGAGCACCTCCGAGTAGATACCTTGAAGGGGTGCTATATAAATTCTGATTGATTGATGTTGAACTCATGTAAAGCGTACTTTCTTCCGACCAAGTCGTCTTAAGTATTATTATTTATACTTGTATTAATGGCACATTATATTTATACCCCAGTCTGTCACTCATTGCTGCAGTTAGCCAAATGTAGCAGGCAGTTATATAGTAAAGTAACAAGTCCAGTCACAGTCTTCCCCTCACTTCCCTCACCATTTCAACTCTAAACATCACCCAATTCAGCCAACTGACTGCCTGCTTGACTCTCCGGGTCTTGACTCTATGCATATCGATTTTGTTTAAGCGCCTGTGATAAGCTTGCTTGCGAGACTTCTTTTTGTGGGCAATGTAGAAATTTAAAGTTTACGATTACAATTTATAAATGTCTGGGTCAGTAACCGAAAGGTTTGGGTTTGAAGTCTGAACCAAAAGAGCAATTTGTGCTACAAGGTCTGGTCTAACAACCACTAAAACGCTGTTGTTCACTATAACAGTGTATAAAAGCAAGTAGCGCACTATAAATACGCTGCTGCAATGCATTATACCTTATTGTATAGTGTTTTAAGTCAAGATTAACAACGGGCGATAATGTAAGTCAGAAGCACCTCTTCTGTTTCATGCTTCAGTTGCTCGGCTTTCTTCTTCTTTTTTGCTTTCTTCTTGCCTTCGGTTGACTGCTGGCCCGCTTTGTTTGTCGGCTGTTTTGTCTTAGTGTCTTTCTCGTCTGAATCGTCATCGTCCTCGACGTGTAAAACTGCAAATCTCGAAGCCTGTACTCTAATAGCCATTTTCGTTTACTTTCGCAACTTTTCTCACACTCCAATTCAGGGTTCGACAAAATATGCTCCGAATATGCTCAGAGTAATCTGTCATAGGTTTAGAGCATCGATCTAGCGACCTCTCACATAAATAAAATTATTATAATCATGCATCTGAGCGCACTCCCATGCTTCCGAAAATATTCTGAACAGCCATTATTTACTTCACCATTATCTGCAGCACAGGCTCTGCCAAAAGATTTTCTGAGATTGGTCATTTGCGCTAAATAAACACTTCTTTACAAGTGAATGAATGAATTAATTAATTAATTGATTAACAAATGAATGAACTACTGAATGGGTGAGTGACTGATTGATTGATGTCAAACAGTCAGCGTTGAGGAGATTGCCAGAGCACATTAAATAGCCTTTCTTGAGAATCTGCGTACTATTCTACCTAGTGATTGGTATGCACCCTTTCAAGCACTTTAAAACTTTTCTTTATCTCCTTGATTGGACTGGGAACACCCAGCTCTGGGTAGTCTTATACAAGCGCTATATAAGTGCTCTGACTGAATGAGTGCCTTGTGCCACTCTAACTATTCTTAGCTTTGCGATTTCGTCTTCCGTGCAAAAATTAATGAGTCGATCGTCTGCTTGCGTAAAATTTATTTTTAATGTGAGGCACTAATGTTTCTAAATCTTAATTTGTGTTCATTTTGGAATCTTAAGCATCACTTCTGGCGAAACTGCAGTATCGGGGACCGTGTGTGTCGGTTAGGATCAGGTTAAACCTCGTGAGGGTCGGTTAGGTTTAGTGTTAGGATTTGCGTCGTCATTATAGATACTATTATGGGCCTACTATACTATACTAAGATATTGTTGTGTACCGGTATGCTTCGGTCCCCGATACTGCAGTTTCGCCTCACTTCTAACTAAAGAGTTCAGTGACGTTGCCTTGCCTTTTGAGTTTGGTTTTTGAATCCACTTGTACCTCGGCCACGAACCTCGTTAGTCAGGCACCTCGTACTTTCGCTATTATATATGGGAAGTGGGGACTGTTTCGAATGACCTTCCCTCTGCAATTCGTAGGAGGCTTCTGGGGGGAATTCCCCTGCATCTCTTCGTTACTTGAAGACCTTTCTCTTTTCAACGGGCCTCTCATGTTCAGACTCACACTGAGAGCGCTCCCTATTTATTGCTCTGCTGTGAGAGTGAGATGCGTTGTAGTCTACACATGCCGTTCAGATTAGATCAGAATAATTAGATTATGGAATTGTCGATTGCGTTTTCGTGGATGTTAATGTGTGTGGATGTTAATGTGTGTCTTCCTAATAGCATGAAGTATTTCACCTGGTCATAATAGTCCCAGATTTAACGTATTTTCTAATTTTTTTTTCTTGTAGCAACTGCTCGAATCTGACAGAAAGTCGTTAAGAGAATTTAAAATGTCCTTCGACAGACCTCTATTTGGTGATGATAACTTTGTTCAGCATCAAATGAGTTCAGACGCCCACGCGATGGACCATGATGATCAAGCATCGATAAATACGGGTAGGTTTTTGTGCTTTGTTTTGAATTGAACAGCAAATTACTCTAGATAGGGCACAGTATGCTGTGTACCAGTATACCATATGTAGGCAATTTATGCATTTTAAAGTATTATTGTAAGCCTGGAAATTTCTGGGGTGTTACTTGTAAGTTGTAACAGGTTTAACACAGGGCACCAACTCATTCTTAAGTGCTCATCCAGTCAAAAGAGTGGTTGAAGATACCAAGTCCTAAATAACAAAATGGTCCTAGGAAGGCAAACTTGTGACAGGAAGTAAGAGTAGTTGTTGTGACAGGTTGTGTTTTATACGAAAATTGGATAATGGTGGAGTAGATGGGTCAGATAACAGATTGGCATTTCTTGACTTTCTTTAGCTTTGAATGGAAAACCTGAGGAGATTGAGTGAGGTTGTTAGGCAATAAGATAAGGTAGGGGAATGGAAAATATAAATTGGAATTAATACAGAAGGTAAAGAGATACATTTTACTGTTGTATGTCTACTTTTAACGTAATCTTGGCCAGGTAAAAAAAAGTGATAACAACAGAGCCTACAGAGGTTAACAAAAATACATACCTAGCTGGTGCTATATAAATGTTCAGTGTTGTGCTGTGTATGTGCATAGACCTACATACATGCTTGAAAATGACAAAGGCCCTGTTTATTGTTAGAGAGGCGTAGCTTCGAGAGTCTGTTGGTTGATCGAGCGCTTGACACCGTGCTTCAACTTCCGCATGTGAGTGACGAGATGGAAGCCAAGGCAAGAGACATGGAAAGAGAGATCGAACATCTTGAACGCTGTCTCCGCAGAAATGAGGTTGGTGAGGTTTTGACGTCTGCCTTGCGCACTTGTGATTTAATAGACTTTGATTAAATAAAAAAATTATACTTCCATTAGCGTAATCAGAAAAGTTTTATGTGGGTTTCTATTTAAGGGATTTCTGTTGAATTTGTGTTTTTCCATGACTGCAAAATACACAGAATTACACAGATTTAGTTTAAGAATTTCTGAAATGATTCATTTAGGGGTTTTACCTGGAAACTGCCCATAAATATGCCATGTATATGTCAATAAGTGTGTTGAATTCACCTTAGGTGATTGCTGCTGGTTGCTTAAAATGTAATTCTCCGATTCAGTGTAGTTGGGTGTACCTCTGAGTAGAAATCTTGAACGGGCTCTAGAACAAGTGCTCATACATACATACTTACTTTAAATGATAAGTTTTATTGCTTGATTTTGTGTTGTTTAGGATCTACTTTGCCAAGGTTTGTGATTTAAATATTTACCAGAATCTTAAAAGTTGCACTGTTTTACTTTTTCAAAATATTCCTGTTCATTTCTAGCTTTTGTTTTGGTTTGTGCTGCTTTTCCAAGCCATGTTTTAAGTGTTGAGCATTTGAAGGAAAATTCACAGTTGCATCTATGGGCAGAGTCTACTGCTATTTTTGCCGTTCACCCATCTGACCAAAAATGAACTTTAATAGCATTAGTTTGCAGAAAGCCCTTTTGGTCAGTCTTTCTAGACTTAATAGATGCTATATTAAAAATTAACATTGATAGGTCCATGTGATTATTCCATGTAAGTTATCAATAGTTATCAATAATTGCAAGCTGTTCTGTTAGCATAGTTGCGAAAACTTAAGATTTGTGTAGGCCTATTCTGTGATCTCCGTTCTTGTGAATTGTTTAAACTGCATAATTGTATGCTATAACTTACTTACTAAACTTACTAGACTTAAAACTGTTCTTTTTGGGCGTGCTGGAGTCGGGAGCGCCTCTGAGTAGTTTTTTCTTGAAGGAGCGCTATATAAATGTCCGAATGAATGAATGAATGAATAACTGGTTGCGTTCTGTCAACCGGATTGTTGAATAAACGAAAATTATTATGCAGCATTACAAGTTACAATTAGGCCTGCATTTATTTAATGAACTGCTTGGACTGGTGGAAAACATGCTCTATTTTGTGTGATTAAATAAGTGCCTTTGATTAATTTTTTAAAATAATTTTTTACTTATTTGATGACGTAGAGCAGCCATTGTCAGAGTATTTACAAAATTGCGAACTCTGATGATGTGAATCTATTGAATGGAAAATTAAGAGATTATTTATTTTGCATCTGAGGGAAATGCTGATGGAAAAATTGAGGATGGTGACAAAGTTAATTGTTTTCATTGCAATAAACAATTTCATTGGCGTTTTTTGTTAAAATAAATTAGTAAGTTCTAACTCACTGACTATTGTTTTTACAGTTTATATGTGATCGATTAATCTCAATTAAATTTTTGGAATTTAATCAATTAAAATTATTATGATAAGTAGCAGCCTTAATCGTTACTTATCTTGTCTTTATGTTATCTTTTCTTACTGAAGTGTTGCAGGGCACAGTGGTGTAGTGGTGGATTTGGTGCCTTGGAGTCGGAGGGTTCCAGATTTTAATCCACCTCAGGCCGTCACATATGGACCTTGAGCAATGAGCAAGTCCTTCACTTGCAATTGCGGGTGTGCTTTTGGCTTGAAACTCCAATGCAATGTCTGTGCTGTAGTCAGGAGTGCCTCTGAATAGTGAGCTCGAAAGGGTGCTATAGCACATGCGATAAATAAATAAAATAAAATGAAATTTGTCTTTTAAACTTATGCCACCAATGGATTGTGATCACGATGAAGAAATCCTAACATACTGCCTAAATCTACCTTTGAACAGAGTGTCAATAAGATTCACACTTTCAGAGAAATTTTTAAACATTTTTATTCAATCAGCTTAACAAATGTATCATGCCTTACGTGGTTTTTGAATCTTCTGTTATAATAATTATTGTCATCAGAGTCTGAGTACCTGTCGAAGTCTCAAGATGAATTGGCAAGCGTTTTAAGACAGACTTGGCTGACAAAAGAACAGTCTCTGGAGAACCGACAGAAGTGCCAAACGCTCCAGAAGGGTTAGCTGCTCATCTCAATTTACTGTATTGTTGTAAATTACACATACAACTGAAAAATTACATATTAAACTTAAAAATTCATATTGAACTTAAAAATTACATATACAACTTAAAAATTACATATTAAACTTTAAAATTACACATACAACTTAAAAATTACATATTAAACTTAAAAATTACATATACAACTTAAAAATTATTAAACTTACAAATTAGATTTGCAACTTACTGAATGGTCTTTTGGATAATATTACCTGAATATGATGTGTGCCATCATTTCTTTAAACACCAGTGCAGTAGTGTGTTACTTATTACAATTACGCAATGTGTTTTTTATTTCAGCTTATTAACTACTATATGTTGTATTCATGATTTTGATATAAACTTTCTTGGAGCTACTGTCCTCACAGCAAAACTGCTCAACTGTTTTGCTGCTCAAAAGTAAAAACTGCTCAACTGTGGTTAAATTCAGTTGGCATTGTTGTAAACAAGTATAATAATATAAGCATTTAAATCCTTGTTAGCATAACTAACTAAGCTAATTAGAACAAGTGACAACACTCTTTCTTGAGTAAATAATGTTTTTAATATAATTGCTGATTAAAACAAGTATAATAATATAAGCATTTAAATCCTTGTTAGCATAACTAACTAAGCTAATTAGAATAAGTGACAACACTCTTTCTTGAGTAAATAATGTTTTTAATATAATTGCTGATTAAAACAAGTATAATAATATAAGCATTTAAATCCTTGTTAGCATAACTAACTAAGCTAATTAGAATAAGTGACAACGTCCTTTCTTGAGTAAATAATGATTATAATATAATTGCTGATTTATAGCAACTTTAAATTAATCAATGGTAAATTCTTCCATTTCTTGGGAATTTCCTGTAGTCGCCGATTTGAGTTGAGTTTCGAAACTTTGATCGGGTGATGGTGTCAAGCGTGGACGTTTTGGACTATCCTCGTTTTCGTCTTCAAAGCTTTTGTTTGGGGAACGAAAGGTTTCTATGGCTGAAAAAAAATCATTGAGGCAGAGAATTTCATCAGTAGGAGTAAACTACTAAAATTTCTGCTAAATTCTAAAACTTTTCAAACACTGAATGACCTTTGAAACCATTATTGTATAGACTTGTAAGAAATTTGGTCTTCTTATGGGAAATTTGCAAGTCTTAAAATCTTGAGAGAATTGTTTCTTACTAGCTTCCATAGGCGTAGGGAACATTTTGGCAGTGGGGGGGCAAAATGTTTAATTTTGCCCGAAAAATCTGATGACCTTTTTTTTAGTCATTTCCTGTAAATCTTCTGAAAATATAGCTTTCCACCCCCTGTGTGCCCGAATAAATCCTCCTGTGCTTGTGTGCCTGAAAAAATTTCCAAATTTTTTCCTCGGCCATGCCTCTTTTGCCCGAAAAACACATTTATTTGCCCGAAATTTGGGGGAGGGGCATTTGCCGTCTGGACCCCCGCCCTCCTACGCCTATGCTGGCTTCACACTGTGCACAGATGCTCTTGATATTTGACTTGTCAGAGCACACTCACAAATTACATGTATTACTAAACACATCTATATGTACTGCTTGGACTGGATTCCAATTTCTTAAAGTTACTTTGTATATTCTGTAGGTAATAAATTTAAAAACACTGCGATACAACTGTATTTGATGTTACTTACAAAATAGTTTTATGAAATTAATACTGCCTTCTTTTAGCTGAAAGACTTGAAGGGATAATATTATTTACCACTTATTTCCACTGGAGCTTTGGTGCCTCCTTGGCTCTGATCCTCGTCTGTTAAACCTCGGATTGTAGGAGGTGAGCTATCCGGTGATTTTCTTTTGCGCAGGTTGTGTCGCAAGCCGCAATCAGGTGTTGTTTCCTTTCCAACTTCTGCAATTCAATTTTTATGTTACTTAAAATAACATACGGTACGCTTTTGAATTCATAAACCTAATGTCATTACTTTCAAATCTATGCTAAAAATTCATTGTTCTCTAGGGCTTATCCTGCCTGTTAGCTGCTTTGTAAGGTGCCATTGTAACAGACACAATGGGAAATATGGATATTGGATAACTAATGATTGGAAAATGAGGTACAGTTAGTACAGTTAGTTCCTCCCTGTTTCTGTAAAAAATATTTTTATGAAACT
The DNA here is from genome assembly GCA_949752735.1 of Lumbricus terrestris. NCBI lineage: Eukaryota > Metazoa > Annelida > Clitellata > Crassiclitellata > Lumbricidae > Lumbricus > Lumbricus terrestris. Next base: position 13,337,509 of record OX457050.1, on the reverse strand, counting down.
AAATAACTAATACTGCCTTCTCTAAACCGAAAGAGTTTAAGGTATATTATTATTTGCCATTATTTCCATTGGAGCTTCGGGTGCTTCTGTGTTACGACTTCATATATTATTATTATTATTACTACTACTACTATTGCTTTTGACACGTGGTGAAAATGAAGAAAATGATTGTGTATTTTTGTTACCTGTTTTTCTACACTTGGTCTTTGTAACGCTTTCAACGGAATTTGGTAGCTTTGTATTCAAGGTTCTTAAAGCCCTCCTTGATCTGTTTTGTGATGGTGTTTGTACGTGCGCCTTGTCTGGGGAGTTTGGCACAGCAACTGATTCATCAGCTTTATCTGGCACGCGAGGACCGGCTGCAAGGTGTCTTTCTATTGTCATCCTCAGTATGGTCTCCTGAGCACAGTCGGTTTCCTGACTTTCATGTGTTGATTTAGATTTCTGCTTTTTAGTCACGATCACTGGAACTGATTTTATCAGCCCGTATTCAAAGAGTAGCTTAAATAGGTATAGTCGCCTGTTTCCCCTATTTGCCGCATAATATCCTTCTGATGACCAGTAGACTTTTATCGGTGGTATTGCTCCTATCGTCCGGTCAGGATCCTCTAATATGTCCTTTAGCGTATCTTTTAGGAGTTTGCCTTTCCGAAACTTTGTGTCAACTGACGACTGTGAGAATCTTATGTCTTTCGGTGACATGTCAGCCTTATCGTCAACCTTATCCTCAGACTTTCTGCTTGGAATAGACATAATGTTTTAGCTTGTTGGAGTCTAGTCCTACTCAAATTTGATGAAAGAATATCCACAGATTGCGCCCCTTGCGTTGTTACGTTGTTCCACGCTTTGTGCTAAGCATCCGTGACTCACTTGTCGGTGCTCTTGCATAACGGCTTAATGGCATCTCGTAACATTTTATAACCATGTAAACACGGATGTCATTTTTTTTATCTACCACATAAGTGACATTACGTATATATTTATATAGGATACATACAATATAATACACTATATGTAAGCCTATATATATATGATATAAAATATGTACTGTAACTGTAGCCTATGTGCACACGCACACACACACACACACATGTTCTTTGTGTTTGGGGATGAATATATATATTGTGTGCATATGAATATATATGTTCCAAAACACTTAACATGGGTGTAAGTACATACGTTACAGTACATATATATATTATATATTTGTGTATAGTTTATATACGGTATATTATATATATATTTATTTAACCATGTATATATATGTATATATATATTCATTCCCATACACAGAGTTCTGTTACGGCCTATGGAAAATCCCAGGCAGTTAACTCAAGGATTTCAAACCAAACAATTCAAACAAACCAATCAGGAATTAGATGGTCTTGAAGCGCACAGGCCATAGGGCATAGGCTGAATGTTCAGCTGATGTGCATGTAATATTATCAGGTACCTGTGGAAGCCCATAGGGGACATGAGATTTTTTATCTTGTACAAGTTGTACACACAGTCTGAGGCACAGATATAGAATGATCGCATGCCCCCTATGCGACTGGGTGTTGGACATAGACCACTGGATATATGAGCCTCAGGAGATAACCTGCAGACTATCCTCACCTCTGGACAAAAGCGACACTCATGTTTTGCCTAGTACAATAGTACATTATTTCCACCCTGACAAAAACTGCCATTTTTTGCCTAGGACCCAATTATTCCCTCCCTGACAGGCCCCCTCCCCTTTGTTCAGGATGTATGTGGTTGCTGTTTTCTGGGTGCTTAAATGTTCACACTGATACATAGACAGTGTTAGAAATAGTGAAAAATCAGTGTAGTCTTTTGATCAAGTATCACTTTTAAAGGCTGCGTTGCCCGATGTGCAGTTCTGCACGGGATGGACTAAGTACTAAGTATCACTTTTAAGAGACTTGCTTCTAAATGCGTCGTTTGGTTAAGTGGGGAACGGACATTAGCCCCCCTGGACATTATCCCTCCGGACATATTCCCCCCCATTAAGTAAAGTGTCATGGTTCGTCCACTCAGCAACAGAGCACTGATGGCAAAGAGCAGCACCAATTAAACGGATAAAGGAACAGATAAAGGAACGTTTGCTGCTGCTTTTTCAAGACAAAATGCAATGAGGACACGCTTCAAGGACTTGGCCACAACATTCGCTCCAGAACAACTTTTATTTTTTCTATTATATATATATATATATATATATATATATATATATATATTAGGGCGGCCCTTAGCATACAGCCAAAAAATAAAAATCGTAAAATTTTGTCGGGCACCCTTTCAATCCATGCCAATTATAGAAATAACATTATGTTGAAAAGGATTTTGGAATTGCAAAACATTTGGGTGTGCCCCTCGAGCCCTGAAATTTATTCTATAATACAAATTATCAATTGAATCATACAATTTCAACCAAACTATATTCAACACACTGTCATTCATAATTTTACAGAGATGATTAAAATGCACTCTAGTGATGCAACAATGCCAATGAAACAAGTGTTTACTGTTCAATTATAATTCAGTTATAGTTAACTGTTCAGCTGGCCACAGAAGTAAATGATCAGTACAGGACAATAAAATGCAGGAATCACTACTTTCTACTAATTTGACACGAGATTTCTGTCATCGATGTTCACTGACAACCTGCAGGAGAAATTGAAGCTGATCCTCATCTTTTGTTAGCTTTTTATTTAAGTCCTGGATGAGTGCCACACCTCGTTCAGTTCTATCATTGACGACAGCCAACCCTTTGAGTACTGCTTGTGCTTCTCGAAATGCTTCGTGCTCTTTCCAAAGAGCAAGATCTTTGGAAAGCATCATCTCAGATAGTCCATGCAGACCAAGCACCTGGAACAGTTTCTTGGAGTTGGTTGTACAGAATTATTCCAGACCGCTGGTGCCAAGAAATGCATCTGACTTCACACTGGGTCGTTTAGGCGGATGATCTGGGGCTACTTCTTCCATGGCAGGAATCATTAGCTTCTTGAAGTCATTGGATAACCTTGAATCAAAAAGAGTAAGCCCAATAAGCTCTTCAGACAAATACCATAGATGAATAGCTAGCTTATTGCTTGTAGCAGAAGAAATTGTAGTATGTGGATATGCGAGAAGGTTTGCCATGAGAATGAAGTTATTCAGAGGAGCCTCCACAGCAATTGGCACAGTTATCCAGGCTTTCAGGTAGACAACAATTGACAAGATGGCAATATCACGAATGCTGCGTTCTTCTGCAGCAGTCTTCTTGAATTGAGCACGAAAGAGCCACATCTTTATGGTATAGATGACTTCTGCCATCCATCGTGCCTGGTGCACAGCGCCAGATATTCGAAACTGAATTCCACGAGAAGGAACACCTCCAAGAAAGACAACTGAGAGCTCGATAAATTCCGTGTAATCGTCTCGTGGCTGTGCAGTTGCTAAATGTCTATGAGCAAACTCCAAGATATCAGAACGTTGTGGGCCACCAATGATTCCACCAAAGGATCTGACGAGGCCACCGGAAATTTGTCGCTTTCAATGAATTTCCAGTGGTCTCGAAACCTCTTGAAAAGAAGAACATCAGGTCCAGTAGAAGTTCCAATGGAAGTTTTTTCGAATGCAGCCCCAACAATTAGTTCCATAACATGGTGTCGACATGCCAGGAAAAGGAGATCTTTATTCAATTCTTGCTCTATTAGGAAACATGCACCTGAGCGATGACCTGTGTTGCTGGCTGTGGTGTCAAAGCACAAGGCAACAAGCTGATCTTAAAATTCCACTCTCTCAAACACTGGACGACTGTTCCTGAGGATAGTTTTGGAATGCCCAGTAACTGTTCAATTCCTACACCTGAGATCAGAACTGGAAGACGATCAACATGTTCGCGTGATGTCAAATCTTCCAGAAACTTGCCGTCCCAATGAACGGTTAAAGGGACTAAGGCGGAAAATTCGGATTGAAGGCTGTTTGATTTGGTGGTTCTGTTGCTCGCCCCTGCCTCGTTGAATGAAATTTCGGTTGATATTCAAAGTCTTGACGTCACAGCAAAGGCTGGAAGCCACTTCGCTAAGAACGAATGTAGCATTTCTTGACGAAATCTTTGTTCTGTCCAAAGCCGATGCCAGACCACGAGACAGAATATTGATTCTGGCTCATTTGGGCGCAGCTGCTTCACTTTTACTAGTGTTAGTAGCGCAGGTTTTGTTTCCTTTACATCCAACATCAGGCCCACTCTTTCATCACTTGATTCTTCATCACTTGAACAGGAATCGGTATCCAGTACTAACTGACTTGTACACGCCGCGAACTCTTCCTGTGCTCTTTTTTGCGCATCTGTTACACTTCCTTCCGTTCCTGTGCACGCTGTCTTCGACGCATATCCACCAAGTCAGTTGCACCAACTGAACCTGGACGTCCCTTCTGCCTTTGAGAGAGTAGAAAGTCTCTGTCTTCAGGAATGGAGATCATTGTGAGAGCGTCTGCATGGGCAATATCAAACAGGTCATCTAATCTCATCTAAATTTCTCCTCCTTAATCTTGTGAGCTGTAGGCATGTAGCTGTTCGGTGTCTATGCTTTTGCTTTTGAAGTCCTTTGTATTCCACGAACACCAACTTCAACTTGTCAATACAATGCTTTTTACCTCTTACAGGTATACAAGCTTGGTTCCAAAATAGAGTGGCTTTTCTATAGCCTGTTGACTGGAATCACGGATTGTCTGCTTGCCAACTTTGAGTAGATGCATGAAGTATCCAAAAGTTTGACGATACAATGGCAACTTTGCTTCAAGAATTTCAGGCTCACAAGAGCCAATTAGATAGACACTTGTTTTCCCTCGCATTTGCATAATTAATTATGACCAATTATTTGTAATATTTCGTATTTACTATGTCTGACAATGTAGGCGTATGTTTTCAATAGTAGACTAAAATTAAATTCTTTCCTTGTATTAAACAACTCTTCATAAAATATTGCCATATTTTTCAACCAGACAACAAACATTAATCAAACATAATTTGAAATTGTACAGTGACTAAAATTTTAGAGCTCACGTAATTTTATTAATTAAGTAAGTAAGTACTAAATATTAAATGTTGAAGCCTTGCAAACATTAGTAGGCCGACAGAATGTATTAAAGCACTGAAAATTTCAGTTTGCGATTCCAAATATAATTTGAAAGTTTACTCGTACATTAATGAAACTCGAGAGCTCAGGGGGCACCCCTAAATATTGCCCTGTTGCAAAGATTTTTTGCACAAATTATTTTCTTCATAATTGAAATAGATTGGAGGGGTGCCAGCAGATTATTTTTGACTTTCCTTTTTAAGGGTCACCCTAATATATATATATATATATAATTACACCTATATGTATTACATCATAATTTCATCCGACTTATTCTAATTTATTTGTTTTAGTGTATTTTCGCATGACTATTGATGTCATTACCTGGTGCTCATGTTGTAGCATCGGGGTAGAGCTTTTGCCCAAAGCTGCAGGGGAACTTTTGTCGTGGGGGAGAGGCAGGAGGGTTGTTTATTTCCAGGGTTCTTATACATGTGCTTCCTATAGACTGCAGTCCTTGCGTAATATTTTTAAGACATGTACATGTATAATTATGTATTTCAGTTATTTGAAGGGACCACATGTTTATGTATTATGCATCTGCATGTATTTATAATTGAGTAAATGTTTAGTAGTATCTACGAGTTAGTCATAAAGAGTCTTGTCTAATATCCAGATGCATTTTCCTGAATAGATAAAAATCTAACTCCTTTGTTAAATTCCAGTATTGTTATAGCGCATGTTGGTACTTTTATGATTTGATCATAGTACCGTTATGTCTGTTTGTTCTTCAGAGACAGACCATCTGCTAACGGAGAGCGTCCGTCTAGAAAGAGATGTTAGCTGTAAATCTTTGGAGCTTGAAAGGACAACAAAAGCACACCTGCTCTGTCTTTCAAAAATGAAAACTCACGAAGAACGAGTTAAACAGCATGAAAGAAACTTGCCTGTATTCAAACAACTGAATGGCGAGCAAGAGAAGCTGTCTATTTTAATGCAAAGCTGTAAGTATTGGGACATGGGCATGTAGGCTACACCCAGAGATGACATATTTTGTCATTGTTCGCCACTGTCTGAACAAATGTTCATTACTGTTTTCACTCCTGTGGTGTGTGTGCCATTTGTATGCAGAAATCTTGAAAAATTGTCTCCTTCCCTAGAGCTCTGTGCCCACTTGTAGCCTTCCTGCACACCGTAGGCCTGACGCACCCTTCCCCGAATCTTATGGAAGGGTTCTATTTATTCCCCACAAAGTGGCACAAACACTTGCTATGGTGCCACTAGCAAACAAGTTACACGTGTCCCACAGTTCTAGGTCTCCCGATAGTGCTTCTCTAATAGTTGTTCAGTGGCTCATTATTTTGAAGACCATGTTACACAAATTTTATCAAGATTTCACCCACCCCCATTTCCTATACTTGCCTACCAGTAAGTTATCAATCTAACTTCCCTATTTGCATGCATAATGAATTTAGGCTAACCCCTCCTCTATGGTACATGCTAAATGGATAGCCCAAGATAATATTTTGTTCATGTAAGCCATTGGGTAGTCGGGTTGTGAAGTTATTAAATGAATGTTTATTAACTTATTAGCACAGAAACATTCTGTTGTAATTACCTACAAATCAAGTTAATGGACTTCAGTTTTAAAAAGAGATGATTTTGAAACATTTTGGATATACGAAACTTAATGTTTCGCATATTATGGACTGGCACTTAATTATTTATATAAGGAGCTCAAGTTTAGCACTTTGACGATGAGAGTGTACTAAAAGTGACTAGGAAACCAATGCAGCTCACTGTTAAAGACACATTTGGGCATACGAGAATAAGATCCAGAACTTCATTTCTAGGTTCATCACACATGACACTATAGGAATACAATACAATGTTCACAGAGTTTATCTGATAGAAACCTAAGGTGCTTGTTGTTTTTTAAGGGACCGATTGCGTTGGAAGAGAAACTGAATTAGCAGCTGATGCAAAAGTGGAGGAGATGAAGATGGATTGCCTCGAGACAGACTTAAACAGCGTTATGATGCTGGTAGGATATTAAATGTCTGTATTAATAATATTAAAATATATATGGTAGGATATTTAATGACTATTAACAATATTAAAAAATAGTGCTTTAACACTGCTTTTCATCCATTCAGTGAGGCAGTCGGGCTGACACAGGCGACAGACAAAAACGGACAGACAGACAGCAAGAAAAACAGAATACTTAAAAGACAATACAGTCCAAGTGCTTCTTATAGCCTTGGCAATTTTTAGCTGTGCTTGTGTCTCTTGAAGTTGTTTATTGTTACCATTGTCTTGAGTTTTGATTGAAGGCAAATGTACCCTGACGTGTTTGTGAGTTCATATGCATGTCTTTGAATGGCTTTCTCGTATTAAATAGGCTGTAAAGCTCTATGTAATCAGCCATAATCCACTGTTATCTAGGACTTTTCTGCCTACTTTAGCTCAAACAAGTAGGCAAACATGATGCACACTATGGTCCATTCATTTTATCTTGACTGTGACAAAGAGCAGTCTGTTAAGCTAGACCTGAGGCAGCAACAGCTATGAAGTATTAGCGACTTCATTTTCTTAGCCTTGGCATATGAGGGCGAGTGGTCAGTCCTCACCCCCCTGCGGATGGTCAGTGTGGACTGTTTTATCATATTGCTGAGGGTGGTCACTTGGTTTGTGATGCTGGATGGCACTGAACTTAAGATATATCAATCCTGGTTAGTAATTGGGATGACTATTGGTAAAATATATTATTCACTACTGTTTAAGGTACTTTTTAATATGAAATTGTCAGATCGAGGAAGAGAAAGAAAAGCAGGAGAAACTGAAACAGCAGATGGACGTTTTAACTGTAAGTATTTATGTCCAGGTATTCGAAAACATAAAATTAATTCCTAGTTAGGAAGTAAGTAGCTTTGTAAGTCTATATGTTGTCTGAATTGACCAAGTCGTAGGTGTAGTTAAAATATTGTCACCATAAAAGTGACCATATATAATTTAGACACTCTTCTCTAAGGTTCTGAAATGTAAAAAGAAAGTGCAGTAAGTGGCTGAGGGAATGCACAATTGAAAGTGAATCTGAATGCGTATTTATCTGTAAAAGGTAGGTATTTTTGAGATTAATTTACAAGTCGAACTCAGGTAAGAAATACAAACACACTTGAATCACAAGTGCTCCTATATTAAGTCAAAATAAGTAACACCAAAGGTCAGCTTGTGTTTTGGAGTAGCCAGTTCATTTGAGGGATAGCACCCAACCAGTCACCCACACACACACATCTACACACGCAAGCACACACGCACGAATGTGCACAAGCAAATCCTTCACACAGTTGCTCAGTGCTCTTCATATGAAAATGTTAGACCTAAATCTGTGCAAGTCAGTGGAGTGGATTCTGCAAGTTTTAAAGTGTTTGCTACTGGAACATTTATGATAGCTTCTGTTGGCAGGATTATTTTTCATATCTGCCACAGTATAGACAGAAATCTTGAATCTTGTTGCACTGTTAGTTTTATTTCTCAGAGGATTTTTGACTAGTATGCCAATATTTAATAGGTTTGTTTTAAAAGCTATAAGCCTATATATAACCTGACTTAATTGATAAATTTTCAGTGGGTGATAACCTATAAATTTTAAAATATCTTCCTCTGTGATTATTTAACATCCAGAAGCGCAACACGGCTCGGAAGATCAGACTGAAGAACCAGTTGAAAGAAACAGTTGGACGTAGTCATCAGTGGAGCGAAGAAATGCATCATCTGGAGCAGGCCATTCTGGCATTACAGAAGGAATTGGAAGAGTGAAGGAGGATGGATGATGGTATAGTGACTGTGAAAAGGTGCTACATAATTATCTGACAGTTCTACAGGTTTAATCTTAAACTGTTCTGTTGACCAATTTCTAAGCTAACACTAAGAGTGAAATATCTGTTCATTTAGATTGCAGCAGTAGGCCTATAGTTCTACATACAACCTCATGTCATGCAAACAAGTACAAGATGTCACTAGATGAAAGGCAGTCAATTTATCTAGACGTCAGAAGCGACTATGGATATTAAGTGTTAAGCCATGATCATGAGGTGTTAGCCTCAGCTGAGGTGTTAGCCTGAAAGTGGATTGTCGGTCCTCTCCTTGGCCGTCTGACCTTCCCATTGACAGCAGGCCACCTGCATATAACGCTGATTCTAGCTAAGTTTGAGCCTAACTGGGACACAGATGGATCCAAAAATCTCGCATCTTCTGCACTGGTAGTCAAGCATCCAAACAATTGTAGTCCACACGGTATGTTAAAGGAGTTGTCTTCACCTATTCTGTTTATTATAAATATTGGATTTTCATTAACAGTTTGCAACCTGTTGGCATTATTGTTATTTCACAGTAAGAGAATGACATAAGAAGCGTAACAGTTTTTTTAAGTCTTTGTCACTGATCTACAGTACTAAGGAACTTTATTAACAGTCAGCCTGAATGATTACTGTACATTGAAACAATACTTACATCAAAACAATACGTATTTTTTAAATGCTATTTTCTGACGAGTGCAATTCCGACAGGCGTTACCCTGCACAATATTAAAACAACATGTCAACACCTCAAGTATGATGCACGCTTGGCCAACAGTGAAAGAGAAAGCCGATAGCAAGCTAAACCAATTACACCGATGTCATTGTTCAAGTTATGATAAACCTTCCATTATTACTACAGATAACGTACCGCGACAAAGGCGAAGAATTGCTACCCTGATCCATCTACTCCTCTCCTTTCCAATCTCTCCCTAAACAAAACCAACATTAACAGCTTCTCTGGCTCCATTATCTTCCTGTTCTTGCAGACAACAGTACTAGATTTGGTTCTTTACAACAGGTTGTCTCTCGGAACCTTTAGACATGATGTAGCACTTGTGAATGAGCTGGTGCCCTGCACTTAGCTTTGAGTAATGCCTTCGAAATTTAAAGATGATAGTTGCGACTAATTTTCATTTTGAATTCTAAATCTCTCAATTCCATCAGGAATGATTCAAAATGTCTTGCAAAACCATTTGTTTCTGTGCTCCTCCTTCGCAACTAAGTTAATTTATCAAGAATTTGCGACAAACAATATTGATCAATCACCCATTATTTTTGCTCTGACAATTGGTAAAATTTTGGGGATTAAGACGCACAAGTAATATTTCTAGAATCATTTCATTATGCAAAAAGGAGCATTACTAGAGTATTCATATTTGCCAGCATATAACTTTTGATAAACAACCACCTTTCTTGATTGTTAAAAGTGCAAAATTCCTGAATTTCTCGATATCCAAGCAGAGTGACTCTGAGTGAGAGTAACTTGCATTGTAGGAGTATTGTTTGAGTTTAAGAGATGGCTGGTGAAAAGTACAACAATGTAACTCTTTCACAAAATGTTGGACCATTGTTAGTGCAATTTTATATACCTATTCTCTATGAAAGACAAATAATTTTAAGCAATCCATTGTTCAATTTGTTATGGCCAACAAGTACAATTTCTTGCAACTTTTCCACTGGAAATAAAGCACTCTAAACCTCCATTTTACATGTACCTATAACTTTTGTCGTAAAACTATAATCCCTGTTTTCATCGGTATCAAAATATGCTTAGCGGCTAGCGCGCTTGAGCTTTAAGCAGACAAGCTTGTACATCGAAAGCAGACAATTGTACGCACACTCAACTCAGTACACTGATGGAAAAAATATAAACAACTTCTTCAAACTATGATTGTCTGTACCTGCTATCACACATACACAAATCACAAAAATAAGCTACAACAGTGTATAAGCATTCAAACGTTTCCTACACATTTATAACTACTGGTGACTACTACGCTGATCGAGAATAGCAATTGCTTGATTAATGCCATAGCACATTGACCTAGGGTGGATTCACAGGGCAAGTGGAACACACAAAAGCATAGGCTCCAAGTCTTGAATTTCATTTTGAACAAACTGATGATCTCCACTCTATACGTAAAATTAAGTTCAGCGTGTTTATAAATCATCCGCAAAGGCCAAGTCAGCAATAATGGTAATGTCATTAAAATTATTTCAGTGCAAGTTACAGATGCAAAGATCAAAATAGCATTTGCGGTGAACAGCGACGTTATTTGCAAAAAACATTACCTTAATAATTACAATAACTCTGAAAAAGAGGTAAGCTTGCTGAGTTGACGTTTTTGGCTCTTTACAGTCAAGATCATTGTGAGCTCACTTAACAATGCTTTAATCCAGAGGTGACGGTTATCTACCATATAAGTTTACAATAATAGCTTTAACATTTTCTCAATGCCATCAAATTGGCCGCCATGATACTTTTGAATGCTTAAACATTGGCTGTAAAATTCAGTTTTATCACATTATATAAGCAGTAAAATATCCAAAGGTTTTTGATTGTTCTAAAATCAAATCTCGAACGTTCATATAATGCCTGCGATAGATAAACTGTGACAAAAGAATAAAACAAAAACACTGAAAGAGAAATACAAGAAGGAACTTCTACATCATCACACAGAAGCCAAAATGTACTTCATGGCACTCCAATTCAAATAATACAAGAAATGCATAATGTAACAAAGTCAATATATGCAATTACAATAATAGATCACTGCATATAATTTATGTACTCCATATTTGTTGCTTGCTGGCCAAGATCTTGAACCTTGTGTGTTCCTTTACTGCAACTAAGTATAAAATGTGTAGCTCCGAATAGCAGGGTGTGATCTGATAGAAAATGGGAGTAACTTCACTGCTTCAGACTCCCACTGAATATATTATTATTATTATTATTATTATTATTATTATTATCATCATCATTTTTATTATCAGTTAATTTAATGTTCAAGTGATGAAAAGCTTAGTTTGCATAGGTCAGCTTCAGTTTATTATGATTATTATCATTATTTATGCATTTATTAGGTATTAGGTGCCTCTATCTAATGTCCAAGCTACAAATGATCAGTTGCATTGAGCAATTTACTGTGAGTGAAGGACCGACTCAAGGTGAGTACGGTGGGCGCTAAGGGTGTTGCAGCACCTGGGTCCTCAGTTTTGAGTGGCAAACACACTGCTCGGCAGTTATAAATTTATAAATATGTGCACGACGGTCTGGTGGTTTGTCGCAGAGGGGCATTGGCGGGTAATCACAGCACCCATGCCCGCACTGGACTTAATGCAGCCATGCTCATTGTCTATGCTCAGTAAAAACCTTAGGGATGGTCGATCCTGTATCTCTTTGCAGTATGTGACCAGTACTCTAACCAATTGGCTACCATGTTCCATAAGATACAATTTGCTCATACCCTTGGATTTTTTTGGTGACCTTGCTGACTTTGCAAACCGGGGTAGGAAGTGGATTAAGCAAAGCACATGAACTTCACAGCATTGCACTGTGACCTTGCTAATATGTGCGTGCAATACAGTGGAAGAGAAGCCAACACTGAACATAATTTAACAAAAAAACTCAAAGCAAGGCTTAAGTCTGGAAAGGAAGACAGTACTACAATCGATGCATATCATCCATGATAACTCAAAGAGACTGGTAACGCTGGTTCCCCAGTTCCGTCACTGGTAAATAAAGTAATCGGATACTTCAGCAACTGTCACGTATTGCTTGAATAGCAGATTGGATGGCGTATGCTATAAGAGCAGTGCATCGCCCGCCTGTGCGTTGTTGACGTTGGCCCGCAGAGCTTGGACGCTGTTCAGGATCTTCTTCTGGTGTCCTATGAGGCTGATGTCCAGTCGCACGAGGTCCTTGTGCGTCATCTGCGTCACCTGGTCCATGGAAGTAAAACCGCACTTCTGAAAGTTGTCGGCATATCTCTGCATCTTGATATCTTTCAGCCACTCGTCCACTGATTCGTAGGAACAGCTGTCGTCAACGCAGCTCAACCAGAGACTGTCATTTGGCCTGAAATAATAGAAAATCACTTTGCACGCTTAACAAAGAAATCCAGTCTTTCAACTAGAATCCTAGTGGCAGCCATGGGTCAAAGTACGGTATTAGCGACTTAATTTTAAAAATCAATAACATAATACTGCTATTCATTATACTAGTTTAATCTTAGTGCCAGTCACTGATTGTGGTTTGTCACTCCGGTTCAATAAATGAAGGTATAAATAATTTTCATTTCACTAAATGAAAATAAGCCAACTGGTATTCACCAGACTTTGGATGATTCTATTTACGAGACGTTATGCAAGTTTTACGTAACAGCACACTTGCTTTTACAGTTCAACTTTCGAAGCAGGAAATGAGCTTAAATAGAGAAATAACATTTTAATTTCGACAAACCTGGGAGTTGCAATCTTTCGGAGTAACTCTGGAGCTCGAATGAGCTTATCGATTGTGTTTACAATGGATATGAACTTGGGTCGGTGGGAGCGTTCTTGTTGCCAGCAATCCAGCATCAGTTCATATGCTGCCTCTGGACAATCCTAAGTAAAGATTTACATTTAAAGTGTAACATTTATATGAGGTAACACTGAAACAATTTTGTGACAAGCTGCAAGAAACGTCTTATCCAACACAGTTTAATTAGCAATCCTATTTTAAATAATTGTTCTATACTGCATGTAAGTCATTCTAGAAACATCCATTTGTAAGAACGGGCACAGTGTGTTGAAGTTAATCTGAGACAGTTAAAGCAAATGATTCAGAATTTATATAGCGCCTCTTCAAGATCTGTACTTAGAGGCATTCCTGAATCACAATCCTGGCCAGGTAAGGTGGAAAAGAACAGTATTCTGACAAATAAGAACAGAATTCCAACTTAGAATATCCACTATCCAGGGCTCTTTATATGCACCTCATACTCAAGTTACTGAGTGATCTTGAATTTTAGTAATAATTGTCATAATTACAATACTGCCCTGATAACATTACTTGCAATAACATTTTATTGTAATTATATCATAACATGTGCATTGTGCATGTCCATTATAGCATTCATGCACTTGTTTACCATTGGAGGAGGAAGCCTGTAGCCATTGTCGACCGCCTTAATGACGTCTTGGTTTGACCAAGTCCAGTATGGTCTCTCACCGTATGACATCACTTCCCATGTTACAACTCCAAAGCTCCATACGTCGGATGCTGAAGTGAACTTTCGATAGACTATTGCCTCGGGCGCAGTCCATCGAACTGGGATCTTGCCACCCTAAGACGAACAATACAATACAAGACAATACAATACAAGTCAGAAGTCATGGTTCCGAAATACAATATATTTACCCAAGAAGATTTGCAGTATTTTTCCACAATTTTTTAAAGTTTTTAACTGTTTCTATGAGTATAAAAGCTTCTGCACTACAGCTTGAGCCTGTCGTGATTTCTAGTGTATTGGTACATGAGAACTTCTGAAGCTTTATTCCATTCCATTTATGGTCTTTTACACTCGAATAGTGCCGTAAACGTTTTCAAGACAATCTCAAGACACACTGTTCAAAGTGATCAGTCTTGTGTAAAGCGCTTTTGTGAAGTAGACCTACTTTCAAATGTGCTATGTTAAGTGTGTTGATAAAAACAAGCAAATTGTCCTAAAGTGGGCTATACCTTCGTTGTGTAAACTCCATCAGACGCATCAGTTTCAAGTTCTCTTGACAGACCGAAATCAGAAACTTTGCAAATAAGATTTTCGTTCACCAAGATGTTCCGAGCAGCCAAGTCCTACAAGTCGAACAGACATGAAATGTAACATAATTATATTATGTGACAACCCCTAGGCTAATGAATCAGCAATGATGCTGTATTTGGAATTATATTATATTATTAAGGACTAGCCTACGTATAAAATGTCCTTGGAGTAATATCGGCATTCAACACCCACTTTAAGTCATGACTGTGCCATATAAGTACGTAGTAAGCAAGTAGCTTTTTAATAGCTTGTCAAACGCTCTCATTTTACAAAATAGACAGTTGATGTTGAATGTTACTGTCTTTGAATCAACATAAGCCAAAAACGGTTATTGGCATCTACTATGAACGCTACTGATGGCTGATGCTCGCTTTACAATGGTGAACTGTTCGAAGAACGGCCAGTACATTGGTAGCCGATGCTACAAGGCCTACACATTCAAAGTATAGTGCCCGATAAGATTGTATCCGTGACTTTCTCGATAAGTAAGTAAGTAAGTATTCACTTTATGGCGAAACATGTAACAGGCTTTCAGTGTATCTCCAGACATAGTAAATTTGACTAGTATAGGAAGAATCAGAAATTAAAGAAGAAATGTATAACAAATTACCCGGTGGATGTAACCCATTTCTGATAGATATGACATTCCAGAAGCAATTCCACGTATCATTCCAATCAGTTGGACGACTGAGAATTTTCCATCATTATTCTAAAAATGCAAAAAACCTAAATATTATATTATAAGATATTGGTTCAAAGTTCCTCTTCAGACAAAAATTGTGTAATTAGATGAGTACTGGGCACATAATTGGTGTATTGTTCAGGGCTGTTTTTAAGGAATTTTTAGAACTGCACATCCTCTTCTCTCCTTTTTTATCCACCATGGTAAATTACTCCCAATCTGAGGGAAATTGCCTTTTTTTACTAGTTTTAACTGCACGGAACGTGACGGAAGTGCTTCTACAACTGCAGGAATCCGTTTAGAACTGCACATTTTGTGTAGAACTGCACGCTAAAAAAGCCCTGGTATTGTATTATATTATCTTGCACCTTTGAAATCAACCTATAATAATGATATTAATAATGGTGACGTTGTTTGAATTTAAGTTTTCAGATTTAAAAAAAGTTAACATCCTCAGGATCTAAAAGAAGAATAAATGAATAGGGACTTTCTGTAATATAATAGATAAGGCGCTTGCTACTTTCATTATAACCAGACATGGGAACTTAAAGTTAAATACATAAATAACATGATTCACACAAAGGGGTAATCATCGCCCTCGCCCTCTCATCTTCCCAACGACAGTGCACGGTCGGTGTAGGCCTACTCATCATAGCTGAGTTGGCTAGGGGGCACACTTGGAGCAGAAATCCAAACACAAATTTCTGCCCTGGCGGGGATTTGAACCCCGACCTGTCACTTGACAGTCCAGGACACTAACCACTAGACCACCATATCCACCATTGCATGGTTTGAAGTGCAGAAATCTTCAAAAATCTAAAATACGGCCTACAGATTTTGAAGCTTCATCTCACGAACCCGAAGGAATGTATCTAGTGAACCATTTTCCATGTATTCGGTGACGATCATGATGGGATTACTCCGCGTCACAACGCCTTCCAGGTAGATGACGTTCGGATGATCAAACTGTCCCATGATGCTCGCTTCCGTCAAAAAGTCCAGACGATTTTTGTCGGATGTTCCCGATTTGAGGGTTTTGATTGCGACGATTAGGTCGCCGTTGCCTGGGAGACGCATTCGTCCTTTGCAGACATCACCAAACTCACCTAGGAAAAAAAGCATGAAACGCATGTAGGCCTACAAACAGATGCTGAAAGACCAGCTTCTTGGGTTCTTAATAACGTCAAACATATGCATCGAACCAGTGGCGTAGACAAGGAGGGGTTTCGGGGTTAAACCCCCAATTGCTAGGAAAAAGTGTTTTTAAAGGTTATTTATCCACTTAAATAAGAAAAAACAAAACAATTGCTTGTAGTAACAATTGTTTGTCTTACTTCATTCCCTTTGTTTCCTCTTTTATTTACTGTAATACCGGTACTGTTGGGTTGGTGTCAGGAAGGGCATCCGGCCAGGCCATAAAACCCCCAAACCCCCTCATAAATTCCTGGCCACGCCACTGCATTAGTCAAAACTAGAAGCATAAGAAAAGTATGTAGGCCTAATAGCAGCTCAAGCAGCTAATAAAATATGCCCATCTCAACTGTACAATCCTATCTCAAAATTCAGAGCAGAAGCATTCAATCAGTAAATCGTAAAGTAAATAATATTTTGTAATTTTCCAAAGTCAATTACTCACATCACTAATTAATGATTTAAAGTGATTCAGGTTAATTGTGACACTAGAAAAATCTAAATTTATAGTAATAAGAATTCATTTATTCATTCATTTTCAATGGAATTATGCACCCAAATCTACTCAGGAGCGCTCTCAGCCCAGCCACTGCAAAAGCAAAGACTATGAAGCAAACGCAAGTACCTCCTCCGATGACTGCTTCGATCGTGATGCATGCAGCATCGATCTCTTTCGTGAATTCTCTGACGGCTTGACTTGGATCTTCATACGTGTGAGGATCAACATAAGCTTGTAGCGTTCCGGGTGGAGCAAACAGTGGCATCGTTACTGGCAGTTAACAAAACACGCAAATGGCGGTTTACCAATCAAACCTTAGTCTCGTATAGCCTACAAGCTTAGGAGCTCAGCTCCAGAGCGGAAAATGAACGGTTAAATATGGACTAATATCGAAGAGATCTAGGACATGATGCCGTAATCTGTCAGACAATCAGAGAGCGTCTTTTCTGATGCGTCACAGCAGTGGCGGATTTAGTCCAGGCCCGGGGGGTCTGGTCGCCCCCCCATGCCCCTGTTGGGTAAAAAATGGCGCCCCCTCGGGCCCGGCCCGTACTTATTACTTAAACCTAAAACAGGCTAAAATGCCCTTCATGGAAACTAAATTCTCATACTTTTACCAGAGACTTTACGCAATCACACCATGAATTTAGCACTCATTACAGAATTACTCATTTTTATTTATTTCTATGGCGGCCATTACTTATTTTTATTTATTACTATAATAGCCCATTGCATTGATATCTACATCTATAAGAAAGGATGTGGGTATATATGTGACTTTGTCCAGAATGCACGCTCACAGTTTTGCAGCTACGGACCTGGAACATTGTAGGGGTAAGTGGTGCAAAAGTGGCAGGGTAGGGTAAGAGTGGCATCCCCACTCTCGAAGTATGTAATTATTTTCTGAAACCTTTACCTAGTGCGAACAAATACTATCATTAAGTGTTACGTTTTCATAAGCCGAGAGTTTCCAAAAGTTTAATGGTTAAAATTTTATATAATTTTTTCGATTTTTCGCGTTTTTTGCAACTCTCGTGATTATCACAAATATGTTGCTCACTTTCAGTATTAAGATCGCACTTGTCAAAGTTTTATTTTGTATTATGCAGGAATGTGTGTTCTTTTAAACGCTAAAAGTTTTAGGAAATTAGGCAACGCAATAATGTTGATAGATACTCGTAATTATGAGCACCTAAATCGGGGCAAATGTAGCACTGTATGCCACTCTTGCCCCCGTTTTACGTGCCACTATTGCCCCATCACTGACACTTTTGCCCCAGCGGTATGGCAGTTTTGCCCCAGCGGTATGCCAGTTCTGCCCCAGCGGTATGCCAGTTTTGCCCACAGATATATCCTACCGGTATATTAATTTATTAATTGGTTGGCACTTTTGACATTGTACATAATGTACTATGTTATTAAACGTTATACATAAGCGTAAAGCTAAGCGAGAAAGTCACACTGACGAAGTATTGTACCCTTCCATGAAAATGGTTTGAGGTGTCTAGTGGAGATTTTTCGAAATGCCAAGCAATGATAAAGCATGGAATTTCAAGCTATTGACCTACGCCATTGGAATCGGGGTTTTGTGCATGTCTATATGCCTACTGAGTCTATTGACGTTTCAATCAAGCGTCGGTACATATCTGTGACTTAATCATTGGAGATCTGCTAGACCAGTGCAGGATGAAGTGAAGAAGGCAACCAACGTTAGGTTGGAATCGGCCAATAACGCAGAACGATAAGACAAACAAAAAGTGAAGAAATTTCAACAGGATATTCATTCATTAAATGCATTGTATAGCTCCTCTTCAAGGAGACTACTCAGAGGCGCACCCAACCTCAGCGCGGCCAAATAAAACTGTCTCAAGAAACCTGAGAATGACTTTTAGAAAGGGAGCAGAGTGTCAGAGGAAGGCTATTCCAGGTTGGATGCATATAGTGGAAGTAGGCCATGAGCAAAGGGGGACCGAGAACAGACTTCTCAGTTGAACGATGGAGCGGAAGTGGCGAGCACTAAGAGTAGGGTTACAGAGCTCTCAAAGATAGGAAGGAGCAAGGCCTAGCAGGCAGTGCCAGACTAGGGTAGAGATCCTTGTCTCTATTTGCTGCTTGACAGGAAACAATAGTTGAGAACGTCAAGCATATAGCTGGAGTTAATGGCTGAATTTGTGTGTGGGGCCACTATGGCGGGTTTCAGAGAGCAGGACGCGATCAAGGCAACTCAGACAGGCACTCTTCCGTGCTCAACCATCGTGCTGCCTTAGGCAAACATAGAAAGAGCAACAGCAGTCAAGGCTAGCGGTAATGAAAGAATGGACACGGGTAGCAACAACAGTAGGAGTAAGCGAGCGAGCGAGTAACAGTGCGTAGTTGACGCAGTTGATAATAACAGACACGGCTGAGTGAGTTATTGTTTGGAGCAAGAGTGAGCTCTTGGTCCAGAGCAACACCAAAGTCACGGACTTTGGTTGAGAAGACATAATCAGGAAAGGCAGCACAAATAACCCATAATTAATATACAGTAGCAACTTTAAAACAGGACACGAAAGTGAAAAGGTTCCAAAAGCTTATGATGAAAAGAAAACTTGGAACATCACCAGAATTCAAAGAATCATTGCAAAGCTCAAATCGCCCCGGAAAACCAGTACAGAGCTCCGTGCTCAACCAGCGTGCTGTCTTGGGGAACCTGCGAGCATGTGCACTAACAACTGATAAGTCAAAACACAAGATAGTGCAATCAATGATAAGGTAGCACCTGCCTTTGAAAAAAGTCATATAAGATTATCAACCGCCCATATTTTTCTTTGACAAAATTGAGATAAGTGATGAGAGATAAAGAGAAAAACAGTTCCTGTCTGGTCCTTCCAGGAAATGTATACATGATAGGCTACTAATGGGGCTTAGTCCATCTTTACCTACGAGGACATTCAGAACAGTGCTGCCACTGGCTCCCAGCCTATGCTCAATGATTGCTCATCTGCGAAGAAATGCAGATAGCGATACCGCTGATATACTCAGCATATCCTCACCTGTGAGAAATTCAGGCAAGTAAAGCAGCATTTAGGAATAAAGTGGCTTTATGTAAAGGCTTGACGTCTAGTTCTCTTGTTCAGAAAAGTCATCGCCAGGTTCGTCTGCCTATACTGCTGCTGGCAAGCGTAAAAGAAGGAGCGAATATTTAGCAATGCTGCATGAAGCCAAGTGCGTGCAAAGCAAGTCTACAGAGGAAAACGTGCTAAAGATATGGAGCAAAGAGAGGGCTACCTTCTGCGATGGCAGGTACCTGAAAATAGAATGACAATGGAAGCCGAGAAATAAAAAATGCATTTAAAACACAGAAAATTAAAATAGACTTATTTCTTGTGTGCTTTTGTCTTTGTTGATTACTGACTAAAACTTTTGTCTAAATGTCAGAAAATATTTAACATTGTTGTGATTTTGTGATTCAAGCTTAATACAGAGCACCAATTCTGTAGATTGCTTAGCAAAACCGGTACTTGAGGGATTTCATGGAAGGTATCTTCTCATCACACTATGCATTGCTGTGTGCAATAGTCTGATTTAATATGTAAAACATAAATTCCTGCTAATTATAAAGCAAAATTGTTGAAAACGTAGCCTATGTTACTGTCTCTGGGGGTACGAAGGGCATGCCAGTCTTGCCCTCAACAAGGGGTAAAAGTGGCATGATACTCATGCCCCGCATGGTGGGGCAAGAGTGGCCTTTTGGGTGCCTCCACCCCAAGCCAGATTGTGATTAAGAAACCGTATCCAGTAGCAATTTAAGCAATTTTATGGATGCACCGATGATCTACCTACACTACAAAACAAATTCCATCTTGATATGTTTAATATTGCATATTTTATTCCATATTTTGTGACTTTATGCCACTCTTGCCCCCACCTCCCCTACATAAAAGCAGAGGGGCATAAATTTCCATTTATAACCCCCAAAAATTGTTTAAAACCAGCCTAGGATTTTTGAGTTGAGTGACATACAAAACTATAAACTTTACTATACTGTGCGGCCACCGACCAGATCTCTTGAAAAATGGCCTTTGAAGTTGACGAATTTAACATCGTTTTACATATAAACCAGCACTTAACTTTCGAGGCCTAAGTACAGGCGCCATCTTGAAATTCTCTTCGCCCCCCCCATGCAGTAAAACCTAAATCCGCCACTGCGTCACAGGCGCTGTATGTGGTTGCCTATAATTATATCCGGGTACTCGACAGTTCTCTTTATGAAATTAATTGCTTTTTGCTATGACAGATATTCACAAAACAAACGGGCCAGTCAATATCCTGCAAAAGTCCCAGATGTAGCCACAGACATAATGTTGGTCAATGGCCCAATTGTCATCGGCTTCTTATACCTCGTAGCAGTAGGCATTTATTGACAGAACATCAACCAAATACAAAATAACAGCAATCAGTACAAACTCAATGACTCTCGAGTGATTGGTGCATAAGTGAAAGGATCAATCCAAAAAGGTCATATGGACCCGCTGAGGCTGGATTGACCCTTCCTTTCTCGATAACATTTGACTGTTGTAAAACAGTGCAAAGAACAACATGTTATACATGAAATGAACGTCAATAATAATAGCTAGTCACTAGCTAAATGCATTTTGCCCTGTAAATTCAGACAGCAACAATGTAAATTTTTTGTGGTGTGACACTTCGGATAAATTATGTAAAATGTGCTATCTATACTACATAGGTCCTACTAAGTATTTCACGCATGCGGGCTTTTAACTCGATACGGCTAAAAAGTAGTCAATCATCAGAAATAATAGTCTTTATAAAGCACGTAATTATCACTTACGTCCGCCATCCAAGATCAGAGTTCCATCCAGCCCGAGAGAACAAGGACCTGCATAACGTAAAAACATGATAGGCTAATCTGGGTTGCGAAAAATTTCCTAAAACCGGAGGCAGTGCCAAGAATTCCATTCTAATTGGCCTACACACACAGAGAATAGTATACACACACGCACCTAACTTTGTGATGTATGCAAAAGGTGCTGTATTCATTCATTCATTCATTCATTCATTCATTCATTCATTCATTCATTCATTCATTCATTTATATAGCACTCCTTAAATAATAAAAGCGACTGCTCAGAACCGTTCCCGACCCCAAGCAGTACAGCTAAAAAGGACAGTTCTGAGATGTGCTGCATCATCATGTGCATAGAAAGAATCAACATTATACTATACTATTATTATATTATATTATTATATTAAATATATGTATATCAAGTGTTTGAAAACAATCAGTCTGATCCTAACCATAATCGTAATCGACTACTGTTTACTTACTTATTCTAGATAGCATCAGCATCTGAAAGTGATATGCCTGACTGCTGCCTGAAGAAAACATTGGTGCCTCAGATATATCCTGGATACAGGCAAAGTGTCTCAGTTACTGGAGTTGAGAAGCAAAGTAGAGTACTTACTTACACTTCATTTTCTAATTAATACATATTCTTATATTCTTATGCACATAGATTTGTTTTGTGCCTTGATTTACACCCAGAGGCAGTTGTCAAACTTGTCACTACATATTCTGTGTCCAGCACCACTAACCCATGGACTCCGTATAACAACCATTATTAAATAGGAGCCCATGACTTAACTGACCTGCCAATCACTATGTATATAATAAATATATTTATTTATATACCACTATATATTATATATATCTAAATATACTTATTTATATATAACTATATATTGTATATTTTTATATATAAATATATTTATTTATGTATCACTATATAAAAATATATATATATACATACACGTACCACTGCTGTTTAACATATCGCAATCTCCAGCACTCTTCTTTCGATCAATTCGACTATTCCTGTGACAAACACAAATTCAATTTTGCTACACAGCAATAGTTGCACAATCAAATCAATAACTGTATCAACTCGATCATCAGACAATCAAATCAATCGTCTGATTCCCCCTAATCGTAACTGCAATCTCTAGACTTCTAAAGCACCACTTGAAAGACAAACGCAGGGCATCAGTTTATTCACGAGCGCTGTCACCATATAATATAGTCAGAGGTATCAAAAGTCAACGCTTCAAAGATAGGTGTAGTCAAAGTTTTAAGTCAAGGACAACTGCAATCCTGAAAGACATACACCTAGTTCTTGAATGAGGTATTGTTCCATTGCTCAGAAAAGACGTGTTACCAATGACATTGTTAATACACGAATTAAGATTTGAAACTAGAATCGATTGGCAAATGGCTGAAAGACAACAACACAGTGGCGTAGCCAAGGGGTTTCGGAGGTTAAACCCTCCCCATTGGCTTAGGGAAAACGTTTTTTTTAAAGGTTATTTATCCACTTAAATAAGAAAAAACAAAACAATTCCTTGCATGTAGTAGCAATTGCTTTTCTTACTTTATTCACTTTGTTACTTTATTCCCTTTTTATTTACTGTAATACTGTTGGGTTGGTGTCAGGAAGGGCATCAAGCCAGGCCATAAAACCCCCAACCTCTCCCATCATAAATTCCTGGCTACGCCACTGTAGCCACACAACTGTACATTAACTTACAGAATCTCTGTATACCTGGCATATATTTTCTTGTAGGCATACCTTCTCACAAATATGGCGATGAAAACGATGACAATAAGCATGCAGATCACGATGGAAATGGCAAATCCAACGACAATTCCAATCGGATTTTCAGCTGGAAAATGAGCTGCAAAACAATAGAGCAAAACAATAGAGCAAAACAATAGAGCAAAACAATAGAGTAATAATTAATGACCTATAAAACAAAGTTTTTATCCATTGCAATTTGCAACTGTAATTTACTTTTACAGCGTCCCTTCAAGAAAACTTATCAGGTGTGCTCTATAATAGATCTGATGTAACAATTAAGGGGCCAGACCATAACGGTTCTGTCGTCAATGTTGAATTGCAGCAATGTCGAGGCACAGAAAACAGTTGAAGCCCTATAGTCACAGATTAAAAACCGAAGTGTTCAGGCCGTCATATCCTGATTCCAACCAGATCACCATCACCATCAAATCATCACAGATTTCCACCATAGCACCATGCTGCCTCCTCGGATTGACCTCCCCGTACTCTGGTCTGGTACTCTAACGTCAAAGCAGCGTTGCTATTATGAATTTTATTTGATAATAATGCACCGGTAAATAAGCTTGTCTCTTTGACGCGGTATTCCACTGACTTGTCCTGCGTAAGAATAATGTGGAAGCCATTCTTTACTTTACAAGTATGTTTAAAATAAGTCAGTAACCGAGTGAGCACGTGAGCGAGTGAGTAACAGTAAGTGTGTGTAAGCAAGAGTGAGTGTGAACAAATGAGTAAGTGCGAGTAAGCAAGCAAGCTAAGTTTTGTGTTTAAGTGTGTGTGTGTGTGTGTGTGTGTGTGTGAGTGAGTGAGTGAGTGAGTGAGTAAGCAATTGAGTGAGTGTGTGAGTGAATGAGCGAGTGAGTGAGTGAGAGTGAGCAATTGAGTGAGTGTGTGAGTGAGTGAGTGAGTGAGTGAGTGAATGAGTGAGTGTGAGTGAGTGAGTGAGTGTGTGAGTGAGTGAGTGAGTGAGTGAATGAGTGTGAGTGAGTGAGTGAGTGAGTGAGTGTGTGAGTGAGTGAGTGAGTGAGTGTGAGTGAGTGAATGAGTGAGTGTGAGTGAGT
>OX457050.1:13297717-13307717 GCA_949752735.1 Lumbricus terrestris | reverse complement strand
CTGACGTCATCACTTTAATAAGTAAGCAAACAGCCCAGCAATTACGTCGATTGCTTTGATACGTCGCCTCCGCCTCCGCCCGTGCAGACTCAGCATTGCGTGATAACATCTAATTTCCTCAAAGATATTATCTCCAGGAAGGAAGGAAGATCGCCGACAAGAACACGGCCTTCGCCTGCGGACAACGGACAGAACAACCCCGAACTCAGGCAGCGTAGAATTAGTCACCGTCAGGAGAAGTGAATGATTTTTTTTGAAGCACTGTGTACTGTACAACCCCTAATTTAAAGGCCGTCAAATCAAAGCTGAGTTCGGCCGTATAACGATAGCGAGGACTGACGTGACGGAATGTCGACAGGAAAAAAGACAACGTGTGATGGATGATTCATGGATGGATGGATGGATGGATGGATGCATGGATGGATGGATGGATGATTGGATGAATGATTGGATGGATGAATCATTGATGGATGGATGATTGGGTGGATGGATGATTGGATGGATGATTGGATGGATGATTGGATGGATGAATCATGGATGGATGGATGAGTGGATGGATGGATGATTGGATGGATTGCTATAACTTCAGGGGCCTCTTGTTGCCTATGTTCTATAATTTTATTTATCAATTTTATTTTGTTGTGTCTATTACGTATTACATTGGCTTACAAAGGTTTTAATATAATGGTGATTGATGGATGGATGGATGGATCGATGGACGGATGATTGGATGGATGGGTAGATGATCGGATTGCTGCCACTTCTGGAACCCTTTGTCTCACTAAACATTGTTGCTCGTTCACTTCTGCATCTTGGAAGAAGAATGGAAATTTCAAATGCAAGCAAACAAACAGAGCAATAACAATGGCTTTTAATCTATCCCTAAGATGTGAAGTTTCAACGGCTTCATTTTCGCAGCCTAACCGGTGACCAACCCCCTGATCAGACCCCTCTAGCCATCCAACCAACCCCTTCTATCTGGCGACGTTCGCTTAGCACGGTTCTAATTACAGTCGAGTTCGCTAGAGGCCACCAATCTCTATCTGAGCGGAGGAGTCTCGAATCCCGACCTCTCCATTGACAGACCAGCAAGCTGACCATTAGGCCATCGCATTACAGTAAGACAATACACGACGACAATAAATCAGCATGTGAATACAGCAAAACGATGCATGAAGAACACAATGCAAGGTTAAAACAATACAATATATTGCGCAAACACTACAAAACATTACAAAAGTTTCCTTGTAACCACACAGCAATAGCAGCAAAAGACAAGACATAGCAGCAGCAATACAATACGCAAACAGCAAAAGACATAGCATCAGCAATACAATACGCAACAGCAAAAGACATAGCAACAGCAATACAATACGCAACAGCAAAAGACATAGCAACAGCAATACAATGCGCAGCAGCAAAAGACATAGCAACAGCAATACAATACGCAACAGCAAAAGACATATCAACAGCAATACAATACGCAACAGCAAATACAATGAACGACAATATTAATAAAATAAAATAAACGACAATACAATACAGCGGAATAATGCTCAAAAGCAGTGATACAATACACGACAATAATATAGTAGGCCTACTAAAACGCTAGATAACGACAATATAGGCCTAGCCTATATGCGTGACGACATCTCAATGTACATCGCCTTTTCGGCCTATCCCGACTACGACATCACAAGAACTTTCCACTAAAACAAATCAGGTTATACATGCAGCGAGCAGCGCGGCAACGGCCATTATAACCTGTCTTGACAAATTTATATGGCACGGCGAAAAGAAGTGACCCCCGGAGCGCCGGGATCAGGGCTTACTCCTCGGGCGATGAAGAGGCCGCGATTTGCCGTCGCGCTGAATACGAGATGAGCAAATCGTCGAATGGCTACAAAGCCGGCGACTGATTTATCCGGGAACGCGGCGACCATAAAAGCGAGAGAGGACGACTTATCAAAACAGCAGCGGAGCGGAGAACAATGCACCGCCGTCACAAACAGAGGCTTTGTCTTACGACGGTGCTGTTAGGTCACTGCCAGTTTTAAACATTGGTGGTGAGAGTCACCAATTTTTTGCCTCTTGTGCGGTCTGGTTGAAAGCCAATGGATTCACGAGGTTTGACCGGTGTAGTGTTCTTGTTTTTCTATCGTTCTTGTTTCTATCGTTCTTATTTTTCTATCGTTCTTGTTTTTCTATCGTTCTTGCTTTTCTATCGTCGTTTTAGTGTTCTCGAGGTTATTTTTTTAAATTAACAGTTGTGAAACTGAATGTATGCATAGGTTACGCACGCACTTTGTTATCTTCAGGTCACCCTAAAGTGGCGGACAAAGAATGTTTATAATTTTATATAAAAGAAGGAATGGTGGAACCATGGAAGGCAGAAGGGAGAGAGGAGACGGAGAAAGGGAAATAAGACACACACAAACCCGCACACAACGCACGCACACACAAACACACACACACACACAAACACGCACACACACACGCACACAGTGCAGAAAGGATGACGATGGCGTGGTATATATGGAAGTTAAATTATGCATGATTATACCTGCGGCCTCTGTGCTGGCGAAGATATCGGTTGGCGATGTTGAGCGCCGAACCCCAGTCATTCGACTGACACCGTTCTCCGAATGGATGATGATTCGATAGGAAGTGTCAGGGGTGAGACCCGTCAACGTCACACTGTAGAAGCAACAGCAAACCAACAACACAATCATAAACAACAGCAGAACAATAGCAACAACACAACCATAAATGCCGATGGGGCGGTGGATGCTGTTCTTCAAGCGCCCGACAGTCCGTCTGCGTGTTTGTCTGTGTCCGTTTGTGAGTCGGTCTGTGTCTGGTCGTGTGTCTGTGTCTTTTTGTGCGTCTGTCTGTATGTTTATTTGTCTGTTTGTATGTCTGTCTGTGTGTCTGTTTGTGCGTCTGTCTGTATGTTTATTTGTCTGTTTGTGTGCCTGTCTGTGTTCTGTTTCTGCGTGTCTATGTATCTGTGTGTGTGTGATTTTCAGCGTGTGTCTGTCTGCATGTCTTTGTGTCGGTGTGTGTGTGTGTGTGTGTGCGTCTCAGAGTGTTTGTTATTCACGAGAAACGCATAAGATCATCGCAAATGCTTAACTCGTTTGAAACGCGTTGCTGAAACCGACTGCAGCGTAACGCATGCAGGTTAATAATTCTATCAGTAAATGTAGCTGAAAAGCTGCAGTTAAGTGAGTTAACAATGCTTTATGTTTAAGTTAAGTTCCATCATGACCCTCATCAACCTCATCACCTTCACTGTCCACAAGCAACCGAATCAACCGACCAAGGGGTTTGGAGAAGCATCGTGAGCTCCTCTCATACGGCCAATACATTACACACTTTAGTTCTCATATCAGGCCTACGTGTTTTAAAAAGCATCATCATTTCAATTTTACATTATATAATTTCGGGGATGTTCAAACACCCAAAACACCCCCTAGCTATACTTTATACATACAAACAGACAGGCAGACAGACAGACCGACACACAAAGAGACATCAATAGAAGTAGTAGTCTGAGAACTGAACATACGCAATAGCATATAAATTAATATATACAGGAGACCCTTATAGAATGATTAGAATCCGATCGGAGATCCACCCCTACCCCTCCCACACCCACCCCCTACGTAGCAGAAATCTGGCCAACCTCACATTCAGCACAATTCATAGTTTTACGAGTCTTCAGGGGCCACCATCATTCCTCAAGTGGCATCTCAGCGCCCCTCCACACATGCACCCCCACACACAACGCACATCTGCACCACATCACTATTTTATACCCAATCATAGAATCGGATCTTTCTCCGAACCCCCCTCCACCTTCACAGTCTCTGTCTACCTCTAACGCTGTACACACACTGGACACTGTACAACACACTGGACACTGTACAACACACTGGACACTGAACAATGTACATCCACAATGGACACTGTACACCAACATTGGACACTGTACGGTGTACACCCGCACTGGACACAGTACACGCGGGCTGGACACTCAGATACTGGGCACACATACAAAGACTAGACATGTACACGTACAGTGGCGTCCAGGGCTGTTTTAAAGGAATTTTTGAACTGCACGACTCCTTTCCTTTCCCATCATCCATGGTAAATTTCTTCCAGTCGGACAATGACCTGTTTTTGCTAATTTTAACTGAACAGAAGTGCATCTACAACTGCACATTTTGTGTACAACTGCACGTTAAAAAAGCTCTGGTGGCGTCTATCAGTAGTGGGGTTTGAAGAATGATCTTAGTCATCGGATTTCAAAGGGGGCGGCGATAGTTGTGTGTGAGTACCGGTACGTTTTAGACATAAATTGTTGTTGACTTAAGATAATAATTATAGGTCCGTCAGAGTGGGAGAGTTGTTCTCCAAAAAACCTGGTTGGGTTATTGCTCGTTGTTACCGAAACTTTGTCATATCAAGGATGATTAGTGTCACCCTCCTTCTCTCTCCAGACGTGGGACTGGCACCGCTACAGAACGAGAAGCGACAGAGTTCGGTGGGGGAGGGTAGTAGACGCCGTGTGCACAAATCCAGACTGGACACAAAGGCAGAATGGACACTCCCACTGGACACTGGCCACACAGACTGACCACTTCAAGGGCGGATACTGAAATTTTCGAATGGGGAGGGGGCAAACATTTTCGGTCTTTTTTTCGTCGTATGGACCTCGTGTTCGGACTTCCGTGGGTGTGGCCTACGAAATTACTCATGGGGGGGGGGCACGTCAACTTTCGGAGCCAGAATAGCTGGTCCAAAATAAAGAAAAATTCTAAATGGGGAGGGGCATTGCCGGATTTCCCCCCCCCCTTGGATCCGCCCCTGGACCACTCATACAATGGACATCCGCCGAACTGACCGACTCATCGACTTAACATCGCCAGCCCGACGACGTCGAAACATTTGGACAACAGAACCCGCTTGGCAAACATCTATCACGACCGACGACAATGGGAATAACTGGAGAACAATAATCAGAGACAGATTAGTGATAATCTGCATGCAAAGACACGCTCCTCCTCCTCCTCTTCTTGTGTTCTGTAAACACGCAAATATTCGCTTAGAAGAAGTACAGAAAGACTGCATGCATGTCACACGGTCAGTCACTGTATCCCGTCGGCCACGTCTGTCCGCTTCGTTTACTGAAGCAGATTCACATAATGCTGTGCTACAAAACTAAATACACATAGGGAATCCCATGTCAAACTTCGATTACCGTACTGCGCGCAGTGGCGGCGCTAGGGGTGGGGCTAGAGGGGCTAACCCCCCCCCTAAAAAGGACCATCCGATATTTTATATTGAAATATCCACAAAAAGGTCGCCAGAAATTTAGGGGGTGAAAATGGAAAAATTTCATGAGATTTCGGCCGATGACTAAAAAAATGGTCGTCAGAAATTTCGGCGGATGAAAATGGGAAATTTCATGAGATTTCGGCCGATGACTAAAAAAATGGTCGTCAGAAATTTCGGCGGATGAAAATGGGAAATTTCCGACGCGAGGTTTCAGCCCTTCCCGAAACTGAAATCCTGGGGACGCCACTGACTGTGCGTATGTTTATCCTATAGGCGGGATAAGCCTACAAAAATATAGCTTAATCCCAGGGCAATACAGCTAAACGTAGGTTTTATCCAAGAACAAACGGTTAAATGTAGGATTATACCAGGGTAATAAGTTAAAATGTAGGTTTATCACAGAGTAATACGGTCAAAATGCAGATGCATCCCAGGGTAAAATGCTACAGCCAAAATGTGGGTTTATCCAAGGATAAAAGGCCTACAGTCAAAATATAGGCCTTGGTTTATCTCAAGGTGATGCATCCAAAATGGTTCTAAGAGTGTCGTTCGTTAAAAAATCTTGCGGAAAGCATGAGTTTAAGAAGCTGTACTTCTTTACCAACAGTTTGTTTAAAAAAAACGAACGGTTGCGCAGTCGTTTTTGGTAAAGGTCGTTTTGTTACAGCTGCGGAATGTTGAAACATTTGGGAACATTTGTTGCAACTAATGTTAATACATTTGATGAGGGTGCAACATGCAACATGGTTTAGTTTCCTATACACTGACCGCATATAATTATCACATTGCACAACGAGAAGTTGACTTGTTGAGAATGCAGTTGACTTGTTCAGAGTGCAGTTGATTTGGCCACTGCAGAGTGCAGTTGACTCATTCAGAATGCAGTTGACTTGTTCAGAATGCAATTGACTTGTTCAGTGTGCAGTTGGCTTGGCCAGAGTGCAGTTGACTTGTTCAGAATGCAGTTCACTTGGCCAGAGTGCAGTTGACTCATTCAGAATGCAGTTGACTTGTTCAGAATGCAGTTGACTTGTTCAGAATGCAGTTGACTTGTTCAGAATGCAGTTGGCATGTTCACAGAGCAGTTGACTTACGGTTGACTTGTCTCGAGTATATGAAACAGTTCTAATTCTAATACACTGAATTTTAATTACATTTTAAAGCAGAGTTCAACAGTTTGAGGAAGGGTGTAAAGTTAACATTTTCGTAATATTTTAGGCACCGCATTGGATGGTTGTCAAAGTGAAGAATTTAAAGCAATCATTCATTCATCAGTCAAATTGGGAAGCTAAAGAAAAATCCAAAACGTTTTGTAACAAACGACTCTTGGGATAATATAATATAGCGTCAAAAATCTAAACAGACGGCGGCTTGTCAAAAGGTCTGCTGTCATCAGGTGCAACACGGTTAAGAGATGCTAATAACAGATAATTAGCGCAACCGCAGACAATACCCGCAGACAATAGGTCGCCACGGGAGACAAATTGCATGCAGACAGAAAGTAATATATTGCCTGCCTCCAGTCTGACCAGAGAACATTTTTTATCCTGCCTCGAATGTCCGTAGAAACTACTTTCACAGAATGCATGCGACGTTGACTTATGAGGCTGTAGATTCTCTAGAATATCGTTAACAAAAGCGACCATGGTCTGAGATTGAGAGGGTTTAATAACAAAGGGGCGCATGATTCCAAAGGACAGGTGAAAAGCAATCACCAGGTGGCCTTTTCCTTGGACATCGTAAATCCTCGGCATATAATTATATCCTACCAAAACTCGAGCGTGATGAAGAAATTCCAACAATTCGCACCTTGACAGTGCCGGTCCCATGACTGGAAAAAGGAGGAGGGCGACACTAATCATCTTTCTTCAGTCAGTCAGTCAGTCAAGCAATCAATCGATCAATCAATCGATCAATCACTCAACCAACCAAACAACCAACCAATCAATAAACCAATCAATCATCAAAGTGTACGTTTCATAACTTCATATGCCCATTTTTTCATTTACCCCTCCCCTCAACCCCGATTCCTAGCAAACGAAAATCCGCCATCATCATCATCATCGCCAGTCAATGGTTTGTCTGATTTTCGCGAGTCTCTCATCATAATAATATGTCAACTTGTCAAGTGCTAATAAAATACTCGACATGCAGCAACTTCATCAAACATCACCTGTTCAGCAATACATCCACACTGATAAAAATAATATTGTGAGACTGCAGACGATCTCGAGGTGTAGAATATACTTGTGACAATGTCTCCGACGAAACATTTACAACCTCTACTTCGCCACAAACTATAAAATACACCTCGACACAATCATCGATAACGACTGGGGATAATATAGTAACACCATGCACATATCTCTATCTGTCGTCACAAGTCAGTTTCTAAGTCTTTTTCTGTCTGTCTGTCTGCAAATCTCTCTCTCGGTTTTCACAAGTCAGTTTCCCGTCTTTGTCTGTCTGTCTGCCTGTGCCTCTGCTGTCTGCCTGTCTGTCTCCCTCTCTGTGTTTCTCTCTGTCTCTCTCTATATTACGCTCTCTGTCTCTGTCTGTCTGTCTCTGTCTCTCTCTATGTTTCTATCTCTGTCTCTCTCTGTCTCTGTCTGCGTCTCACTCAATTCCACTCTCTCTCTGTCTATATCCCTATCTGCATGTCTCTGTCTGTCTCTGTCTGCCTTTGTCTCTGTGTCTCTCTTGCTCTGTCTCTCTCTGTTTCTCTCTGCTTCTCTGCCTGTCTGTCGGTATGTCTCTCTCTCTCTCCCCTATCTCCCTCTCTCTCATCTCGTCTAGCAGCTCCTCGCAACATAAACTACACCACAGCGTAAGATTGCGAATAGGTTCCGCAAGAACGTGCACGCACAGTGTTTCGGATGATATACAGTTATTACGCTTTCCAGAAATGCTATACAGTTATTAGGGCATCGCAATGAAAGGCAATATCGCCACTGCATAATTCAGCAGAATATAGAGAGCTGCAGACCACGGCAATTCAGCTGTCGACTACGGCAAGACCACCCTCATCCGACCAGGGAGCGACTAACTGTCCCTAAATCAAGTCCTACCACCATCACGTCGACATCCCGAGATTGGTATGAGGACCGTGTGTAGCCCGGGGCTGAGGTGGACGCGAACGCGACCGTGTATTAAATAAACTACGGCTGAGAGACGACGAAAACAGTTTGAAGATTTGGAACTGTTTTATACGGACGGATGTTAACCAGAACGTTGGAACGGATAAACAGAACATTGGAGCTATTATAAAGATGGTAACGTTTTATTGTGTCTGCAGTGTTTTTTCTTCTTCAAGAGTGTCCAGAGAACTCCTTCTTATGATACGAAACATTCGACTACTTGTTGAAAAGCTTCAATGAAATACAGATGATACAGAATGATGATAGACCCTAAACACAGACGAGTACGGATTGGAAACTCGGCCCTGATATGGTCACAGCTATATTTTGATCTGTGACTTAATGAAATCAGTTTTTGGTTACTTTAAGTTGCGCTACGTTTTTTAATCGTCAAAAAGAAACAGCGGGTGGCCTCACTAAAATGTCATTTAAATTTTTATGCTTCTGGCCAAGATATTGTCAAATACCCTCAAGGGTACTTTTTGGCCCACCCAGTACATACATGCATGAATGCATACACACACATACATGCATGCATACATACACACAAATACGTCATTCTTTTAAAGTATTCCTAAGACTGTAAAATGTCATTTAAATTTTTAAACTTCTGGCCAAGATATTATCAAAAAACCTCAAAGGTACTTTTTTGGCCCACCCTGTACATGCATGCATTAAAGCATACACACGTACATGCATGCAAAACACATATGTCATTGTTTTAAAGTATTCTTTATAACCTTAATAAATAATAATACAAATCTGTTGTCTACTATCTTATAATGGATACGCATGCCTCTATTACTGCGGCCCATGCTTTGTTCTATAGGACCGAACGCTGTTGTTATGGCGTGGTGTGTAATGTGTATGCCCCTCAGCCATATTAAGCTCCATCAATGCCTCTTAGAATCTTCATTGATTGAAGTGCACAATAAATCACAGATTACATTACCTTACCCTGCAGTTATCACATCAAACTTGACCAATGACCAAGGCTGGAGGAAAGAATCTTCAGAAACGATGCTGTTGTATCTTATCACGGTAATAGGTAGACAGAGAGATTGAGAGAGAGAGAGAGAGAGAGAGAGAGAGAGAGAGAGAGAGAGAGAGAGAGAGAGAGAGAGAGAGAGAGGGGAGAGAGAGAGAGAGGGAGAGAGAGAGACACACACACAGAGACAAAGACACACACACAGACAGACACACAGAGAGATATATACAGACGGTAAATGGATACAAGCAAAGAGAGAGAGAGAGACAGACAGACAGACAGGCAGACAGGCAGGCATACAAACAGGCAGACAGACAGAGAGAAAGAGAAAGACAGAGACAGACAGAGACATACAGACAGAGACAGATACATGTACATACAGAGACAGAAACAGGGAAACAGAGGTGCACAGAGAGACTGAGGCATGCAGTCGTCCGTCCCTTCGGATCTCCGATATGTCTTTCTCAGTATCTCTGTATCTGTCTTTCTGTCTGTCTGTCTGTCTGTCTGTCTGTTTCTCTCTCTCTCTCTC
>OX457050.1:13265217-13295217 GCA_949752735.1 Lumbricus terrestris | reverse complement strand
CCAACCATTTAATAATAATCATTAACAATAATTACTGAATAATATTAATATTAATATTAATATTAATATTAAGGTTGTGGTTGTCTGCAGTAGTTTGCAAGCTTCCCTTCTATCCATTTCTTATTCCAAAATGCTGTCAGCAAACGCCATCTATATACCGTAACTCCTATTTGGCTGCTACAACTTTACTACAACTTCTGTTTCTTCAATCAGCTATATATGATTTTGATTTACAATAAATGAGATAGGTGAAAGACTACAATTTTTATAATATCGAGAGACTTTTTACTTCAGCTTTAGAAATTTGGCATGATAAAAGCTGCTAAGATTAATTAATTAATTAATTAATTATTAATTAAATTAATTAATTAAGCACCATTGTTAGGCCAATCGCCTAAGCAGCCGACCTTGTAGTGTTGAATCCAGTTTGTCTCGGTTCGTAGTTGGTCTTTCCCGTGCATCCCATGCACTCCACGCGATACTCAAGGTCGTGGCGACCTCCAAGGTCACTCGGACGTTCCCACGATACAACGATAGATGTCTGATCGCGGTAGACCAACGTCACGTTCTGAACTGACGAAGGTGGTCCTGCAGGAACATTCAAATTGTGCCAGACTTTAAATTAACAGACAAGAATAGCACTTAAGAATAGCAGATAAGAGTAGCAAATAATACTAGCAGTTAAGAATAGCAACAGGTATGCAGCACAATAGCCTATTGATTGCCGGATTCAGAGCTTAACAACAGCTTATAACAACAAAGGCGGCTCCCCCTCCCCCCGTTAACCAAATAATGTTCTGGCATATTACACTGCAAAGTACCGGTACATCACTACATCGTAAGTTAGAGACACGCACAAGCAATAATTATTGGTAAGAATCGAGTGTCCGATAACTCAAAATCGTACAAAACAACACTGAAGTGTAGTTCACAAATATATCGCGTCGCTTGAACATGTTTAAAAGGTGTCAACTAATACGATATTAAATAATTCACTGTTTGATTTATAGAGCGCCGGATCCTGTATTTCTCTGCCAGATGCTGTTCTGCGAGACTACGAAATTTTGGTTTGTTTGTACCTATATACAGATATATATTATATATATATATATTATATATATATATATGTACAAACAAATTTTCGTATATATAAATTTTCGTGTAATTATATATATATATATATATATATATATATATATATATATATATATATATATCGTATCCACAACTTTATAGAGCGCCTCTTGCAGCATAGACTATTCAGAGGCGCAGATGAACTGGGTTGGGTGGGTTGGTGGGTGGGTGGGGGTAGAAAAATCTTGAGAGAGCAAGAGGATTGTGGGGAAGAGCAGAGACACGAGCTTAGCTCGTAGAAGAGGGAGGAAGGTCATTCCATGTTGAGGGACCTATCAAAACAAATGCCCGGCTCTGTGCCAAGACACACTGAACACGAGGGACAATGAAAAGGTCAAGACCGTCGTTATACATGCATGAAAACTGGCCGCCCATGTTATAACTATTATGTGTGTGCACTTGCTATAGCGCATACAAGATTTGTACTCAGAAGCGCTACATAATTATATAGTACAGCACGGGCACTGAATCGGAGTTTCACGCCGAAGCGCATGAATTGCTAGCGAACGACTTGCTCATGGTCCCTACGATACGGTTTGAGGTGGATTCGAACCTGCAACACTCCGACTGCAAGACAACGAGCACTACACCACTGCGCCCCACAAAAACGTATTAGTGAGAAACAGACAGACATACAGACAGACAGACAGAAAGACAGACAGACAGAGAATTAACGACATCTTACTGCAAGACAATTCGTTGTCACCAGTTGACTGCAGAAACAATTCTGTTTTTCGCTTATGAGCGCATTGCATGCAGTAGTAGTCTATAGTTGCATGCAGTTTAAAATCACTATGCGTTAGCAAAGACCATTAGCGACGCCCTCCTCCTTCATCCAGGCTTGGGACTGGCACTGGCAGAGTGCAACCAGGACTGGATGGATCCAGATTTGACGAGGGTTTATGACCTCAGAGGCCGTAACCCTATAGGCCAAATTTGTTTGGCCTAATACAGCTTTTTAGACTACGACATAACTAATAACCATGATTTGTCACGCGCAAAACTTTAAATGCGTAAGTATTTCCTTTAAAAGGTGTCCTTTATAATTAATTCCTGTAGTTAATTTCTCGGACAATATATACGTATATTGGGGCAATTGTTATTTGAATCCCGTTGTCTCAAGACTTTTCTTTTTCCAGGAGCGCCTCTGATTAGGTTGTACTGTGAGAGGCGCTTCATAGATCCCAAAATAGAATAGAATATACACGACGAATATTACAGTAGTCCTTGCTCCCAAGAATTGAGGTTGAATTTGGCTAACTTCAGCGGCCCAAACTTGTGTGATCAGGGCATATATCAGCGGTATCAATCTTTAGAAAAAAATTAATGGTTGCGCGTGAAAACATTGATTGCATCCGTTTCTCTATCTTAAATATAGATGTCGCGCCACTTCCAATTTCGTTAATAGCATCAAATATGATGTTTTAAATCGCCACAGGCAATTTCTTTAGCTTGCAAATGCATTAATCGTTCGTCAATCTGCATGAGTTTGTTCTGTAATGAAGTTAACTCGTCCTGGCCCCGATAATCGTCCGAAACGTTGTGCAACGACCTAAAAATAAGGAGTTTCCAATCCTGTGTATAATGTGGTCGAATTCCGTCAATGCTTGCACTTTGACAGTGCCAGTCTCAAGCGTGGACAAAGGAGGAGGGCACCGCTATTAATCTTTGTTAATACACAATGTCGTTAATCCGTAAGCAACCAAGGCAGTCATACCCGTACCTGTTTGAATGTGCACTTGTTATAGCGCCCCTTCAAGCTCTCTACTCAGAGGCGCTCCCGACTACAGAGAGGACACTGCATCGGAGTTTCACGCCGAAGCGCTGAGCAATTGCGAGTGAAGGACTTGCCCAAGGTCCCTACGCGGCGACTTGAGGTGAATTCGAACCTGCAACCCTTCGACTGCAAGGCGACGAACACACCCCCTACACCACCGCACCCCACAGTATATATAGGTCAAGCAGTGCAAGGGCGATTTATGTCCAAAATAAATTCTCCGAGGGTAATAATTCTGGCAGCCTTATGGCATGTAAGCCTATTGCAAGGCCAGGGCAACGGATTTTTTTACCAGGAAATATGTATATTATGTCCTCACTTGTCCTATACAGTAGCGCCGTCACTTAACTCCCAGGCCCGCAAGATGTCGCTAAGAACTGGAAATACAATGATCTGTATAATATGGAGAATCTTCGACACGCTCTAAAAAATGACATAAGCCTTAGTTCACTAACTCGTGCAGGGGAGACTCCTTTCGTCGTGGATACTTCGGTAGTGACCGTCGTCGCATACGCATTCCGTCTGCCCGTCATCCGAAGCAGAACTGTGACCTGGACAGGGATGGCAAACGTCGTTTCCCGTCTGCCATTTGAACGTCTCCTGTGGACAGGCTGCAAAGGCAAACCATGCACACCCGAAATAAGAAAACTAAAACCGAATATATAAAACAATGAACTCTGTGCGCGGTCTTATTGTGTCAATACTAATTGTTTAACATGATTGATTATATAGAAAAATATTCACAGCTTAAGTCATAATCTGTATCAAGATTAAATGTATAATAAATAATAATTTACTTGTTTTAAAAATTGAATTCTGGATTCGTAATAGGCTTAAGCTTTGCAGTAGTTTGGTAAACATTCATGGAATAAGCTACTTAGCTGCAGTCCCCGTAAAAACTTTGAATTTGGGATTTCTTTGCCCCTTTTCCCGCAAACGATTGAAACCCATTCTCAATCGAGGTTTGCATCGTGTTGTCGTCGGGAGCGCCTCTTAGGAGCCTTTCTTGAGGAGTTGAAGTGGCGCTATA
Organism: Lumbricus terrestris; assembly: GCA_949752735.1. NCBI lineage: Eukaryota > Metazoa > Annelida > Clitellata > Crassiclitellata > Lumbricidae > Lumbricus > Lumbricus terrestris. Next base: position 13,291,276 of record OX457050.1, on the reverse strand, counting down.
CAAATATACGATTACAACTACGATTTGTGAGAAGAGTTACCTTCACAGAGGGTGACACCCAGCTTCCTCAACGGTTCGTACCCCGGTCGACACTTGCACCCTCCCGTCAGGAAGTACCAATTGCCATCGCCCTTGCACAGGTACGACGGCAATTGGTCAACGACCGCATGGTCAACACAGTTGCCCTCGCGCTGTACAATCGACGTCAGGTGAGGTCCAGTCGTCGTGTTTGCAAAGACGGCGAGGTTGAGCGTCACGCTTGGACACACGATATAGTAGACGCGAATGGAAAGGAGACTTATACACGCCCCCTGGTCGAAGAACGCAAAATAGACGCCACGGTGACTGACGGGGACGCTACGGGTCTCGGAGTTCACGTTCGCCCGGTTCAGTTCCGTGAAGACCTTATCGGCCGCGATGACATCGACGTGCCGGTAGGTGCTCTCGTCCCACGCCGGATGCTCAGCGTCAGCCGAATCCGTGTCCGACTCGTAGTAGAGCAGCTTGAAGGACTCCTTGCACTGCTGGAGACGACCCGGATGCGGGTACTTGGTGCATTTGCGCATGCCGAAGCGCATGTCTATGTAGAGACGGTTGGCGTCTCCCGTTGCTATGAACGGCGTCCGTAACCAACTGTCGACGGTTGTCGTGGCAACGTTGCAGACGGTGTAGACGCGGACGACGTCGCCATGCTCGTTCGTGTAGCTCGCCTCACGCCACTGCAACATCGAAACGCAATCGGAGACTTGATATAAAGATAAGATAAGCACATGTAACATGTAACAGACACACGCACACATACGTACACACACATATATACACATCAACACACAAACAGTGCATATACTCCGAATAATACTCGTAGTAGAGGAACTTGAAGGACTTCTTGTGGGGCATTGTATTTATTGACAGACAGACAGACAGGCAAGCAGACAGACAGAGAAACACATATAGGCCTACTGCAACATTTAGCGTACTGTTATAATTATTATGCACAACTGACATTTAAGCAAAAATTACTTTGAAGCTTTTAAAAACAAAAAGTAAGACATAAGCAGCCACCCGCAGTCGAATGCAAATGACCCTTCAAATGTAAACAGCAGGATAACGCAGTTCACGTATATATATATATATATATATATATATATATATATATATATATATATATATCAGAATACTGTATATATATATCAGAATACTGTTCAGCATGTAGTAGGCTGCCCTGTACTCTTGTTTGCTGCATGAATTAGCGCAGGCCGCCCCATAATGACTGTGGTCTAATTAAATCGAGATGCCTTTCTCAAGCGCGTTATGTCAGAACTTGTGTCACAATATGGGGCGTTGTTGTGTAACAAGTCTCTCGAGTATTTGAGGCATAATTGTAAATCGTGTATTTGTAAAATCTCAGCCAACCTGGCTAATGAGTTGGTTGTTCACAGTCGGGTGAGTTATATATAGATGCATAATATATATATATATATATATATATAATATGATAATATAATAGGCAATGATATATATATATACACATCATTGCCTATTATATTATCATAGTAATTATATTATCTACACTATATACTGCATAAGTTATGTACATACAAATATAGGATAGCAAATACAATTCTAAAGTCTGAAGCAAACACAATGTCAATTGTAGTCTAGTATATATATATATGTATATATATAATATCTATATAATTATATATATACATTCTAAAATTAGGAAACTAAATATGAAAATCTTAGATTTATATACACAATATCATTATATAATATATAATATATCTCATATATTTACTTACACATATAAAAATATATATGAGGAAATATTCGATTGGTCAAATATACATGATATTTATAATGAATAGATATAATATATAATTACACACAATATGTCTGCTTTATATATATATATATATATATATATATATATTATATATATATATATATATATATATATATATATATATATATATATAAGCTCTCTGATCAACTATACTGCTGTGACATGAATGATAATTGTAGGTTTGTCCAACATCACTTCTCTACTAGATCATTGTGTGGTAAATCCGCGAGGAAAACCACATCTTCACACAAAGGCTCAGTTCCAACAGGTCTGACTGAAATGGCAGCTGTTCCGGGGGAGGGAGTAACCAACACAGAGCCTGCCACCTAGCGGTCAGGAAGTCTTAATTTGGACCCTATCTTTAAATCGAAACGCAGAGGTGTATATTATAGTAAGGCGGCGTTGAGGGACTCGTCTTGGCTCCCAGGGGAAGTGTCAAGAGGCTGTCAAGTATAAATAGAACAAGCGTGTATTGCGATTATTGCCTTTGAAATGAAGTCACTAGGGAACAGGTCATTCTTTGCTCAACAATTAATTGGCTATCGCCTCTAAAGTAGATTTGTTTCTGTGTGTATATGTGTATAAAACTGTATATGTATATGTATCGGACATACACATGTGTGTTGGTATGTGTAATTGTGTATGCAACTGCACAGATGTGTCTATCTATGTGAGAGTGTATATGTAGTCTGTATAAATGATTTACCCAAATTCTCTGACTTCAACTAGAATTTATCGTTTGCTTGGACTTGGAATGCATGTGGGCCTGTATGTGTATGCATTTGTGTATGTATGTATGTACGGACATACTTATGCATGTTATATGTGTGCGACATTATATGCAAGTAGGCCATTCATGTATATATGTACACAAGCGCATAATTATACATGAATAAGTATGCATATAAGTAAGTGTATAATTTTATGAAGTTGTAAAATAATTATGTTTCAATTATGCAGGTACATTCTTTGGCTAGCAGTTTATTGCCACGTCTGAAGCTGCTTTCCTTTTTATTATTTGCCAGATATACATGTGCACATGCATGTGTGTTGGATGTGTGTAGCTACTTATGTTTGTATTCATGCAAACATGTAAGTAAGCATGCACGCATATATGAATGAGGTCAGAACATTCTTCGGCCAGCGCCTGTCCGTCTTAATTATTGAAAGCAACTTCCTCTGTATGTATACTAAGTACATGTACATGTGTACGTGTGCATGTATGCGTATGCATGAGTGGTCACAGTGTGCATAAACGTATGTACATGTATGTGAGCAAGAATGATGTTCGTATACGAACGGTATCTATCGGGATAGATAGGCCTATTCATACAGTGGAAGAGCTGATTGCTCGAGCAGACAAGAAGCTCTTCAAGAGAGCTCAATTCTTTGGCCATTGCATTCACCAGCTATTGCCACCTCTTCGGGAGGACAAGTATCAACTTCGCAAGAGAGGACATCCTTTCCTGTTGCCTCTCGTTAAAACAAATTTGTTTAAAAACAGTTTCATTAACAGATGCATTTATAATTATATTTAGATACAAGCTAACATGATTTTAATTGCTGTTCTCTATCATAGTTAGATATCTGTATGTATTCGTTTTTGTTATACAATGTAATGCATGTGCGCTTGACATAATGCAAATAAAGGCTACTTACTTACTTACTTACTTACTTATAATTCATATATTTGTATGTGCGTAAATACATGTGTTTCCGCGCCTCAGGTTCACATTTCGGTGTGACCTTGCGCGCGTTACAAATTTATATTTATTTATTTATTTATGTGTTGGAGTATAAATATTAAATAAGTCTTGATAAAAAATATGACTTTACATAATAGCTTCGATCTTTACAGCTTCAACTATGGCTTACAACAGGAGAGGGATGAGAAGTAATTTCCATCAAGTATATGCTTCAAACTCGGCACTGCAGCACTCTGGTGTATCATTAACACAGTATGAGAGAGAATTTCTTGAAAACGATGTCTATTTGTCCAGCTCATGCAAACTATGTTTAATCATTCAACTGAGTGTAATGATGATGATGATGATGATGATGATGATGATGATGATGATGATGATGATGATGATGATGATGAGTTTTCCGCCGGAAGGCAGGGTCATTGACTTTTATACCACCCGGAGATGACATGAGTGGGATAGGGTTTCCCATTGCCATCCTCACATACCATTATTTTGGGTGAGCAACTTGTCCAGGGTCGCCTGTTACTGTAACAGTAGTAGCTTAGGATTGATTCGAACCTGAGACCGTTCGGTTTCGAGGCAGAGAACATACCGCCACACCACCATGGATGGATCCGATTTGACCAGGGTCTATGACAACAGAGGCCAGGGCTTTTTTAACGTGCATTTTGTACACAAAATGTGCAGTTATAAATGGATTTGTGCAGTTGTAGAAGCACTTCTGTCACAAGTTTTGTGCAGTTAAAACTAGTAAAAAAGGTCATTGTCATCCGATTGGAAGTAATTTACGATGGAGGCTGGGAAAGAAAAGTAGGAGTTGTGCGTGCAGTTCTAAAAATTCCTTAAAAACAGCCCTGACAGAAATTTGCTCGGCATATTACAGCACTTAAGAGCAAGGTAATAGACCTACCGCACCACACCGTCTCATCACTGCACATATAGTGCGAAAATGATGCTTATAACGTCCAAAATATAAAGAAAATTGTGTTTAATTTATCAATTCACTAAGTACCGCGAAAATGATGTTTAGTTCTTCAATTCAGTAGATATCTTATAATCAAAATAATTTAAAAGATAATTTAATTCACATAATTTAAAAGATAATTGAAAGTTCTTACATACATATTCTGATTATGAGGTTTCATTTTCAACTCACTAAACTCCTTGACAAGGATGTTCAATTCTTCAATTCACTAAATATCGTAAAAATGACATATTTAAATCTTCAATTCATTAGACACCTTGAAGTCCTAATAATGGAAAATATAAATAAATCATTCAATTTGATTTAATCATAATTACATCATCACCGAGTAGTCTCATTCTTCAACTCACTAAACATCTTGACAAGGATGTTCAATTCTTCAAATCACTAAATATCGTTAAAATGACATATTTAAATCTTCAATTCACAAGACACCTTGAAATCATAATAGTTTGAAAATATAAATCAATCCTCCAACTTGATTTAATCATATACCATCACAAAGAAGTCTCATTCTTCAACTCACTAAATATCGTAAAAGTGACATATGTAAATCTTCAATTCATATGACACCTTGAAATCACAATAATGGAAAATATATAAATTAATCCTTCAATTTGATAAAACATCTTGAAAGGATATTAAATTCTACAACTCACTAAATATCTTTGACAATTATAATAGGCCTACACAGTTTGATAACATAATAAAGAAATAAAAATGTTCAGATCATTGCACGTTTTCTTTGATTCCATCCACGTGTCTCCTATCCCCCTTCTTTCCAAATGCACAAAGGAAATCACCGACAGATGGAGGCCGCATACTTCCGCGCCGCTAACAATTCTCCATTCAACCGAAAGTGATCCATGAGTAATTTAGATCGCCGCGTTCAGTCGTTCTGCCATGATTAATTTAGAGCATCTGCAGAATCGACGAAAACAGCGCACTTCCTATACAGGCCCAGTTTTTATTATTAAAACGCATCCCCCAATTTCCTTCTCAAGGGTCCTGCGTCCGATCAGTAACATCAGAGACACACCTGGTACCAAAATAATTTATCGGTGATGCAGTCATACTGTCAACAGACGTTGTTACTTTCTGAAGAATGCGTTATGTAGTAATAACATAGTATGTAATACTTTATGTATTGTTGCTATTGTTTATTATTATTAATAATGTTGTTACATTTTATACTGTTGCTATTGCTATTGCCGTTGTTATTGTCAGCGTTGTCATTGGTACCAGGCAGTGGCGTAGCCAGGAATTTATGATGGGGTGTGAGGGGAGTTTTATGGCCTGGCCGGATGCCCTTCCTGACACCAACCCAACAGTATTACAGTAAATAAAAGGGGAATGAAGCAACAAATAGAATAAAGTAAGAAAAACTTGTTACTGCAAGCATTTGTTTTGTTTTTTCTTATTTAAGTGGATAAATAACCTTAAAAAACTTTTTCCTAATCCAATGGGGGTTTTAACCCCCGAAACCCCCTGGATACGCCACTGGTGGGAAGCGATCCAGCAACCGTGCGTTCTTCATGCACGCCGAGGTGTTAACCATTACTCTAAGGTCCCTGAACCCCCTTCCCAACGATGACTAAGAATGTAACAAATTATTATGCACGTTTCCAGTTTGCTAGCTGTTTGTCCAACTGTGTGGTGGTTTCAATTTGTCCAGCTGGAATAATCACATCCAGCTGATGCACAAACAAAAGACGTCGTCGGTTGGATATTTTGATTCGGACGATGGAAGGAAGGAAGGAAGGAACCCTTACCACCATCACTTCCGGTTGAGTCTCATGCAGCACACGTATGCTGCGAAAACAACGGGTTCCGGTTCCCAGATGACGCTAGCATCTCTGCTGGGTTTCTTCCCACGAGGCGCTTTCTTCACTATATAGCTGGATGCTATGCATGTATTCACGTGTGTGTTAGAGTACGTGTGTGTGTGTGTGTGTGCTAGTGTGTGTGTATGTGTGTGAGTGTGTTGGTGTGTGTACCGGCGTTTGTGTATGTATGGGTGTGGGCTGGTGTATGCGTGTGCGTTTGTGGGTGCGTTTGTGTGTGCGTTTGTGTGTGCGTGTGTGTGCGTTTGTGTGTGCGTTTGTGTGTGCGTTTGTGTGTGCGTTTGTGTGTGCGTTTGTGTGTGCGTTTGTGTGTGCGTGTGTGTGCGTGTGTGTGCGTGTGTGCGCGTGCGTGTGTGCACTGTCTATGTCTATATTCATGCATATAAGCACATAATTTTATAACTATGTATGTATGTATGTAAGAGCACTTGTTATTGCGCCACTTTTCAATATACTACTCAGAAGCGCTCCCGACTGAAGTGCAGACACTGAATCGGAGTTTCACGCCGAAGCGCATGAACAATAATTATTTCGAGTGAAGGACTTGCTCAAGGGCCCTACGCGGCGTCTTGAGGAGGATTCGAACCCGCAAATTTCAGACTCCAAGGCACCGAACAGATGCCTTGCACCACTGCACTACACGTAAATAGACAGCATATATATATAGGTATAGGCATATATATATATAAACATATCTATAGGCATCAAGATTATTGGTCGAAATATATCCATAATAACATATTATTTATTTATTACACTAGTCGTCCAATGTTCCTGACAGATGCATAGTTCATGGGAAATATCTATTCTTTGATGTTAAGAACATTAAGTCGCAAGCAGTTTTAAAAGGTCTTAATTGTGGACCAAACTAAGACTAACAACTCCTTGTGTTAGAATTGAATAACTAAATGACGCTAACAAGTCTTTAGTTTGCAACTGAATGGCAGTCTAAGTGTTATCGGTGACGACATTAACAAGTTTACACAGCGGACAAAATCTGGCAGAACGATAAATCTTTATCAATTAAAATAATGAAGAAATATATTAATTGCACAGAGGGAAGATTTTGTCCGGGAATAATGTCGTATACGCAGAAATCGGGGGATTTTGTCCGGGGGACTTTTGTCCGGGGGATAATAATGTCCGGGGGATAATGTCCAGGGGGAATAATGTCCTATAGTATACAACCGGTGGATTTACAATATACCGAAAACACAAATCCTGTCAGACTTTCTTTATAATGGTATTGGCGCACCGGCGTAAAATTTGCGAAAATGCACTTAAAGTCGCACTGCCGCGGTTTGAAGGAAATAAACAACGATGAAATTCGTTTCTTTTATGCCAGAACCTATATCTTCCTTCTATCCGGTATATCGTTTGAATTTCGTCTATAGCTTTGACGAAATAAATCCTAGTTTATCTGAGCTACTAATCTGATTTGGTTGGAATCACCAAACAGGAAATACTCGATTCGATAACGGTTCATCAAATCCTTATAACTTAGTTTAGAGATAATCTTATATGTGACTTGATTTGATTTGATTTCAAAGCTCCTCCGACTCACAAATCCTAATATAAGCCTGCCACCCATCCAGTCAACATTTTGGGTCCACCTCATGGAGGATGAGTGCGCAATGGCCCAGTGTAGTAAGCATTTATATAGCACCCTTTGGATCAACCTCAGAGAGAGGAAGGAGTGCACAATGGTTTAGTGGTCAACAGCTGGACTGTCAATTGAGACGTCAGGGATTCAAAGCCCTGCTATATATGCAGAAAACTTGCCTCAAGATTGCTAATCCAGCCAGTGTCCCCACCCAGTGTCCACCATCAATGTCCACTACCAGTGAACTCACCAGTGTACCAACCAGTGTACCAACCAGTGTCCCAACAAGTGTTCCAACCAGTGTACCAACCAGTGTCCCAACAAGTGTTCCAACCAGTGTCCACCACCATTGTACCCACTAGTGTTCCCACCCACCAGTGCCCCACCAGTGTACCCACCAGTTATTCACCAGTGTCATCGCCAGTGTCCCACCAGTGGGCCCCACCATTGTATCCACTAGTGTCCCCCACCCGCCAGTGTACCAACCAGTGTCCCTCACCAGAGTATCCACCAGTGTCTCTCGCCAGTGTACCCACCAGTGCCCCACACCCGTGTACCAACCAGTGTCCCTCACCAGTGTACCAACCAGTGTCCACACCAGTGTATCCACCAGTGTCCCCCAGTGTATACCCACGCGTGTCCCTCGCCAGTGTACCCACAAGTGTATCCACAAGTGTCCTCCAGTGTACCCACCAGTGTCCCCACCAGTACTCACACCAGTGTCCCCATAACTGTAATGATCGCACTGACGGCAACATAGGCGGTCGGTAGGAAGACAGGACGGCGAAGGCGATAACATATATAAAAACAACCACTTGATAGTTTGAATTAATACACAAATACATATTAAAAATTAACAGAAATGTTTATAATCAACCAACCCATGCATCCACCCAATTAAACAAAATATAGGTATACGGTAATCTCGAAATAAAAATCCTCGTCTAGCTTAAAACAAAGCAATCAGCATCATCATCATCATCCAGTGTGCAGCTGCATCGCATCTCCAGTCAGCGTCCCAATCCAATCCCTGCACAGCTGCATGACTGACCCTGCAGTAGCAAGGGAAAAGTCACGCATCGTCGGTCAAGCATGGACGCCTAATCCGGAAGGAGAGGATATTACAGAATAATGAGACCATTGTATACCTTCAAAGCCGCAGACGAATGCAACAAAACATTGCAATCGCAAAACACAAACACACACACACACACACACACACACACACACACACACACACACACACACACACACACACACACACACACACACACACACACACACACACACACACACACACACACACACACACACACACACACATTGCAATAATAAGAGAATGAGTCTTATACATGCACACACACGCACGCGTACACACACACGTATATGATATATAATATAAATATATATATATATATAGAGAGAGAGAGACAGACAGACAGACAGAAAGACAGACAGACAGACGGACGGACGGATAGACAGAGACAGAGAAAAAGACAAAGATAGAGACAGAGATACATAGACAGAGACTGCAGAGAGATAGAGGCAAACAGAGAGATGCAGAGGCAGGCAGGCAGGCAGACAGACGTCTGTCTAGACAGAGTAAACTCATAGACACTGAGACAGATGCTTTGCGATACGTTTAATATGTAAGACATATAAACTATTGTGTATATATATGAATATATTTCATATAACTTTCTAAACTGAGTCGTTACACACACACAATGTTACATATATATAATTATATGATTATATATATAATTATATATATGTGTGTGGAAAGACTCAGTATAGAAAGTTATATGAAATATATTCATATACACAATAGTTTATATGTCTTACACATGTATATATATATATATATATATACACTGAAGTCTATGTATGTATATATCCAAGCAGATTGTTCTTCTAAACCGTCCGACTAACCGGGCGATCGACCGACGAAATTTCTGCCTCATTAAAGGCAGAACACGGAAGTCATTAATCAATTGTCTCGAGGAGGCTTTTATTCACAGATAATTAATGATCCCTGTTTTTTCGATGAACAATCGTAATTAATGATCCCTTTGGAACAATGGCCTCTGCCTCCGGTTGCAGCATCCTTCGATGGCTTTATATTCTGCCGCATCATCCTGCAGCGACTGTCATCAGGTCTCTCTCTCCTAAGCAACAGCAAACGATCTCAACTCACAGCTTTGCAATGCTTTTAAACAGTTAGCAACATCCCAAAGTTGAGTCCTTAAAGAAGCATGCTGCCAGCCATACAAACAAGCATGGGTTACTTATTGTAACCGCAGCATTCGTATGCACGCAAATTTCTAAAGCGCCATTTGAAAGCTTTGGCGCAGAGCAATGGCTTATTCGATGTTATCGATGCCATCGAAGTTTTTATCGACGTTTCGTAGCCTTACGAGACTATGAGTGTACTTTGTGTAAATTTTTAGTGTCGTATATATACAAAGTACTCGTAAATATCTGTAATTATTATACTTAGTAACTTCGTGAGATGTAGCGACTACTGCATTTTCATTCTTTTAAAAAGTAACTATACAGGACCTACAATTGAATGAAAAATGGGTATGCAATAGGTATTTCATTAAAAGTATACATGTATAGAGTTGGATGAAAAGAAACTATTCAATATCATAAAAAGTAGGCCTATTGAGAGTTGTGTGGATGAAAAGCAATCACGATTTCATAAAAAGTTCCAGACAGTTTCATGTACATGTATACATCCAATGTTAAAAAGTTGCATGCCTACAGCTGTTAAAAAGTTGCATGCCTATACCTACAGTGCAGAAAACTGCACTGTAGGTATAGATAGCCTGAGCTTCAGATAACTTTTTTAAAAGGTGCTATATATTATTATATATCTTATTTTACAATACATGTAGCCAGTGGAGTAGACAAGGAGGTTTCGGGGGTTAAAACCCCCATTGGCTTGGGAAAAGTTTTTAAAAAGGCTATTTATCCACTTAAATAGGAAAAAATAAAACAATTGTTTGTAGTAACAATTGTTTTTCTTACTTTATTCCCTCTGTTACTTTATTCCCTTTTCATTCACTGTAATACTGTGTTCCTGTGTAACACTGTGTTGGTGTCAGGAATGGCATCCGGCCAGGCCATAAAAACAACCAACCCCCTCATTATAAATTCCTTACTACGCCACTGCATGTAGCACAGCCATTTTATAGTAGGCTATTGTCGACACGGTCATTCTTCACGATGTCTATAATGGTCCCAGCCGGTGGTGCTCTTTCTTCGGTGAAAGTACAACACAGGCGATTGAATCATCACTATAATGCGATGACGAATAAGTTTTTCGTGCATCTGGATTCGGTTGAAGAAACAATAAACGTTTCGGCAAGGGAAAAACAAAGCAATCTGTTTCTATCATAACATCTGTGTCTACCGTTCGGTTCCACTATGAACCTATGCACTGCACGAGATGAGCATCGGACAAAAACATTTGTTTATATAATATAAGAGTAGCAATGCACGCAGCCAAGGTTTTGTAGTTTTGTATAGTGAACGAGAAACACATGTAATGCAACGGAATATTTGCACTCATCATTGAACGCTCGTCTTTTAACAAATCTAAGATCATGTTGAGCCTTACTGTGGTGAGTCACTGCGACAATGGTTCTACATAAATTTGCAAATGTACAACTACTACTATACCTCTACTACAGCAACGATTACGAATTGTGACTTCTTCTTCTTTTCTTCTTCTTCTTTTCTTCTTCTTCCTTTCTTCTTCTTCTTTTCTTCTTCTTCCTTTCTTCTTTTTCCTTTCTTCTTCTTCCTTTCTTCTTCTTCCTTTCTTCTTCTTCCTTTCTTCTTCTTCCTTTCTTCTTCTTCCTTTCTTCTTCTTCCTTTCTTCTTCTTCCTTTCTTTTTCTTCCTTTCTTCTTCTTCCTTTCTTCTTCTTCACCTTTGTCTTTTCCACCTCACCTGTCTCTTCTTCTTCTTCTTCTTCTTCTTCTTCTTCTTCTTCTTCTTCTTCTTCTCGTTCCTCTTCTTTTGTTTTTCTTCTTCTTTCCTTCTTCTTCCTCCTCTCCTTCTCTCTTTCCTTCCTCCTCCTCATCTTCTTCTTCTTCTTTTTCCTCTTTTTCCACTTCTTCTTTTCCTTTTTCTTCTTCTTCTGCTGCTGCTGCAGCTGCAGCTGCTATGCCCCTAGGTGTCTCAACATTAATTGCTTTTTCGAATATTTTCACAACTTCGCTTCTTAGACATTATATATTATATATCATTTCGTTTATATATATATCATTTTGTTTATATATATATATATATATATAATTTTGTTTATTCGTGTTAGTTTGTTGAATTTTACATCAACTTGAATTTCCACTTAGGCCGAAATAAATTCAGAATATTTAATTAAATAAGCTGTACATTGCAGTGAGTGATTGTCCTTTCCACGTGTGACACGCATAAGCATCAGATTTCGTCAGGATGCCTGGATGCGACCGTGGCAGCTTCTCTTTATTAAGTAAACGATGATGGATTAGGAATCCACCAAGCGGAACAAATATGGCGGCTTCGCTCCACTGCTCAATTGGTTACTCACTCACTCACTCAATCACTCACTCACTCACTCACTCATTCATTCATTAATTCATTCGTTAATTCATTCATTCTATGGACTTATATATGACTATGCGACACCTCCCAAGCTGTTCAAAATTTCACAAACTGTTGAATACTGTTTTTTTTCGCTTGATCTCGACCGGGAGCGCCTCTGATTAGGTACCTTGAATGAGCGCTATAAAAATTACGATTAATTTATATATAGCACATTAGCATCCCTTAAAGAAGAGGGTGTTTTGGGTTTTTGAACACCCCTACCCCCGCCAAAAAAATGTAAAAAGTAACAAATAATAGAATGCATTTTCTAGCACATGATGTAAAAACCATGAAATAAAACCATGAAAACACCCCCCGAAAAGAAAAAAAATGTGAAAAATAGAATGACTTTATTTCGGTCGGATGACTAAAAAAAGGTCATCAGTTTTTTTCAGACGGGAAACTGAAGAAACGCCCCCGAAATCAAATCCTGGCTATACACGGCCTTGCCAAAACAGCTGTCAATGATTTCCACTGCAGTTATTGCCAAAACACTTACAATGTACATTTAATATCAGTCATATTTTACGATCCTTCGACTTAGGATGGTAAAAGAATATGCCGACTCTAACAGTTTCATTGATGATAAGACAAACAAAAATAAACGCATAGCAATTCAAGGAAGGAGATGTTGGTAATATATACAAAGGATATTCATGAACGAAAATGTCTGGTAATACACGGTGCGCCAAAAAAGACCACCTAGGTTTTTCCCCAATATCTTTACCAAAAGTAAGAATTTCGTAATGAAATTTTACGGGCTTATAGACAATTCATATTTACACATGATGGCAAGATTTCATCAAAATATATCAAGCAGAACAAAAGTTATATCACTTTTAGTGAGGCCAACCACCGTTTTTTGACGATTCAAAAACGTAACGCAACAAAAAGTAGCAAAAACACGATTTTATTTGAATTTTTTTTGATGAAATCCGGCCATCATGTGTAAATATGAATTGTCTATAAGCCTGTAAAATTTCACTTAGAAATTCTTACTTTTGGTCAAGATATTGGCAAAAATCTAGGGGCGGTCTTTTTTGGCGCACCCTGTATATTGGAAAATACACGAAATCGCGAACATCATGTTAGAGCGGAATGCGAAAACGTGATGAAAAGCTGATGCAGATGGAAGTTACACCGAAGATATTATTGCGAATCAGCTGCAGCATGTTGCAAAAGATAAGATGATCTGTTGGTGATATATGACACGAGGCGAGTTACATACGAAGAATAACACTGTAATAAATAAAGGTCTTGGGCGTGTTGTTTAATGTGTCGAAAGATGATCCGAGCTATCGTCATATAGTTATCAGGTAAGTTATGCAAGATGAGGTGAGTCGGGCAACGTATAAGATCAAGTAACGCACTCATAGAGTCACAGGATGGTACTCACAGAAAGGTATACATGCATACACTTAAAGAACGATTGATTGATTGGGCTTAACCAGTGGCGTAGCCAAGGGGTTTCGAGGGTTAAACCCCCCATTGGCCTCGAAAAAAGTTTTTTTAAAGGCTATTTATCCACTTAAATAAGAAAAACAAAACAATTGCTTGTAGTAACCATTGTTTTTCTTACTTTATTCCCTTTGTTGCTTTATTCTCTTTTATTTACTGTAATACCGTTGGGCTGGTGTCAGAAAGGGCATCTGGCCAGGCAAAAAAACAACCCCCATGAAAAATTCCTGGCTACGCCACTGGGCTTAACGGCACTTAGCACAGAATTGGCTATATCGTTCCTTAACATGATTATTGAATCCGCATAATTTATTTTACACTAAAAACGTTTGGAGTTGATAAATAGGATAAACTTATAAAAAAAGAGCAATCTGAACATCGCACAAGTAAATTATTAATAAATTAGGTTAAAACACGTTCAAGATTATTTAAACAATAAACATTTCATAGACTAACTTAAAGAACGATGCTTATATAATTACTTGCATTTGTTTCACTAAATGGTGTAATGTTCCAGCTATTAACGACTTTTAACACACTGCAGGGGTAGTGCAAAGAGTTTAGTTTGCTTTTGGTGTGGCGGCATAAAACTACCCAATTACAACTGCAATATACGATTAGATAAGGCAAGTACGCGGTTCGGTAATTTTTACAATTACATGTAAACAGTCAAAGTAGGGCAATTGTTACATAATGTAATACGGTATTGCACCACATTCTACAATGTTCATCTGTACCACTAATCTAATCTAATCTAATCACATCTAACGACTTCTATAGCGTCGTTTCATTGGTGCTCTTTGACCACTCGATCTATAGACGTCCCTTTAGGAAGCTTATTCTGAGGAATTTGTTCGGATCAACTCGTGGACTCTAATTATTCAATTACACTTAGACCTATTAAGCATGTGCAGGTCTCAAAAGAGCAGCCACGGCAAGTTTAGTAGCCTATCAACACAGCCAACCAGTAAATCAGACTGAGACACACAGACAGGCAGGAAGACAGACAGTGAGAGTCAGAAACACATGCAGATATTAAGAGAGAGAAAGAGAGATTTGGAAAGAGGTAGTTAGACGTTTAGATAGTTGGATGGATGGATCGAACGATATATATATAGAGAGAGAGAGAGAGAGAGAGACATACAAACACACAAACACACACAGAGACAGACATAGACAGAGCGAAACACACGCAAACACAAACAGAAACATCCATATAAGACAGAAAGTCGACGGAGAGAGAATCAAAAAGACACGCATAGAGGCAGAGATAGAAACGCAGATAAATAAAGACACATAGAGAGACAGTTACAAATAAAGCGAGACGGACACACAGACAGACAAACAGAAAAACTCAGAGAGAGACAGACCGACAGACAGATAGGGAGAGACAGACGGCCATACATACAGAGAGAGACAGACCGAGACAGTGACTAATGAAGAGAGAGAGAGAGAGAGAGAGAGAGAGAGAGAGAGAGAGAGAGAGAGAGAGAGAGAGAGAGAGAGAGAGAGAGAGAGAGATCACCGCTGAGCCGTGCAGTTGTCTTAGTGATTTGGCATTTACCAGCGGGAAGCCACCAAGAAGCCGTGCGAAGAGCAATCAGAGCAATCTGCCGGAGAGTCCGTCGACCATGCGTGATACAAGGCAGCGAAACAAAGACACAGACACAGAGACAGAGACAGATACAGAAACAGATACAGAGACATATACAGAGATAGATACAGAGACATATACAGAGACACATACAGAGACAGAGACAGATACAGAACAGATACAGAGACACACACGCACCAACATATGCACAAACCCACACCCACGCACAAACAAACACACACACACACACACACACAAATATACACATACAAACACACCCACACCTAAACACACACGCACACACAAACATACACACAGACACACGCACAAACACGCACACAAACACGCCCACACACAAACTCACACACAGGACACACACACAAGGCAGTAAGACAGACACACGGACACAGACAGACAGACAGACAGAGGCGTGCGCCTTTCCCTTTGGAGAGGCGTAGGATTTGCTGGCCTCCACGCTTCCCCAACTCGACGCCACCCAGCGGAGGAATGCCTCCTCCTCCTCCTTCTCCTTCTCCTCCTCCTCCTCCTCATCCACCTCCTCCGACCTAATAAGCAATCCATCACGGTTTGATACCAGATTGGCTGCGGAACAAAAAAGGGACAGGAAAGATAAAATCCCTTCGTAAGATGAATAAATATTTCCTTAAGGGCCGACGATTGTTTTCAATCAGAATATATTCTCAGCGCGGCGAGTGAAACGTTCGAACGTCCGCAAAGCTTTCTCTATCCCTCTCCCCTCCCCCAACCCACCCCCCTCCAATTCCGAGAACGGGAAAAAGTCGGCGGGAAAACGACCCGAGGCATCTAAATAATTAGAATCCACGGCAACCCTCGACCCCAATGACCCCTACGTCCCGCCTTCTCCTCGTCGTCGTCATCAAGTTTCCTGATACCGCCGCCAGATGACACCAGGACCCTTTACCCATAAATCACCTCGGCATGCGTCATCGCGTATTATAGAACGGTAGCAATATGGCGTCGCGGAAAAAGATAATCGCGTAGAAACAGAAGAAGAAAGGCCAGCGAGACAGAATTATACTCCACGACAAAAGCGTAGATTCAAAGGGAGTGTAAGACGGATGACTCAGCACATTTCGAAGATTGCCGTAATGGATGGGAAAACAAAAGCATGCAATTTTCGGAATATTAAATAAAACTGGGCCGGAAAACGTCGCAGAATTTATTCTGGACTGCAGTGACTGTCACGTGGCTAACATAGGCTATTCTTGTCTACACGGTCTGATTTTTGGCCTTAGTCAAAGTTGGGAGTTACTGAAGAATGAAAGAAAAACTGTCGTGCACAATGTCCTAGTTTCAATAGCCCCCAAAAATTGCTGCAAGATGATAATAAATTGGACTGTGGAAGCAATTTTCATTAATTTTTAATTGAATCAAATTTCCTTTCTGAGCTACATGTACTTTGCATCGTAGCACAAAATGCCTGCAAACGCACAGAGAAGAAAAACCTATTAATTTTGTCCATTGACCTACATGATTGTGTAATGTGTATTGAGTAAAGAGCGCTCAATTTGAAATTCTAATTAGTGTTGTTCTCCAACCTAAAGTCGTTCATGTGTAAGTAAGTAAGTATGTCCTTGTTGACGCAGCTGTGCGTAAGGATGGGACAGCTCGTGTTTGCTTGTATGTGCACTTGTCATTGCACTCCTTCAAGCTCACTAATCAGAGGCGCTCCCGACTGCAGCTCGGACACTGCATCGGAGTTTGACGCCGAAGCGCTGAGCAATAATTGCGAGTGAAGGACTTGATCAAGGTCCCTAAGCGGCGACTTGAGGTGGATTCGAACCTGCAATCTTCCGGCTGCAAAACAACGAACATACCCACTACATCACCGCGCCCGTGTATACCAATCGTTGCCATTTAATACATTTTAATCAGGACTATTACATTAGTGCACGGTCCGTTGGTTACATGGCACACGAAAGACCTAAAGGAGTGGCACCCATTGCAACGGGAAGCGATGGAGAAGGATTTCGCCAGATCAATGATTATTCACCCAAAAATTCCGCATTTTTAAAATTTAATGCATTTCGTGACATTCATTCATTTATTCTATCGATTTCTATAGCGCCCCTTCAAGAAAATATACTCAGAGGCATTCCCAGCTCTAACCAATCGGCCACTGTGTTGTTGTCATACCACCACTGTGTATAATTATACATGTACTATTTCAGTTTGTTTCTAAATTATTTTGTCCCATAAACCCTTAAAAAAACTTTAGGACCCGTGACTGCCCATGCAGGGACCATGAATTGCTCTCGTCAGCCATTCTCCACGTTACAACGAGACTGCTCTATAAATCCAGTGAGTATTGGGCCACAGTGGCCCATTGTTTAGACAGCCATGCATTTGAGGAGAGTTTACACAGCGCTACAATAATGGTTGTTTCATCTGCTTTGTTTGACGTTAGAACAACCAGTCATTAAGTGGCTTCCACTTCATCAAAACTTTTCAGACTTCCTGCACGCCGCCCGCCGCCGCCGCCGACGCCGCCGTCGCCGCCTTGGGCCTTACCGACGCCAGCCAGCAATGCAACAAGCACGTAAAAAGTTTTGAGTGAGTCGAAGTGGTGGCCGTCCCGACAACAATGACGTCGGGATACAGTACAGCAGCCACGTTGCCCCGAAGGCGTACTTTCCCAGAGCACCCCACCCCACCCCACCCCCACCCACAACCCACCCCCAATTCCACCACCACCCAATCAGCGCTATCCTTCGTCCAGCCTCCCCATGTCATGTCAAAGTGGAGATGCACCGATATCCGTATCGTTGTTCCACGGAGGAGTAGGATAGATACTGTAACAAAAGCGATGCCGCCGACTCCGATACGGAGCAATATAACCCTCGGGCGACAAACAATTAGACTCTGGTATTGCCACAATGCCATCAGTGAACTCACACAACGATGCAGGTAGCCGTTCAACTGTAATTGCCTGCATGCCAAGTTCATGGCTGCACGTGCTTATAAATACACACACACACACATAATTTTATATTATGTTTATACATGTATATAGAGAGACAGACAGACAGACAGAGTCCGAAAGAGAGACAGAGAAACAGAGAAAGAGACACGGAGAGACAGACAGACAGACACACAGACAGACACACAGACAGACACACAGACAGACGCACAGACAGACAGACACACAGACAGACAGACACACACACAGACAGACACAGACAGACAGAGCATAAACACTAGTGTACAATTATGTATATTTATATTATGGCTAACGGCCAAAATACTTCAGGCACCATGCAGACGAAACTACAACTGTTACTGTGCAACTGCGCAACTGTGCAACTGTGCATGTTGCAAACAGATCGCTGCTGTGTCCGTGAGTCTGATGATGATAGCCACACCCGTTAAAGTGCTATCGACAGATCGACTTACTAAATGGCCATTACGGCGAATATATCTCCTCTGGATAGTCATGATTTCCATGTTGACATTCAGGCGCAGAGTAGAATTATACCCTGTAAATATTGGTCAGCTATCATGGATGTTTCTGACAAGTATTTACTGTCTATCGTGTATACGCACTGATTCTCCGGTAAAGCTATTAACGCTGTTTGCCACATCGACGTCAGAAAACTTCACGGCCTAGACTTGAATTTTTATCACCATATGTTTTATTTTATCAGCAGCCAGATATTTCACTGTTGCAGTACTGGGGAAGTAACTAGTACCCAAAAACAATTGAAGAACGGGTAACTATATAGGAGCGGGGTGTCTATCCGTTCAATTTAAGACAGACAGAGAAAGAAAGAACACGAAAGAGAGAGAACAAGAGAGAAAGAAAGAAAGGAGACAGACAGACAGACATACAGACAGACAGACAGACAGACAGAGATAGAGACAGATAGACAGATAGACAGACAGACAATCAAACAGACAGACAGACAAGCAGACAAACAGACAGACAGAGATAAAGACAGAGAGACAGAGACAGATAGACAGACAAAGGCAGAGCGAGAGAGATAGAGGCACAGACTGAGGCAAAGGCAGACACTGAATCGGACTTTCACGCCGAAGCACATAAGCATTATTGCGAGTGATGGACTTGAGGACTCTATGATACGCGGCGACTTGAGGTGGATTCGAACCTGGCATACTCCTGCTCCAGGGCACCGAACGTATACCCCTACAACCACCGCGCCCCACAAAATGTCACATTCTCGGACACTTTCCGATAGTTTGGTCCAATTCCCGATGTCCAACTCAAGATTTCTATCATTCGTCATCGGGGTCTCATATTAACCGACATCTCCTAACTGACTGACTCTCGCTCAGATGAATTCTTTGCCATTTCCGTATAGTTTTACGGGCCACTGGGGTCTTATGGGGCGCGTCGTCACTCGTAACGGGCATTAAAACTGCAACTGAGCTCTATCTCTCTCTATTTCTCTCTTTCTCTTCTTCCCTCCCCCTCTCTCTTTCACTCTCTATCTCTCTGTCTCTCTATGTCTCTTGCTGTCTATCTCTGTCACTCTGTCTATCTCTGTCTCAGTCTCCGTCTGTCTGTCTGTCTGTGTGTGTCTCTCCGTCTCTGTAACTCTATAATCTGCCTCTATGTCTCTGTCTCTCTCACTCGCTCTCTCTCCACCTCTGTCTGTATCTGTCACTGTCTCTCTCACTCACTCTCTGTGTGTCTCTTTCCTTGTCTCACTCTTTCTGTCTCTGTTTCTTGATCTCAATGTATGCAGAGTATGTCTGTTTTTCTCCTATTCTATGCAACTCTATTATACTGTCTGTCCTTATCTATCTGTCAGTTGTCTTGTCTGCCTATCACAATGGTCAGGTCTGTATAGATACATAAATGTGTGTCTTTCTATCTTCTTCTGTGCAACTCATGCTATTTAGGCTCTCTCCGAATCTTTCTACTTGCATCTGATTCCTCTTCTATCGTTATATGCAGCTTCATCATAAATCTATTGGCCCTTGTGTGTGTGTGTGTGTGTGTGTGTGTGTGTGTGTGTGTGCGTGTGTGTGGACGTGTGTGTGTGTGGGCGTGTGCGTAGGCGCGTGTGTTTGTGTGCGTGTATGACTGTGTTTGCGTGTATGTGTGTGTGTCCTGCTGTCTATGTCTCTCTCCCTCCCTGTATATACGCAGCTCCATTATTCTTCCGCTTGTGATTAAAACGTTCCGTAATCTAGAAATACCAGTCCTGCATGGAAATTGATCTGTTATATATATATATCTTTATGTCTGTCTCTTTATATATATATATATATATATAATATATATATATATATTTATATAATATATATATAGTCGACGAAAGAAAGACGAATGTTGTGTCGTGATGAAGTTCCATAAGATGGAACGTTGGTCGGATGATTTGTTCGTAACAACAGGAACCGCCTTCCCTCTCCTCAGGCATGCATTCGTAATACCAAGTTGTCCCCCGGCGTTACGTATATGCATATATAGGCCTATATCTACGGCATGGTCGCATATATTGCACGACAGTGGCGTAGGCAAGGGGGTGAGTTTCGGTGGTTAAATCCCCCATTGGCTTAGGGAAAAGTTTTTAAAGATTATTTATCCACTTAAATAAGAAAAAACAAAACAATTCCTTGCATGTAGTAGCAATTGCTTTTCTTATACTTTATTCTCTTTGTTACCTTATTCCCTTTTTATTTACTGTAATACTGTTGGGTTGGTGTCAGGAAGGGCATCCGGCCAGGCCATAAAACCCCCCAAACCCCACCCCATGATAAATTCCTGGCTATATACGCCACTGCTACAAGACGCTATACGAAAGATAACAATAATTATTCTTTGTTAATAAATACACTATCCTGATTTTCTCAAACTCTCTCGAGAGATCCCGTTATGAAGTTTCATAAAACAGCATACGATTTCGAACTCGTAGGCCTAAACAAGGTGTATACTGTAGGCTATAGTAACCTACTTAGGTCTTTGATTATTAATAAAGTAGGCCTGAATGGTGAAAACTGTTTAGTGGTGGTGGTAATTGCTGTTTAACGTCACCGTGTGGTAACAATGACCATTAGCGACGCCCTCCTCCTTTATCCAGGCTTGGGACTGGCACTGGCATGCAGCAGAGTGTGACAGCTGCATGCATGGGAATGAAAGCATTACATTTAATCATAGAAGAGTTCTTAAGCATGGTACAAATTATTTTTTAAACTGACCTAAGAGCTGAAAATTTCAACCCATTTCGATACTCACCTAACTTCTAACACAATGCAAAATCTGTTCTAAACATCGCAGACGTATATTACTCGGAGCGGTGAAATTCGGTGAATTTGGTACGAGATATCCATAAGCCATGATTTTTTTACGCGCGTATATTATGTAAATAATATTCATATGTGCGTGCTTGTGACACTGTGTGTGCTAAGTTACGACAAAAATTTATAGAAATTGAATGGACACGCGCAAAGCTCCCACAGGCGATATTATGTAGCCTACACCTTGTAAAATGTAAAATGATGGACATTTTACGAGATGAACACTAAAACTTTATTGTGTCATGTCTCTGAAAAAAAAGTACGAGTAGCGTCAGCTTCGTTCTTCTCCCAACAAATATTATTCCAGCTAAAATAAATATGTACACTGGTCGAAAAACATGAGTATACATAATACATATACATATACATATTAGGGTGATTCAGAAAAAATTATTTTCGAATTTCAATGAGCATGGTTGCTAATTTTGTTCCTTTTGGACCCAGAATAAATTGTGTATAAGACATTTCAAGATAAAATGCATTTTAGAACTAGCTCAATGAGCCCAAAGTTTCCACATTGAAGCTACAAATTGAAAGAATGGCCATGTGAGATTTCACATACAAAATGAGGTTGAATAGAACAAAACATAGGGTCATTATTGACTAAAATAGTCCTAGGAAAAAAAGATATTCATTCACAGCATTCTGTAAACTAAAAAAGTTTAATATTCCCAGCAGTAATCCACTGCCTAATCAGCTTATACAATAAGCCTATAGAACTGTCAGTCAATAACTGATGTATCAGATTCCACCGGACCAAGGCTTTCACGCTCCCAAGCTTGCTCCTCGTTTATGTGACTTGCAGAAAATCATAATTCTGTGAAATTTATCAAATTAGAGACTGTCAGTTAATAGTGAACTCTTTAAAGATTGGTCTCGAAACAATTAGTGACATTTGCCATTCATGAGTCATATGCACCTGGTTCGTCAATTTTAAGAACATGCTCATGTTCTGATTTGCAATATTATAAAAAAAAGGTTCACTTTCAACACATGCCTCTCAGGTTTTTTGCTTCTGTTTTCTGTTTTCTATATCAGATCATACTCCTCAACTAAACCTTTTACTTTGACACTTTATTAGTCTGAATTGCTGCCGAAATCTTTGCTTTATTGAAAATGCAGTTTAACCCAATAATGTCATTCAACTCTCTGACACAGTCTTCTTCAAATTTTCTATGATGTGAAAATAAAAATGGTCTTTAATGTGTAGCCTCATCTGGTGGACAACACACTGATGTGATGGAATGCTTTTGATAATTTGGTTCCCCAATTAACTAGATTTCTGTCTTCAACCTTGGTCCTTGGCAGAGAAGTGCAAACGTTCTCTTCCATTTACACTGCTATAGAATGATATACCGGTAACTGCTAAAACAGAGAATGAGATTCCTTTTTCCATCAGATTGCTACCTGATCTTTGTGTCTTTAAGACTGTGTGCCCTTGTACTCGACAATAACTAATTAATTATTCTGGCACACTGTGGCCTATCATTCTTTCTTATTACAGAGATTTTAAATTGATAAACTATTAAATAACCTCCCATCACTCACTTTGAATAAAATTGATGACGCCTTAGGTTTTATCCTAATTCCTATTACCCGTGCAGCATCACAATCATCCAGTGATTTGTGTGCCCCATACTTTGCTAAAGGCCCTATTCTCTTCGAATGTGTAACCATGCATTAAGTTAAGGTGTTTGCTGTCTTCTTCGTAAAGTTGGTTTGTCTCACTATATCTTATGCCAAGACCACTCTATGGCAACTTCATGGACATCATCACCATGGTATCACTGCCAAGGGGCTCGCCTAGTGGGATTGCAAGACCCCTTCCGGGTCTCCTGTGCAACAAAATTGAAACTATTAGCATCATTCCTTAAGCACTGCCTTAGAATATTTTGTTAACTTTGTTTCCTTGATGCTTGATTTGATTTGTTGTTATGGTTCTGGTTGATAAATAATTGATTTATTTTTTATTTGATGGCTGTAATGTATTAAATGAAGCCATTTTTAACTTTCTTTTGCAGCTAGATCTGTACAAATGAAGTTTACATCAATATATAACCGAAAGCCACTTTTCATTATCTTGTTAATTATAATTGGGAAATGGAATTCCTCAAATATGACATTTACGCTGAAAATTTTAAAAGCAAAAATTTCAGAATAATGTGTATAAAAATGCTGCTGATTATTCATATCACACTGTCTGAACACAATGTCTAGACAGAAATATCCATGCATTTATACTTTTATACGATTATGTAAAATTATTCCTATTTCGTAGCAATTTTGTCACCGGTCAAAGAAATATTACAATTCAGCTGGTTTTTTAATGATCACAAGAAAATAAGAATTAATTATTCGTGTAGGTCTATGGCCTCTGACTATGTACATACTTTCAACTTACAGGATTACAGCTTAATCTAATTGGAAATGTTCCATTCGAGTGCCTTGTCAATGACAATTGCATTGATTTCTTCATATAGACCCCATCTCAGATTTCAAGGTCATTGAGCTACCTCTAAACATTTATAAATTGCAATAAAATTTTGATGCAATGTTCACTAAGACTAAAGGAACAAAATTATCAACCATGTCAGACAATCAGAGAAAATTATTTTTTCTCCATTGTAATGTGAATCACCCTAATACATATACATATACATATACATATACATATACATATACATATACATATACATAGGCTATACATATACATATGCGTATACATATACATATAATATACATATATGTATATATATACCTATACATTATACATATACATATACACATACATATACATATACATACACATATACATACACATATACATATACATATACACATACACATATACATATACATATATACATACATATACATACATATATACATATATGCATATATACATACATATGCATATATATATATATATAGTAGGCTAAGTCATTGGTGTGATTTATGGACGTTCCCTGCAGTCGTCAAACGCAGTGCAACGTCAGTGTATACGAAGCGTTTAGCAAACATGATTAAGAAGCAAAAAAAATTTTCTTTCGCATGCGAGAAACGTGTATACAGAGGACGTGTGCAGGGAATCCCAAGAACATAGAGTCCACAGCCTACCCCCAACTACTAATTTACCCCTCTCGATTGAGTATTGACTATTCAACCGAAACCGGTTCACATAGGTCACCGGAACGAAATGCGACGGCGTTTGGCAAAAACGGTTTCGCCGGTTCGAAGCAAAAGTTAATTAACAGAGGTTAGGAATGGACTTTTGTTTCTATCATCCGCGTTGCATTTCCATTGCTCGTCCGAGTCATTTCGCTGCCATCGCTTTGGTTCGTTCGACGACCGTCGGCTGTATTGATATTCCCGCGTTCTGTCAGTCGTAGCAGACGATCAATCATTTGAGGCAGCGAGATCTTGAGGACGATTATCTGATCGAACCTCTGACCAGTCGCCAAACTTCTTCCAATCCAGCGAATCCCGTTCGTGACCCGAGCCCCCACCCGCCACCCAAGCCACCCCGGTCCAGCAGTGGAGGACTGGGCAAGGATCGCAGATTCAGGATTAGTATACATTGCGCAGCTGAAGAAATTATGAGCTGCGCGCAGTCCGCGGGTAAAGATTGATACATACATTGTCAGAATATTGCAACACACATCATGAGAAGAGTCCGGAAGTTAAAGCTATAACCACCGCTTACTTCTGATAGAACGGAGAAATAAAGAATTAAATTATTAAGACCTAAGAAACAATATGCATCTGGTGAAAGGAAATCGACTGAGTATCAATATTATTGTTGTGCGTGTTTTATTGAGAAGAACCAATGACCTCAAAATTTCATATCCGGATGTGAACACGATGGATTAATTATCAAGCGTGGATGACTATGTTGGACGGAGAGCTGAATAA
Organism: Lumbricus terrestris; assembly: GCA_949752735.1. Taxonomy (NCBI): domain Eukaryota; kingdom Metazoa; phylum Annelida; class Clitellata; order Crassiclitellata; family Lumbricidae; genus Lumbricus; species Lumbricus terrestris. The sequence goes on along the minus strand of OX457050.1, from coordinate 13,265,391 downwards.
TAACTAATGTAGAGTCGTAATCTCCAAACAATGGAAGAAATGCTAAGACTGACGGAGGCAACGCCGTAGCTAGGGGGGGCTGTTTAGGGCGTTTGAACATCCCCCGAAAGAAAATGTGAAAAATAATAGAATGCATTTACTAGCAAATAATGTAAAAACCATGAAATAAAGCCA
>OX457050.1:13237717-13260217 GCA_949752735.1 Lumbricus terrestris | reverse complement strand
TATCATCCCTCTATGTGTGTATAGGCTAATATATAATATGTTTGCGTCCTTTGAAAAAGCACCTCTGCGATTCCCTGCAGGTGCAATATAAATGTGGTCATTACAAATTATTGCAACTTAATCATCGTTTGGTTTTAGTGCACCTTGTGCACGTTACATCGGGGTTACATGAATTAGTCATTAACGAAAAGAATAAAAATAATGATAATAATGATGATAACAGTAACACATTATATTCGTACATTGTGCACATACATACAATTAATGTCACGCTTTTTAATGCCTCACAAAAGCAATTAAGTTCATGTATACCTTGCAAGACGACTGTATAGCAATTGAACTGTTGGTCAGTGGTACCTGCGGACTCAGACAGACAGACAGACAGACAGACAGACAGACAGACAGACAGACAGACAGACAGATAGACAGACAGACAGACAGACAGATAGACAGATAGACAGACAGATGGAGACAGACAGACAGAGAATGAGAGAGACACTCATACAGACATACAGAAGAGATACAGACAGGCAGACAGAAGACAGACAGAGTGAATGACATATAGATAGACAGACAGACAGACAGGCAGATAGAGACAAACATACAGACAGAGATAGACAGATAGAGACCGAGAGATCCTCATCACTGCGAAGAGAGACTTTTTCACTTGAGTGCAACGAAGACAAAATGAACGAAAGTTTGGGAGTGGCAAAAGAAGAAGACTGCAGCGTCCGGTCATCCTGAGTTGTATACGATCCGATGAACTTGCAAACAAGAAGATGCGCACTTAGCTTCAGTGACAGTAGTCCCACTAGCACATAAATCGACGACGGTGAAAGTATTTCTCTTCTCATTCTCTTTTGAACAGTTTTTCTTCCTCTGTCTGTTTGTCTGTTTGTCCTGTCTGTGTGCCGTACATATGCATACTATGCCCTTCTGTGTGTATGCGTGTCTTTGTATCTGCCTGTCTTTGTGTCTGTCGGTCTGTATGTATGTCTATCTGTCTGTCTGTCTATCTGTCTATCTGTCTGTCTGTATGTATGTATGTCTGTCTGTCTGTCTGTCTCGCGTCCAGGCGTTGGGCGACCGTCGTGGGCAATTCGGGTGATTGCCACAATCAGGGAAGGGCGGGAAGGATTAGGAGGAGGAACAGGAGGAGGAGGAGAGATAACCACTACGAGCACGAGGAGGTGGATGAGAAGGAAGAAGACAATGAGGAAGCGGAGGAGGAGGAGGAGAAAAGAGAAAGAAGAGGTGGAAGCCAGCAAGAAGAAAGGAGGAGAGGACAAGAATGAGGACGAAGAGTTCGACAGGCGTATGAGGTTGGTAAAGGAGGAATGGAGAAGTAGGAGGAGGAGAAGCAGGAGGAGGAGGAGGAAGAGGAGAAGGATGGGGTGAGACCGTGGTCTTAATTCCAGGAAGACGAAGTTGATAATTTCAGCATTGACGGCTTTGTTATTGATCCGACTATTTATCCAGCATGGTCCCTGCAGCATGAATGCTAATACAATCTATTCACATTACTACACATCGACACACTGAAATATACGCACACAGACACACAAACGCACCCAACCACACACACACACACACACACGCACACACACACACATATGCATATACACACAGACACACCAACACACATACATAACTATATACACACACACACACACACACTCATCCACATGCATATACACGTATACACACACACACGCACAAGAACGCACCAACGCACACACACATGCATATACACACAGACACACCAACACACATACATAACTACACACACCCACACACACACACACACACACACACAACACACACACACACACAACACACACACGCACACGCTCGTCCACATGCATATACATGTATACACATGGCCTGTATAAAACGCATGCTAGGAATGCTCAAAAGCGGTTAAGGGTCTTGAAAGGAAGCGTCTTTATACTGCAGCAGCTGGAAAAAATAATTGCAGGAAATTTCAGATGACAGGCTCGTATGTCACACGGGAAGATTGTTCCAAAGGGGCATGCGCAAGACGTAATTTATATATGCCGCATATCTAAGTAGACTAGTAATGAATTACGCATATACATATGTATTATAATATAGAATGCAAGTGCATGTCCACAAGGGCGGAAACAGAAATTCTCGAAGGGGGGGGGGCAAAGGCCTACGGAACTATTCATGGGGGGCCACGTCTACTTTCCGAGCAAAATAATAAATAATAAAGAAATTTCTAAATGGGGGGGGGCAATGGCCGGATTGGTCCCCCTGGATCCGCCCCTCTGTCTCCGCATGTATACATGTCTGCATGTATTTGTCTATAATAATGTGAGTGTGTTTTAAGCACGTGTGTGCATGTGTGCTTGCAGGGCCGGATACAGAAATTTTTGAGGGGGCGACCTAAGATTTTCGGTCTTGGGTCTGAAAAAAATTTCGTTGATCATTGGCCCAAAAATATTGGGTCCGAGAAAGATTTTCGCCGCCGTAAATCTGGAGACTGTTTTTTCAGTCATTAATTTTGGTCGACATGTCAGCAAAAGGTTTTCCATTATCCCTGCCAACAGATTACCTTTTTTAGACATACACAACTTTCCCCCCCTTTTACTCTTGATCTTCTCTATCACCTTTTCCACTGTATTTTTGAAAGCCTGTACAAACCTCACAGGGTGGCTATGCACCTGATGGGGGCGGGGAACACGTCTATTTGACCCACCAGAATAGCTGGTGAGAAATGTGCAAATTTATTAAATGGGGGATGGCCGAATTTGCCCCCAGGATTCGACCCGTGTGCTTGTCGGTCTGCATGCTATATAAGGTATACAATGGTGTGTCTACAATCTACATGCTTTTCAATTTATGTTTGAGTGTATTTGTGTCGGTGCACATGTGTGTCTGGTCCTTTGTGTGTACTCACGTATACATACCAGTATGCACATAATTATGTACGTATGAGCACTCGCATTAGACCGCTTCAAGATTTCTACTCAGAGGCACTCTAGACCACAGTGCGGACAATGGATCGGCGTTTCATGCCGAAGTGCATGCATGAACAATAATTGCGAGTGAAGGAGTTGCTCAGGATCCCTATAAGCGACGGCTTGAGGTGGATTCGAACCCGCAACCTTACGGCTCAAAGGCACCGCACATAACACTATACCACCGCGCCCCACCAAAAGATGGTATAATAGACAGAGGGTTAACTAAAAGAGGAAATAACCTATAGGGAGGGAAGAGCGGAGGGAGGGAAAACCGAGGGAGGGAAGAACAGAGGGAGGGAAGAACCGAGTGAGAGAAGAACAGAGGTAGGGAAGAACCGAGGGAGGGAAGAACCGAGAGAGGGAAGAACCGAAAGTGGGAGGGACAAAGAGAGGGAAGAACCGAGGGAGGAAAGAACAGAGGGAAGAACCGAGGGAGAGAAGAAACGAGGGAGGGAAGAACCGAGGGAGGGAAGAACCGACGGAGGGAAGAACCGATGGTGGGAAGAACCGAGGGAGGAAAGAAACGAGGGAGGGAAGAACCGAAAGTGGGAGGGACAGAAGTTGCAAATTCCTCGAGTCGCACTTAAGCGGAAGCGAAGGCGTCGGTCAGATCATAGAACGATCGTCGGCAAAGCATCTGCAAGAAGTATAGACACTCAAAACAAACAATCCGCTATCGACCCTTGCATGCAGCATCTGTATCTCTATCTCTGTATCTATGTCTCTCGCTAACTCTCTCTTTGTCTCTGTCTCTCTGTCTCTGTCTCTCTCTGTCTCCGTCTCTGTCTGTCTCTCTATGTCTCTGTATGTCTCTGTGTCTCTGCCTCTGTCTCTCTCTTTCTCTCTCTCTCTCTCTCTCTCTCTCTCTCTCTCTCTCTCTCTCTCTCTCTCTCTCTCTCACACACACACTCTCTCTCTCTCTCTCTCTCTCTCTCTCTCACACACACACACACACACACACAAGGACGCACCATGATGATAAGGAAGAGGAGAAGGGGGAGGTTAAGGGGAGAGGGGCTGGAGATGGGTCGGCTATGATGCAACTGCTTCCTCAAAACCTCAAAAAGCCACTCGTTACCATGTATGTGGCCAGTATTTTGGTACATGTGCACAAACAGACATCTTGGTATGAATAAACATTAAGCATATGTCTGAGTATATATACGTATGCACGTGCATTATATATATGTATATATATATGTATCCACGTTAACATACAATAAGTACGTATGATATGTAATCGTTGTAATGTAGCGTAATTATAAATTTCTATTATGCCGCCCAATATAGCCATACCATTCAGTGGAGCGAGAACCGAGAGCAGAGAAATAATAATAATAATTATGTTTCAATAAGAAATGTATTTATAGTTGTATGCACAGAAAGGAGAGTTTTACGCACATTTCAGCTTATAAGCTTACGTATTATGTATACGCAATCATGTATGTATATCTACATCAGTGGCGTAGCCAGGAATTTTTCATGGGGGGGTTTATGACCGGAAACCCTGTTTTTTGCTATTTTTTCTTACTTAAATGGAAAAATAACCTTAAAAAACCCTTTTTTCGGAGCCAATGGGGGGGGTTTTGACCCCCGAAACCCCCCCCTTGCCTACGCCACTGATCTACATGATTGTATTAAGTACGCATGCATGTATCGTGTAGTCTATATACTTGAATGTATGCATAATACATATTCGTATACGTGCGTATATAAACACATGGAATCACAAGTAAATATACTTTATGTAGCGGCCCTCAATAAATAAAGTGACCACCTTCGTGCAAGCTCAAACCCATCCTCCACAGGGTACAGATGAAAAACGTTGTCCAACCGGCTACCGTGTCCCTCATCCAGCACTTACATGGTATCACCATCAATATCATCCATCACCCACAAAACTCGATACCTCGAAAATGCCGTTGGATGTCAGGTTTTAAGTGATTAACGCCATCTCTGAGCATCTCCACCACGCGGTGCGATCCCAAAAATCCTTCTTAGTGGGTGATCGTCTAGCGACCTCTCCCCAGTCCTGCCCCGCCAGGCCACGCCCTGCCCCGCCCATATCTCGTTCTCCCTGCTTCCCGCGAAGTCCTAGACTCTGACATTCTTGGTCGAAACACCTTGGATGCTGTGGCAGAGAGTACCTGCCCCGTGATCTATATCTCGAATACATCATCATTCTGACCTTCGTGAAATCTGTGCATCTCTCAGGAATTAATCTGCTGCAGCTTCTAAGAAAGCTGCTGCAACTGTCTTACTCACATCGAAACTCTCCTCCCTTCAACATGTCCAAAAACTTTTACGTGTTGTTTTATTACGCATACCCGTGTCATCATTAACATTCACTGTGATCATCAATGTAGTCTGTCGTTGCAGATTGATATAAAATTGTTTTTAATGTTATAGATCCGATCACAAATGTTATAGATCTAATCACAAATGTTATAGATCTAACCACAAATGTTATAGATCTAATCACAAATGTTACAGATCTAATCACAGAGGTTATAGATCTAATCACAAATGTTATAGATCTAATCACAAATGTTATATATCTAATTACAAATGTTATATATCTAATCACAAATGTTACAGATCTAATCACAAATGTTATAGATCAAATCATCCTCATCGACTGCCGAATAGATTTGATCCAATTTTATTTACCGCATTTGCCATAGTTTCCCTTCAAGTTCACTACTCAGAGGCGCTCCCGACTGCACTTCGGACACTGTATCTGAGTTTCACGCCGAAGCGCACGAGCAACTGCGAGCGAAGGACTTGCTTAAGGTCTCTATACGCGGATTCGAACCTGGAACCTTTCGGTTTCAAGGCAATGACGTCATGGCTGTTTTAAGGACTTTTAGAACTGCACAACCGCTTCTTTTCTTTCCCATCCTCCACAGTAAATTACTCCCAAACGGAGGAGAATGACCCTTTTTGCCAGTTTTAACTGTATAAAAGTGCTTCTACAACTGAACAAATCCGTTTAGAACTGCACATTTTGTGCACGGTACAATTGCACGTTAAAAAAGCTCTGACCGACGCCAAAACAGCCCCACCGAGGCCTACTTATAATCACCATTTCGGTACTGCCATAGTATACAGTGAATATATACACCCTAAAGTGACCCTATCAGTTCGACGACGGAGATAGATTTTACTCGAGTAGATCCGACAATGGATAATGTGCTTCGGTCCGAAGAATGAATGGAAATATCCGTGATCTGGAAGACCTCCAGATCGATGATATGATCGGTCAGGCGGCCGATAACATTTTTTTTCAATCACGAAAGAAAATTGAAAAATCCAGCCATGACCATAAAAATCTCACGACCGCATTAAATTCTCTTTCTTATTTCCTTTCTTTGTCCTGTTATCTTCTTAGCGTTTCATTCGTCTTCGCTCGTTCTCTATAATAGTCTCCTCTTTGCGTACTGTTCAAAGCTGGCAAGCGATAAAGTTTCTTAGAAATTACAAGCGATAAATCATTGAGTCACTTGAATGCATGGGAAGAATTACCGAGTTGCACGGTATAGTTTATAAAGGATGAGTTGTGTAAAGATACAGGATTCTACACAGCCCATTGTAGTAATGTAATGTAATCTATCATTCTATCTGTTAGTAATTCTGGCTCCACAATCTAATGCCTGTATACATAGTCCTGTAAAGTTGCCTGTGAAATCTGTAAAGTTAGGATTCTACATAAAATAATATTAATCGTAAACTCCAAACCTTTAAAGCGCCCCATCATCTACCTGCATGTGTTACAGCGTCAAAAAGTTTCGTAATTTCTACTATTATTATGAAATCCGAGTGCAATATGGGGCGCGGTGGTGTAGTGATTATGTTCGTCGCCTTGCAGCTGGAGGGCTGCAGGTTCGAATCCGCCTCAAGTCACGGAGTCGGGACCTTGAGCAAGTCCTTCACTTGCAATTGCTCAGCGCTTCGGCGTGAAACTCCGATGCAGTGTCCGCGCTGTAGTCGGGGTCGCCTCTAAGTAGAGATCTTGAAGGGGCGCTATAGGCCTAACAAGTGCACATACAAACAAGCAAACGATGTGCCAGATTATTAACCAGCATTGGTTCGAGTCAGATGGACTGTGCAAAACGTTAGTCAAAAGGAGGTCCGAGTCCTATTCCTTCCATTATGTCAACGGGGGTATAGAGTAAATGCTGAAATCGGTGTAATTAATTTTATAGGTCGAGAATTGGAAGGATCAGATGAGTCGGGATATGAACATGAGTCGAAGATGAATTATTATGCATTTATGTTGTAATCTAAGCTATCCTGTAATCGTAATCGTAATCTCCAAAGTTCTAGAGTGCGAATCGAAAGTCAAGAGCAGAACACTCGCTTATTGTGCCAACATCCTATTTCTTCAATTTACTTTCAACTCCTTGAAATCTGGCTAATACCAGATAACTTCAGTAATAGAAAATCAGAAAAGCAACTATCGTAATTATACAACGCGCAGCTAAAACAATCCTACTGCACCCAGTGAGATTTACCGGTTTTCCTGGGAATCGGACGGTCTCCTAACAACGGGTGTCCGTTCAAGCTGTTTAGTTACACGTGCCTGTATTTTCCAAGAGAGTTCATGCCGTGTTATTAGCAGACTGTGTCATGATTAATGGGTATACTTGCTGGCACAGCTAGGGACTAACTCTTGACTTTTGGACCAAAATTGGACTAAATTGGACTAAACTGGACTAAATTGGACTGCTTGATTTATTAGTTTTGACATTGAAGATGTGACCCACTCAATTATCGCTTAGATGGTTGGTACGACCAGACACGGTTGAACAGACACAAACGAGGCGAATCCCAGTATTTACTTGGAAATTGTAAAATCTCACAGTGATTGAATGTTCGGCAGACAGGAAAATCAATAAATAATTAGCCTACAAGATAAGTGTGGGTGTTTTAGTAACAGACTCTGCAGCTTGTACAGTTGACTACAAGTAAATGTGTCAAAATTATCTTAATAGCTGTTCTTATTATTCGGTACACGTAGTACTACGTACGAAAGCCTTGTCTGACGTGGCACCCAGTCAAAATGGCAATGGCTGCTAAAGACTTCAGCTCAACAATAATTATATCAATGAAGAACAGGGTCGAGGTGATACAGTAGCGATAGAAAAAAAACAGGTGAGAATTGCCGGGGTTTAAATGGTTCAACCCCCTAGTCTTTCTTTCGACCCCTATAATAAAGTCTTATTTTCACACCATATTATGACCCTAACTCACGTGGATCATAATCTGACTCCCATTTATTTATTTTTATATACAATTCTCATACTGTGGAAACATGCAAATTCACATTTACTTCTGTACAAAATATCACAGAGCGGCAAGTAAATATGCAGATAGTTACTTAATTGCCTATATATATATATATATATACTTAATTAATTACCAAGGGCCTACCTGTTTACTTACTGATTCACTTGCCAAAGTCTGGCTAAATCCTTCAAAATCCAGCAGCAGAGACATGGCACAGTTTCAAATTGAAAAACAGGAGGCACTCAACTATCTTTGATCTTCATTGTAAAAACAGGAAATTATTAATTTATTCCTTCAATGCAACTCTATTCACATCCTATGTTACTCGAAATGTGACCGTAAATTTAATTCATGTCCCGAGATCGTGGGAGCAAAATGTTTTAAACATCATCTGGCATTTTATGATTTTTGAAGAAGTTAGTAGACCAGACAATTGAAGCAAATCCAAGTCGCTTAAAGAACGGACCATGAGCGAGAACAGAAAACACAGCAATCGATACATGCATTATGCAATAATGATACAATAAAACGATACACTAACAACTACACACGTACATGCACAAAGCATATCATAGGCATTTGCAACCAGACGCAAGCACACTCACTCGCAAACACACACAATCACACACACACACGTACGCGCGTGCGCACACACACAATCACACACACACGAACGCACATGCACACAATCCCACACAAACGAGCGCACACGCACACAATCATACACACATGAACGCACATGCACACACACAAACGCACATGCACATGCACACACACACACACACACACACACACACACACACACACACACACACACATGCAGTGCTCTGTGGTAGGTTGTATGTATAACATAAACAATGGGACTTTAGAGGCGTACGGTTATTCGGAGTTCAGCATAAAACGTCGGGTCAAATTCCCTGCCAGGTCGTATGGAAATAAACCTGCTTATGAAGGCAAGGAGGAGGAGGAGGAGGAGGAGTAGGAGGAGGAGGAGGAGGAGGAGCAGGAGAAGGGCGAGGAGGAAAATGAGGTCGAGGAGAAGATGGAGGAGGAGAAGGAAGAGGACGAGGAGGAGAACGAGGAGGAGAACGAGGAGGAGAAGGAGGAGGAGAAGGAGGAGGAGAAGGAGGAGAAAGAGGAGGAGAACGAGGAGGAGAACGAGAAGGAGGAGAACGATGAGGAGAAAGAGGAGGAAGAGAACGAGGAGGAGAACGAGGAGGAGAACGAGGAGGAGGAGGAGAACGAGGAGGAGAACGAGGAGGAGAAGGAGGAGAAGGAGGAGAAGGAGGAGGAGGAGGCACAAAACAAAGGACGAGGCAACGCTAGAAGCAATCGATATGAGGCTGCAGCGACTGATTGGGCAATAACACGGATTTACAGCGATTGAGTCAGAAAGGTTAAGCAGACTTTTCATTCTGTATTCCGCTGCTAACAATACTTGACAATGAAGACCACAGAACGTTTGTCATCTCTTATAATACGGATCATGCGTACAGTATGCGCAAGTGTATATACTGTGTGCATTTCGCAGTATGTGCACGCCATGCAAGTGTGAGTGTATTTGTGAGCGTATTAAAGTGTGTGCAAGAGTGTCTGAGTAGTGAGTAGACTATGCATAGTTTAGTGTGTGTGTGTGTGTCCGTGTGTGGATTTGTGCATAGGCGTGTGTGTATGCGCCTGTGCGTGCGGGCATTATTGTGCAATTGCATGTGTGAATGTAGGTGAGTGTACGTGAGGTCGTGTGCAATTGTGCATGCGTGTATTAGTATGTGCGTGTGCATGGCTATATAAGTATATAATTTATGTTTGTGTGCTTGCATGCATGTGAGAGTGTATGTATGAGCGTATATAGGTGTAGCATATTAGGGCGTGCACATGTGCAAGTAAGTGTCTGTATGCATTATAGTGTGTGTGTGTGTGTGTGTATGCGTGTGTATTTCTGAGTGTATGCGTGCATGTATTCGTGTGTGGGTGTGTTTCAAGACCTCACAGGTCAGGGTGAGCTCCCATGCATTTCCTCCAAAACTCGCGCTCTTTCGTTCGCATGGGTATATAATATAATAGCCCCATTCCTTTTCAACCCACGTATACAACGCCTACGCGCCGTTCATCTCAACCGGGCGAGTGGAACGAAGCAAAGTCTCCTCGTCTCCGGTCATAACGGCAACTCATAATTTCGTCATTTATAACGAATATCGAATGGATAAAATGCGGCGAAAAACAGACCCGGCTGCAGAATGCAGAGAGAAAACGCGTCCTCCAAGATGATGATGACGACGACGACGACGACGACAACGACGACAGTTCACGTGGTTTCCAGCTAAATCATGAAGATGAGATCCGATATAAGCGCTCACCGTCTACTCGTCTTCTACGCCATTGAACAATCTTTTAGCATTGAATCATTTTTCTCCGCTTTCAGTTTACACGCTGATCCACAGTCAGCTTTGCATTTATCATGTTAAGCCCTGAGAAGCGTTTCTTCCTCCTTATAGACATTCTTTTTCTCCTCTTCCTCTCTAACTTCCTCTATCTTCTCCTCGTCCTCTGCCTCATAATTCTCCACTCCTCCTCGTCCGTCTTCACCTCTTCTTATACTCCCGCACTCTTTTTCATTCTCTACCTGGTTTCTATCTTCCTCTTTTGCTCCTCCACTTCCTCTCCTTCTCCGCCGCTTTCTCCACCACCACCTCCTCTTCTTCTTCCACTTCCTCGTCCACTCCTCTTCCACCTTCAACTCTTCTTCCTCATCTTCCATTCTCTTCCTTCTCCTTCTCTTTTCATATCTTACTCTTCCTACTGCTTTTCCTGCTCCTCTCCACCCTTCCCCTCCTACTCCTCTTCCTCTACCTCTTCATCTTCTTCTTTTTCCTCCTCTTCTTCCTACCCTCCTCTCTTCTTATTGCTCTTTTTTCTCGTCTTCTCCCTCTTCCTCCTCCTCTTCCACTTTATCGCCTTCCTCTCCTCCTCCTCCTCCTCCTCTTCTTGTTCCTCTTCGTCATTCCCTCCTCTCCTTCCTCCTCCACCCATCCTCGTCCATCTCCTCGTTCATCTCCTCCTCCTCCTCCTCTTCCTCCTCCTCCTCTTCCTCCTCCTCCTCCTCCTCTTCCTCCTCCTCCTCCTCCTCTTCCTCTTCTTCTTCTTCGTCGTCTAAGTCTCAGCACTCGACCTCTGTGCACCGTCATCTATAAATCTCACGAAGACATTCTCCAAATTCCGTTAAATCTGCTTTAATACTAACAGCTCGGCACTGAAGCGTGGAGATTTGTCTTGAGTAATTAACAAAGATTCATTGAAATATTTGCATTATCTGCAATGCGCCGAATCATCATCAGCGCTATCATAGTTAAGCACATCCAACTCCGCTGCATGTCATTTTCGGTGGTAACATATCGGACCCGTATAATTATGGGTTCTTTTTGGGTCCAATATGGGACCCATGTGCTCCAAATGTAAAATACGGGACCCACATTGGCAAAATGAGTCCAATATCGGATCAATATGGACCAATGAGTCAAATATTGAACCCATGTGCTCAGTGTGAGAATTGTGGAAAAATAACTGGGGTTGGACTATCATCCACTTGGATTTAGGTGTGAAAAATATAGGATTCTAAGAAAGACAGGGGTTGAACTCCCCTGGCAAATTTCACCCTGCATGTGTTCAATGAGTCAAATGGAACCAACATCGTCTCCGTAAAGGCTGACAGGTACATATATTTTTTTTCTAACACTGCAAAAACAAGTTCTGAATGAACGACGCCGACAACAGTGTTGACAAGACTCTGCCACAAGAGCCGTTCACTCGAACTTATACGCAGCAGTCAAGACAATGAAGTCACAATCACTCTATTACCAGGGGCGGATCCAGAGGCCAATCCGGCCATAGGCCTCTATTTAAAAAATGCGTGGGACGTGGCCTCCCCATTTGGTTTCAACAAGCCATTAACTCAATGCAGCGGGAGAGAAAAGCAGAGACTAGAGAGACCGTTACTCCGAGTCTCCGACCAGGATGACTGATGACTAAAAAAAGGTCATCAGATTTTTCGGCGACCATGCACGACGAAATTTTTCTCCTGCCCCAAGGTCGAAAATTATACCCCACCCTTTCGAAAATTTCTGTATCCGCCCTTGTAATTATAACCATTGCTGCATTTACACTCTTTCTTAGAGGTTGGATACCTAAGGGACTGATTTTTTTCTTCTTTTCTGCTCTTCTAAACACACATGAACTTTTAAATGACCAACTTTTCGTCACACTTCAAACGATTGACCAACTCCAAGCAAATAACATATGTCGCGTAAAATGAGTGTTTTCTAAACGGAAATAAATTTCTTTGCTATCTCAATTGCCTCGTCCCAGTAACCATTCTCCCACCCCCACCCCCACCCCCACCCCCACCCAACCCCCATCCCCACCTCACCCCCACCCCCCGGCACAAATGGGAATGACCGGATGTTACAAAGCAGTGAACCGTTGACCTGGCAGGAAAGTATCTTGCTCGCTGGCACCGCTATAACACCACGCTTACCACCAGAACCACACCATCCTCCCAAAATTGATATTTCCACCGTCAACGTATATTTGGATTTATGGCAGTGCATGATAGCCTATTAGAATTCATCCCTTCAAACAATTTGCTGTAACCGGCACCGTTATATGGCTGCCCGGCAGCCTGGCTACATATCGCAGACAAAAGCCGATCATAGGTTCCATAACTCCCCAGTCCCCACCCCACCTCCCCATCCCCATCTCCCATCCCCATCCCCCATCAACTCCTGCTGCCGCTGCAACATCAGCAGCATCAGCCATGCATCGTAATTATGAGTGCTGCTCATTTTTTGAGCACAGCTCTTTGTCCGTCAGTCTGTCTGTCTGTCTGTCTGTCTGTCTGTCTGTCTATCGGTTTCAAGTTGGTGTACAATGGATAGGCAGTAATTTTGAAAAAGTGGTCGTATCATTGTATACAGGATACACACACAGTTCTAGGCTATTACCTATTTATTGGAGCTAGCATATCCAGACGGTGTATATGGTGTATTGTAAACTCAAACAGATATACTATGAACCTGTACATATATATATATAATTATGTATATAATCATATATATATATATATATATATGTGTGTGTGTGTACATGTGTCTGGCGTGCGTGCTCGTATGTTGTTTCTTTGCATATTGTTATTGTACGCGCATTGTCATCAAGTCGTTTAAATACAATGTCATGTATTTAGATGTATGTGCTATTATGGACCGAGGGAACCACGATTAAAATACTAAACACTTATATAACAAAACTGTCATTTATAGACTACTTAAATTTTCTTAATACTAACTTTACATAACACGCCCCGACAGGTAGTCAGATACATGGTGCCGTCCAGGGCTTTTTTTAAGGTGCAGTTGTACACAAAATGTGCAGTTCTAAATGGATTTGTGCAGTTGTAGAAGCACTTCTGTAAGCTTACAGTTAAAACTAGCAAAAAACGGTCATTGTCCTCCGATTGGAAGTAATTTACCATGGAGGATGGGAAGGAAAAGAAGGAGTTGTGCAGTTCTAAAAATTCCTTAAAAACAGTCCTGGTGCCTGCACAACGCCCTAGGCCTATTCACAGTTCGGAGGTCATAGGCTGCAGCGTCAGCAGTCCTGTGACGATGTGGGAAAAAATGTGAAATTAATGTGTGAGTCATTAGCGTCATGCATAATTATTCGTAGTTATGCAAATTGCGTGATCAAATTTTTTGGGTAGCATCCATCATGAATTATAATTAACATCGTCAGCCATTTGAATATTCAGCACCTCATTTGAATATTCATGATTAAATTGAATATTCATTGTCCTTTTGGCATAATGCAATGTAGGCTATCATTTGAATGTTCAAAGCGTCATATAAATATTCGTTGCAAGTGAATAATTTTGGTCCACATGCAGTGGCATTGAGCAATTTCGCACGTTTACGTAGCATTATACAATATTATAGGCTACATTGCTTGTATTGTTTGTATGTGCACTTGTCATAGCGCCCCTTCAAGCTCGCTACCCAGAGGCTCTCTCGACTGCCCGCGCGGACACTGCATCGGAGTTACACGCTAAAGCGCCAAGCAATTGCAAGTGAAGGACTTGTCCAAGGTCCCTATATACGCGGCGACTTGAGGTGGATTCGAACCTGCAACCATCCGGCTGCAAGGCAACGAACATACCCACTGCACCACTGAGCCACACCAATTTAGCTTAGAACGAAGTCAGGGCGATGCTAGTAAAGCATCCACATGACTAAGAAGTTCTCATTGAAATTTTAAAAAATATGGAAGACTGCTAAATGCCAGTCCGGGAAAAATGGAAGACTGCTAAATACCAGTCCGGCAAAAATGGAAGACTGCTAAATGCCAGTCCGGGAAAAATGGAAGACTGCTAAATACCAGTCCGGGAAAAATGGAAGACTGCTAAATACCAGTCCGGCAAAAATGGAAGACTGCTAAATACCAGTCCAGCAAAAATGGAAGACTGCTAAATGCCAGTCCGGGAAAAATGGAAGACTGCTAAATACCAGTCCAGCAAAAATGGAAGACTGCTAAATACCAGTCCAGCAAAAATGGAAGACTGCTAAATGCCAGTCCGGCAAAAATGGAAGACTGCTAAATACCAGTCCGGCAAAAATGGAAGACTGCTAAATGCCAGTCCGGGAAAAATGGAAGACTGCTAAATACCAGTCCGGGAAAAATGGAAGACTGCTAAATACCAGTCCGGCAAAAATGGAAGACTGCTAAATACCAGTCCGGCAAAAATGAAAGACTGCTAAATACCAGTCCGGGAAAAATGGAAGACTGCTAAATACCAGTCCGGCAAAAATGGAAGACTGCTAAATACCAGTCCTAGGCGGCAAGGCCTACTGTGCAGTGACGGAACCATAAGTCTTCGTTTAGGGGACTCAAGCATGTACGAAGCATATATAGCACGTGCATGGGCGGGTCAAGGGGGCCAATCCGACCATCCCCCCATTTAAAAAGTGCATGGGACATGGCCCCCATTTGGTTTCAACAAGCCATTAAATAAATGCAGCGGGAGAGAAAAGTATAGGATACTAGAGAGGCCATACTTCGACTAAGATGGCTGATGACTAAAAAAGGTCAGCAGTTATTTTTGGCAGGGAAAACTATTATTTTCCAGACATTTCGACCAAACGACTAAAAAAGGTCATCAGATTTTCTGGCAAAGATAACCGAAAATTTGGCCCGACGCCCCCCTTCCTTTAAAAAAATTCTGTATCCGCCCCTGAGCGCGTGCGATAGAAATAGCCCGTAGTGGGGCTGAGGGATGAAGCATATGTTGGGGGGTTTCAGTCCAAGTCCAACGCTATAGTTATTAGTTACGTCCCTGCTGTACTGTACTGTGAAGCGTCTTCTGAAAAAGATTAATGACTGTCCAAGAATTCCCAGATTAAAGCTTCAGGACATTCGCCTCCGTTCAGCTCATCACTCTTCGCCATCCAACTCATCACATCCTCTCCTCCTCCCACCCCCCCCCGCCATCCCCTCACGGACCAAAAACAAATTCTTCCCGAAATACGCGGCTCCTTCTTCCCTTCCGCTTATAATAATTATATCCGCCGATCGTTCATTTCAGAATAGGACTTCACACTTGACTGATTTCTTTCTTATAAAACAAGTCAATGTTTTGTGTTACTTCTTAACAAAGTGCAGTAATCCGTCTAAATTTCTAAAATCCAAATTAACAGAATCTTTTGAACTGGTTCTACGAAACGTGGCCACTTAAACGTCCGCGCGAAGAAGCCACTAGACACCTTCAAAACGTCGTGAGACGATCCTATATATATATATTGCATTTTCGCATCCTAACGCCATTGAACTCCGCCACTGGTTGTACTCTGCCAGTGCCAGTCCCAAGCCTGGATAAGGGAGGAGGGCGTCGCTAATGGTCTATGTTACCACACAGTGACGTTAAACTGCAAATGCCGCCGCCATTGTTCAATTGATCGAGTGAGATCCTTCATCACCTCTGACCGCCTTAATAGGCTTCACACCATTTTAGGGCCTTCAATACGTATTCCGTGTTGGACCGACCGCATACGAATTCGACTAGAAAACTCATTTAAGTGAATAGATCGGGTGAGACAGCACACACCGCCGTCGAAACTGCTCGTTTAAATGGGAGCCACGCCATTTAACGTTCAGCGGTGTCTCCCGCAAACACGTAGCGCGCCGTAAACGCGTCTCCACTTTAACCGACCCGCAGCCACTTAAAAACGTCGTCCGGCGATTGCAAAAAGCGACTAATGATTCGGCGACGCAACTTCAAACAAAAACACCCTCCTCAACCAACCACCACCACTCCACAGCCCCCACCCACCCACCCCAAGCAATAATCTCCGCGACAATCCGGAAAATTCTCCGAAGCTCTAAAAAGACTATCCAGCATATAAGCTGTCCACTGAAACGGTGGAGCCGCTTCTTCCGTTGGAAAACGCACAGTTCTTCCACACGGCTATTATGTATATATACATATAAGGCAATTAATTAACCGGTATCTAGGAAGGCGCCCCCTCCTCACCCCCTATTCATCGATGGCCGCTTTCGGATGCATCCCGTAATACATCAAAGTGACCGGCGTTGGAACCGCGGGGCTCTAATAAAGAGGATAATCAAACGTCTGCGTTTGAGAGATTGCTGCAACCTTCAGGCTCAGCAGCCGACCACGACGAAGACGACGACGACGATGAAGAAGACGTCATTACTCTACGAGAGACTCCTCCTCTGTTAGTAGCTGTTCACCGTATTATTATAGGCCATACCTTTACTTTTTTATCTTCCCTGTGTTTTTCCTGTTGTGTTTGCTTCTGTTTCTTAAATTTGTCTTTTGTTGCTTTGTTTCATAGTTAATGTAAATTTGATGCATTCTAATGTTGCCTACGGGTTTACTATTCACTGTTCATTGTCTTATTGTACTTTTAAATGGTATTTAGCCCCCCCCCCGTAGCCTACTTAGCGGGACTTGTCCCTTTTGGTGTGCCTATTGCTCCCACGTTGTTATTCTGCCTACTCCTTATGTGAATTTTATTAATTCTGATTATGTTTATAATTAGTTGCATGTACGTATGATTGTAATGGGATCAATAAAAAATGTCTAATGCCGTTCATGAGAAACACGGAACTGAATCGAACGATGTACCGTCACAAACAACCCATCTCCAATTGCAGACCAATTTCAGAGTTGTGGGAGGGTGCGAAACAAACCTAGCCTACCCCTAACCTACTAGGACGTGGTTTTCGTTACGTTCCAATAATCATAGTCTGGCAAATCAATATAACTATTATAGCACTATCCACGTTTGAGTATTTAGACAAAAAGGCTAATCAGAAATTGCTACAATTGGTAGGCCTAAAGGTGATAGACCATTTAATTGTCTGATCCAGACTATATCATCATCGTCATCATTATCATCATCGTCACCGTTGTCGTTGTCGTCGTCCTCCTCATCATCATCACAATCATTACCACCATCTCGCCAGTCTAGATAATCACCATCAAACGTTTTCATCACGGCAATCAGCCTCACCAGCAGCCACAGCCGTTGCCGCATCACTGCGACCATCAAAACATCTTGACAACAGCAGCAATTGCAGAATGGGTCAGGTTGCAGCAGCAGCAGCAGCAGCAGCAGCATCAGCAGCATCAGCATCAGCAGCATCGCTCGTAATTCCCACCACCCATCACCAACACCATTCGCTGCCACATTGACTTATGCAGCGCTATCACCGTCAGCAGCAGCAGCAGTAGTAGCAGGACCGACTGCACGGACGGACATTGCCACGGGTACAATCTGTCGGCCGCTGGCTATTATCGGTGGCTTGGGCCGCCTTCTCCCATCATCTCGTCACACATCGATGCATCTAATTCCGGCTATCTGAACATCGGTTCCGCAGTTAAGCCACAAACAGACCATTGGTCCGGGAGCAAGGCTTCTGTTTTTAGCTCGGAACATGTCTGCTACTTGCATTAGCATCACAGAGAGCATATGATGGAACACGCAGGCCAAAGGACAGATGGATATGGTCCACTCCCCATGCACTGCAGTACTTTTAAATGAACCATGTCCTTTACGAATTGCGAAAACATAGCAGGTCTGCTATTAGCATGCAGGCATATATATGTAGCATGGAACACACGGAACATGGAATGCTTTAGCAATTGAACATGTGGAATATGGAATGCATATGCAATGGAAGACGTGAAGCATGGAACGCCTTAGCAGTGGAACACACGGAACATGAAATGCATGAGTAATGGAACAAATACAGACGTCAAATGCGCATAGGTAAAAGACTTAACGTATTATAATCTATAGATAGTAGACTGCTCCGTTCAATATTGCACATCGTTGATGAATATGCATAGTTGATGAATATGCATAGTAACTGTTGATGAATATGCAGGATTGATGAATATGCATGATTGATGAATATGCATAGTAACTGTTGATGAATATGCATGATTGATGAATATGCATATAGTTGATGAATATGCAAAGCACATGCAAATTTTAGGTTGAACGTATAGGCTATTGATTTCCTTAGATCGATGGAGAAGAATATCAGCAGATGGCAAGACAGGTCAGAGTGATTATTTGTTATTGGTATACGCATCATAGACAATGGGATCTGTTTGTTGTCAAATACAATGCCTGAGAAGAACAGTTGGTGTCAGATATTCACAGAAACAATAAATCTGAATACACTGGGAAGGCAAGTTGAAACAGATGTGCATTGTGCACTTGATTTGGAAGTGAACTACATTAAAGAATTATTTATTACTATTATCATTATTACAATACTAATACAAATAATGAACATTCAATAATAATAGCTATTATTAGTATAATAATAATGACCTACTTTGTTGCACTCAACGGTACCTTTCATTCACACCCTGAAGGCGAGGTCTAAACCGAGGCCTTACCCTCCAGACAAAATAATTATATAAAGGAATTATTATTACCAGTATTATTAATAATATTAATAGTATTAATAATGATTATTAATAATTTATTATTTCTCCGGGGTAAAATACCATCACCAGCATTTCTTCTATATAGATCTAAAGCTTCACTAGTTCCATGCTTTTGGTGATAGTATACCACATAATTATGTTTGTTGAAGGTTTAGTCAGACCTCTATTGTAAAACTAATACTTATCATCCTCCACAGACCACAGGGAGCTTAGCTGCGAGGGTATTCACATTCACAAAGACACAGTAAATCTATCTTTCAAGCAAACATTGACCTCGTCAAAGAATATCCGGAACGCCTCAAACAGATCCACTATACATAGTTAGCAGTATTGACACGCACATGACTGCTTGAAAGACTTTCAAAATGCCGAGTGGTCAAACAACCTTAAACAGGCAAACAACAGCTTCCACAATCCACATACGCAGCGCTAGTGTATGCATGCCTTCTACAGATTTCGCATACAGATTGCAGGATATTAGAACCAAGCCATGGCCCACCCAAGTACAGGAAACCGTCTTACGCCATGCACACGAAAACGTCTGTTAAACAGGGTGATGGTTGAATGGTAACACTCAGACTTGAAGTACGTGAGGCTACGTTAGTCTTCCATTTCCTAGAGGTACTGTATAAAATGAGCAGTGACTTTACAACTTAGCCGTTGATCTCGTCAAAATGATAGACCACGATGCTTAAAGCAGGGTATACCATAATATATTATTAATATATTGTGGGGCGCGGTGGTGTAGTGGGTATGTTCGCCGTCTTGCAGCCGGAGGAATGCAGGTTCGAATCCACCTCAAGTCGCCGCGTATGGACCTTGGGCAAGTCCTTAACTCACAATTGCTCAGCGTTTCGGCTTCGAAACTCCGATGCAGTGTCTGCTCTGTAGTCGGGAGCGCCTCTGAGTAGGGAGCTTGAAGGGGCGGTATAACAAGTGCGCATGCAAACAAACAATATAATATACATTATTATAGTTTATAGACTATTGTTTTACTCATAGGCTTGTTGCTGTGTAACATCACTGCCGTATGAAAGATGATTAATGCAGGATGAAATTCCAGCGTTCACGATGACTATAGCCACGCAGAGTTGTCCATTTATGTGTAGGCCTAGATTTGGACATACGAATGTATGCGTGAGCATTTATTGTAGCGCCCTTTTAAGATACTACTCACAGGCGCTCCCGAACACAGCGCGGACACTGAATCGAAGTTTCACGCTGACGCGCATGAGAAATTGCGAGTGAAGGACTTACTCACGGTGCGGCGGCTTGAGGTGGATTCGAATTCGCAACCTTCCCGCTCCAAGGCACCGAACATATCCCTACTCCACCACGCACCTCCCCTAGTACTTAGAGTAGACTAAGTTCATGTGTTGGTAACTCCGCCACTGGTTGCACACTGCCAGTGCCAGTCCCAAGCCTGGAGAAAGAAGGAGGGAGTCGCTAATGGTCTTTGTAACCACACAGTTAAACTGCAACAACAACTACTACTATCTGTTTGTTTGTATGTGCACTTGTTATAGCGCACCTTCAAGCACTCTACTCAGAGGCGCTCCCAACTGCAGAGCGGACACTGCATCGGAGTTTCACGCCGAAGCGCTGAGCAATTGCGAGTGAAGGACTTGCCCAAGGTCCCTACGCGGTAACTTGAGGTGGATTCGAACCTTGAACCTTCCGGTTTCAAGGCAACGACGCCCCACTACACAACCGCGTCTCACCGCGCCTGTTGCTGGCCCCGTATCCGCAATTGTCCGTGTATTTGTATAGCGCCTCCGCACGTGCGTCTTCCTTATGCGTCCCAGGACATCACAATCAACCAGATGAGTCTGACCTATCGAGACGCTGCGCACAGCACTTCACGATCTTAATTTCTCTCTTAAAACATTTCTCTGTTTAAAACTCTTCCTTTAAAAAAAGGAAATACAACACAATTGCGTCGCTCTAACCTACCTTGAAAAGCGACGCAGGAATTCTTTAAAGTCACCAAACAAACAAATAGAAAGCCGAGAAACTTAATTCCGCTGAATTCCGCAACATTTCGTCCAATCGCTCCCATTCTGAACGTCGACTGCTATACTGTAACTGTCCCAGTCGTCTAGCCATGCGCTCGAGGCACGCCTACTGAATTATTCATCCCTGTTGAATATTCATGAACTTCCGCTGGGCGTCCGATCTACCTGGTAGCTGACGCCACCTGGCGCCGCTAGCTAGCGTCCAAGTTGACGCCCGTCTGGTTTCAGGTCTGGCCTCCGTTGGTCTGGCTAAGCGCCGAGGAAGTTCGGAGGCGACCGCTCTGATCGAAATCATTAGTAAATATTAATTACTTGATCGCCATCTATCGAAAGTTTGTGAAGCTGAACTCAGATGACGGCACTTTATTTAGATGGAGACAGACCTAGACATACGCACGTGTAGGCCTGTCTAAACACAGGTAGACCGTAGACATAATTAATGTGTTGCACATAATTAACCATGATATCTAAATATGCATGCGATTGTGTGAGCGTGGGCCTTTATGTATTGTACATGCTTTGGCCTAGGCATTATGTCTAAGTCTATGTATATGCACATATACATGTATATGAATATGTATATGCATATGTATAATTATGCATATGTATATGTATAATTGTAATGAATGGATGAATGAATGAAGTGATTAATTGGGCCTAGTTATTGAGCAAATGAAGGAATGAACGAATGAATGAATTAATCAATGAAAGAATGAAGGAATGGCTAAACGAACGGCCGAACGAAAGAACGAACGAATGAATGAATGAATGAATGAATTCATTAACGAATAGAGTAACGGACGTAGGAACGAATGAATGAATGAATGAATGAATGAATGAATGAATGAATGAATGAATGAATGAATGAATGAATGAACGAAAGAACGAACGAATGAATGAATGAATAAATTAATTAATTAATTAATTTACGAATAAAGGAATGGACTAACGAACAAACGAACGAACGAACGAATGAACGAACGAACGAGCGAGCGAACGAACGAATGAACATGCAGGTCTCTGTGTATACATGTATGTGTTTGATAACTTAACGGGGTCGATGTCAGCCACGGCATTCCTCCGCCAACCTCGTTGTGTGCGTGACTGTACTTCGCAAATCGTTCCACAGAATGAAACCGTGTCCGCCTCAAAGCCTCTTCGGTCGTCAACGTTTTATATT
>OX457050.1:13200217-13232717 GCA_949752735.1 Lumbricus terrestris | reverse complement strand
GGGTGGTATGTTATGGATGGACGGAATGGGAAGAACAAATTGTCTTTGTTCTTCTCTCGAGTCTTCCCCGCGGACCTGACGAAGTGTTTCCTTTGTAGTTGTTTACGATATATACTGGAGGAGGTCACTGATCGTGTGAAGTATTATAGACGTAGACTTTTCAAAGAGTTTTTTTTATCTCGTGCAATAATTTGTGCTTACTGTTGAGAGTTTTTTCAACTTAGTAAACATTGTTAAAAAACAGTGTTTAACGTAGTTAAATATTAAAAAGAAATTCTGAGATTCCAATGATTAAACATTTCAATGGATATGCCAAGGAATCTTAGTATTGTAAAACTGTTGTAATGAAACGGAATGGTCGTAATCGTAATCGTAATCGTAATCGTAATCTTCAAACTTCTAAAGACCAACCTTAAAGTCAAGCGCAGAGCACCAGCTTATTCTCGAGCGCTGAATGAAATTTCAAGATGACTCAAAGTTGACTTTTCAAAGGGGTGCAGGAAAGTGAGAAAACCATAGTACATGTAGGTCAGCGTTTCCTAAAGTGGGTTCCGCGAGGCGTCAACATGGATTCCGTCAAACGTTAGAATAAAGACTATTTTATTGATTTAAAAAATAAAACATGCAAAAGAATTTCTTTAAAAATACGCAAAAATGCCTTCCAACCTTACATGAGGCTTTGATTTTAATGGATAGCCTAATGAGTGATAATTCGAATCGAAATCTATTCAAAGAAACCGAAAATCATGCAATTGTTGCTAATAATTATATTGCATGCATTTCCAAACGAATTTGTCTTCTATTAGATGCTAAAATAAAGGTGTGTTAAATTAGGTTCATATACTACTTTTCTCTCGCTCTGTGTATAGCGTATACGTCGTTGAGATTGGGGTTCCGCCAGAAAATATGATGAATGCCAAGGGTTCCGTTGCCAAAAAAGCTTGGGAAACGCTGGTGTAGGTATATTCCGACTGATAGCGTATAGTCAGTGTGTTCGTTATAGCTGTGTGGACTCGAGGGTGTGATAGCTGGAGCAGAGATCTAGAGAAAAATAAATGCCGCACTGCCGCTCAAATCCTAATTTCCGGGTCTGAGATTAGTCTTGAACATGGGCGCCGGCAGAAATTTTTGCAGGAGGGGGGCAAAACACGATGGTCACGGTTAAAAAATTGTAGCAAGAGGTTAAAAAATGCAAAACAGAGAGTTAAGAACATGCATGGGTATTTTTCATAGAGGTTTCTTGATGTAAATTTCTCAATTTAACTTTTTAAATTTCTGATATGAATTGTTTCTTTTTGCAAAGAAATTTGTTTAAAAATCAAAAAGTATTAGTTAAAAGTAGGTTTTTTAATTCTCCAATGCAATTTTTTTTATAAACCCCAAAAGTAGTAGTGAAAAAAATAGGTTTCAATTTTCCAGGGGGGAAGTGCCCACTCTTGCCCTTATGTGCGGGCGCCCATGGTCTTGAAGATATCCGGCTGAAGCCAAGAATCCTCAACAGCAAACAGCAAGCCGTAAAGGTGACCGATTTCAACGCAGAAGAACATGCGGGAAATGCAGCACCTACTTTGTTGTAGTGCAAGCTGTATAATTGTTAGCAGTTAAGATTGATGTTAATAAAGATAACTGCATAACTGTTAGTAAGGATAACTGCATAACTGTATACACTGCAACCGGTTGCGGTCTGTCAACCGGATTGCTGAATAAACGAATTATTTGCAGATAGTCAAGCGACGGATTCATGGCGCTAAAGTATATATAACATCACATGGGTGACCGTAGATATTTTTTCAGGGGGGAATAATTGTCACAGTCAAATGTTTTGCCAAAGCTTGAGAAATGCAGGGCAGGAAATTAAGAGCATGGGTGCATCATTTCATATAGCGGTTTCAAATGGGAATCTATTAGTTTCGTTCTGTGTATCATTTTAATATTAGTTCTTTAGCAGGAAGAAATTCGTTTGAAAAAAGCAGCCACAGAAATACGTACAAAGTTTACAGAGGGTATATAAAGCGCCGTCCTGCCCGTGACGCCCATGTAAAATTTATTATTTTCAAGCTAGAAGTCCACGATTGGCACAGAAGTAACACTTATGGGAATACTCGAATCCAGATCCCGTGTTCTACAAGTATGCGAGCGTTCAACCATGCAGGGACCGTTCGATCTTTTCTTCTGAAGAGATTGACGGATTGACGAATGACCTGGCGGAAAAGGTCTGCACGAGGGATGAAGGCAGATATCCCACAGCAGTCAATCACTTCCGCTTCCGGTTCTCTACTATACGGTCAGTCTCTTAACGGTCAATCGCTTCCAACCAATCATTTCCGGTCAATCATTTACGGTCATTCCACTTGGTGTCATTCACTTGGTGTTATTCACTTCCGGTACATATATATATATATATATATATATATATATATATATATATATATATATATATATATATATATGTATATATATGAAGTGGCTGTATATTGTCATAGATCTTTATTATATGTATGTATATATATACATACATACACATATATATTATATATATACATGGATCTATACATAATATATACATATATATACACACATATACACATATATATCTTAATTACCCTATTATATAGATGTGGTATTATATATTATATGTACAATATCATATAATGCATATCTATATTATAATTCCGAAACACTTTCCATATGTTTGTTTGTTTGTACGCTTTTGACTCTCCCCTGCAGAATAGGCTCGGAAATGAAACAGCGTCGGTTTACAAAAATTATTGCAATCGATTCTTACCCAAATTATAAGGTCAGCGCAACTATTTTTAGGTTTTAATTCACTTTAAAACAAGAATTATTAGCGTTTTAAGACAGATTTCCTCATTAATTGATCACGCCAGCGCGTTAGTGAAGAGTCTGCTCCCGCATTACGTCATACCCGCCGAGTAATAATTTCCGCAGCGCCCCGCAGGGGTGGGTCAAGTTTGGCTTTTTGGGGAAGCGAGGTGGAGTGGAGGGTTGGCGAAAACCCGAAATTTAGCAGTCAACGATGGGTACCAGAGTGGAGTAGTGTTTAAAACCCTAAATTTCACTTTAGAACTCGAGTTATTAGCGTTTTAAGACAGAAGCGTTTTAAGACAGATTTCATCGCTCACGCTTTGGTAAACAGTATCGAGCTTTAGTAAAAGAGTCTACAGCCCGAATGACGTCATACAGGCCCAGTAATAATTTCCGTAGCGCCCCGCAGGGGCGGGTTACGTTTGGCTTTTTGGGGAAGCGGGGTGGGGTAGAGGGTTGGCGAAAACCCGAAATTTAGCGGTCAACGTTGGGTATACATACCATAGGGGAGTAGTGTTTAAAACCCTAAATTTCCCGGGCAACGCCGGGTTACACATCTAGTTTATATATAAAAGAATGTAAGAGCCTCTTTGAAGACGGATTGCGTTGATACCCCTGGGGAGCAATCGGTCAGCAGAAGTGGACAATCTCGGATGACCACCGACAGACCAAATTAAGTCGTCTAGGACCGCGTGCAATTTGTTCTTTCATTCTGTCAGACTATGATTGTGACCGCAGCTTTTGTTTTTTATTACACGGGATTGAGGACGAAAGTGTTGTAATATTGGCGGTTTCTGTTTAACGAGACTTGCATAATACACAGGGTGGGCCAAAAAATCATCCTAAAGTTTTTGCCAGTATTTTGGAGAAAGTTAAGACATTTTAAGTCAACTTTTAATATCATAAAGGTGTGTGCCATTTGTAACCTGGGCGCTGATAATTATTGTGACTTGGAAAGATTAAAATTTTTAGACCACATTTCAAATCTGTCGACATCTTAACTTCGATGCAATACCTGCAGACCTGTCGATTCCGTCATCACGTCATCAGATGCAGCAGTCGATGACGTCATGTGCGGCGACGAAGAAGAAGAGGAGGAGGACGACGAAGAAGATGCTGAGGAGGAATGATGCCCATCATCGTTTCTTACGCTGCTCTGACTGCAGAGCTTGACCTTGCGAGCGTGATGGCGACCTGCGTAGTGCTGCTGAGCCTGCGAAGGGGCGTTGAACGTTACACGACAGATGCGACAGTAGTTCACCGACCGACATCTCAGCATCCTCTCACCAGTCTCAGCAGCCGTCTTCACATCCTCATCCGCCGACAGCCACCTGGATTTCATCCTTATGGCACCAGATGCTTTGTAGTGCAACCTCTGTAGCGCCTCACCCTGTTGGAGACTTGGACAGCTGAAGGATTGTTGCCCACGCATTGGGTCTTGGTGAGAAGGAGATGCGATGTTTGGAAGAGGAAAGGGATTTTCGGCTCCGGAAGAAGGAAACGAGGGTAGAAATTGCTGACCCCCGGAACGAGATAGGGAGGCAAGGGAAACGAGGGCACCCGGAAAATTCGGATAACCTGAAATTAACGGAACAATTACAAAATGCCTTGAATGCTGATGTTTCTTTGAAATACTGTTTCCGGTCGGAAACAAGTCGGCAACGTTTAAAAACGAAGACAGCAATGAAATTAGTCGATAGAGTTTGGACAGAAAATGAGAGCTGTCGGAAACAAGTCGAAAACAGTCTGCAATAAATCATTAGAGTTCTGCTGTAAATCGATTCCGTAACATTCGGCAATAAGTCGATGGTGTTCAGCAGCAATAAGTCGATTACAGTCCGTAATAAGTCATTAGTGTTCGGGAATAAATCGATTATTCATTCACTCCATTATTCCCTCCGTTCCTTATTCCTCAATCCTCCTTTAGACTTATTTCCTCCTCCCTCTATTACTTATTCCCTCCTATATTCCGTTATTCCTCCATTCCGCATTCCATTCATCTGCCCTCCCTTCCGATTGCTCATTCCATCCACTCTTACCTCCGTTCCTTAACCCTCATTCCCTCGATATTCACATCATTCCCCTACTCCTCATTTACTCTACTTGCTCCCTCCTTCTCCATTTCTCATTCTCTCCATTCTTCTATTCCTTCCATATACTCTTCATTCCTTCCATTCTTCCCCTTCCTCTATTCCCCGTTCCCTCCATTCTTCCATACTTCCCTATTACTCATTTCCTCCATTCGTTCATCCACGATATTTTCTAAAAAATTATGGCATCCCCTCAGGGCATGCAACCAAGCCACTTTCCCCGTCTCTCTCTTTTTTTTCTCTCTCTCTCACTCTCTCTTTCTCACTCTCTCTTTCTTTCTTTCTCTTTCTGTTTCTCCCTTTCTCACTCTCTCACTCTCTCCCTTTCTCTCTTTCTTTCTCTCTCTCTTTCTCTCCCTTTCTCTCTTTCTCTCTTTCTCTTTCTCACTCTCTTTTTCTCACTATCTCTTTCTCTCTCTCTCTCTTTCTCTCTCTCTCTCTTTCTCTCTTTCTCACTCTCTCTTTCTTTCTCTCTTTCTCTCTTTCTCTCTCTCTTTCTCACTCTCCCACTCTCTCATTCTCTCCCTTTCTCTCTCTCTCTCTCTTTCTCTCTCTCTCTCTCTCTCTCTGGCTCTTTCTCACTCTCTCTTTCTCTCTTTGTCTCTTTCTCACTCTCTCTTTATCTCTCTCTTTCTCTCACTCTCTCTCTCACTCTCTCTCTCTGTCTCTCTCTGTCTCTGTCTCTCTCTTTCTCTCTCGCTCTCGCTCTCTCTCTCTCTCTCTCTCTCTCTCTCTCTGTTTGTCTGTCTCTCTTTCTCTGTCTCTGTCTCTCTCTCTCTTTCTCTCTGTTCCTCCATGTGAGACTTTTCCTCCCCATCTCCTCCTTTGTTTAGCCAACAATGGCTCAATAACACAGGTTCGAAGTTTACATATCACTTAGCCGAGGGCATCATGTGAGGTCACACCTGACCAAACAGCACTGGCTCTGTTCAGATTTCTTCTAATACAGGCGTTCAAACGGCGCAAAAACAAGCAACGTGATGCATATCTCAATGCAATCGAATATGCAATTATGCACGTGTTCAGAGGCACGCCATAAAACATCCTTTTAATATGATATCATTTCACATCGAATCGTATCATATTATATCATATTATATGATATCATATCGAATCTCACCGTGACGTATCGTATAACACCACATCAGGTAACGTAATATTATGTTATCATACCATACCATGCCATACCATATATCAAACCGAACCATACCATACCATACACCATACCATACCATACCATACCATTCCGTATACCGTATACCATATACCACATACCATATACCATATACTATATACCATATACCATATACCATATACCATATACCATATACCATATACCATATACCAGCGGTTCTCAACCGGGGGTCCGCGGACCCCTGGGGGTCCGCGACCATCTGCCTGGGGGTCCGCGAGCACGTCCTGAAAATTACATATTTCTTAATTAAAAACATATAAACAGATAACTCTTTGTCAATTTGTCAATATTTCTCCTTTTCAATGGTGACATGAAACTAATAACACGCTGATTAATTAAAAATTCAGTTACAAGTTTTAGATGGGTCAGTTTGTAACCGACTCTAGATTTCGGGATGCTTTTGAGAGAGTTTCTCATAGAAAAAGACCACAGCCTGTAATTCATTTAAATAAACAACTCATGAGTTTCAACTTTGGCTTACATGGCTGGCATTTTTAAATTAACTGAATTCCTCTACGCAAGTGATGCAGACAAATCTAATCACCCTTAATTAGTGATAAAGTGTCTGCTTGTACAAAAGAGATGATCTCTGGTGCAAAACGGATAGTGGTTGATAACTTTGACACATTTTGATCAATTGCATGAATTCACATAAAAATAAAGAAATGCTCAGATCAATCAACAAAAATTTGTTAATTTAATTGCCAGTCAATCATAGCTGGATCAGTTCAACTTCTAATTTGGTAATTTGAACGTTCACAGTTTTTCGTGAGCTTCCAGTCAGTTTCTTGCAAACTTTGATTCGTGGAATTTACCAACCTCAGAATTTAACCAAATCATTGAACTGACTAGTGACATTAGGCCTACATTGAAGATGTACGTTGCATCCATGCAAGAGTTAGCTTGATGCATGAGTGTCTCGAGCAGATAAACAGAACTGTGCTCGAATATGCATGCCCAAAGCTTACATTAAAATAAACTGTTTTTTTCTAATAAATTTCATATAATCTTATCAGTAATATAAATTTGTACTACAGGATTGCAGGGGCATATATTTATGCTATATTATAGCATACATGTAGGCCTACTATTATATAGGATCACAGAGTCGCACAGTCACGATAATGCGCCAAAGGCGCCAAATTTCGGTGGGGGTCCGTGACCTGGACCAAAAATTAAAAAGGGGTCCGTCAGTGTGAAAACGTTGAGAACCGCTGCCATATACCATACCATACCCATACCCATAACCATAACCATAACCATACCCATTACCCATACCCATACCCATTACCCATGCCAAAATACTTATACCGAATAGAGTAATACTCAATTTTTACTCACCCACAGACAGTCATACCCACACCCATATACCAATATACCATACCATATCATAGCACACCACATCAAATCATATCATTTTGTATCATAATGGCCGCAACATTTCTACATATAGTGCAATTTGCGCACGTGAAAACAATGAATCTTTATACAATCTTCAAACAATTTATGGCACGTAAGCATCTAATAAGCACATAATATATCTAATTATTTACGTACCGGATGATTGTACGAGGATCAGATGTTATGACGGCTACAATATGTTTACAAAATAATATATACGATGGTGTAGTGCATAAGTGGAACAACAAATGCTTTCACGGGGCCTGTACAGTATAGTATGTATATCAAATGTGGCTTGTGCAGATATAACGACCGTGCGGTTCTGATATATCTGAGGCTGGCTCTGATCAAAGACTTGGAGGCAGCTAATCGTTGAGGGACAAGTTCTGTGTTTCGGTACAAGGGATGCTGCTGCTGCTACTGCCGTGTAAAGGATGCGGTTGCTGCTGCTGCTGATGATGATGTTGCAGATGGACTGGAAGATGGTGATGAAAACCATCTGCAGCAGCAGCATGAGTCAAAATAGGAACAGCGTCCTAATCACCATCACCACTACCGCCCCCGCCACCAGCATCATTATCATCTGCAGCAGCAGCAGCAGTAGCAGTAGTAGAGTCTTGGCGCCAGAAGATAATCTTCATCAGTTAACGATTATTCAGGAGTATTCTGGAAGAAAATAATGAGCATGCTTACAGGTGATGGCGCTAAAATAATCTGACGGTGCATTCCGCGGGTTGAAGAAATTTTAACGACTTCTCGTGACATCAGAGGATGGTGTTTGCAGTTCTCACTGCATAACTTGCATGGCATCAAGCTACTGTAGAGTTTTAGTAAATTATTCCAAGGTTTAACACCTCCCTGTTACATCAAAGCCCACCTCTCTCTCTCTCTCTCTCTCTCTCTCTCTCTCTCTCTCTCTCTCTCTCTCTCTCTCTCTCTCTCTCTCTCTCTCTCTCTCTCTCTCTCTCTCTCTCTGTCTCTCTCTCTCTGTCTCTCTCTGTCTCTCTCGCGCGTTCTCTGTCTATTTCTCTGTCTCTCTCTGTCTCTCTCGCGCGTTCTCTGTCTATTTCTCTGAATGCCTGTCTGTCTCTGTTTGTCTCTCTATCTGTCTATCTGTTTCTGTCTTTCCCTCACCCTCTTTCTCACACACTCTCTGTCTCCCTCTCCCTCTCCCTCTCCCTCTGCCTCTGCCTCTGTCTCCCTCTCCCTCTGCCTCTGCCTCTGCCTCTGCCTCTCCCTCTCCCTCTCCCTCTCCTTCTCCCTCTCCCTCTCCCTCTCCCTCTCCCTCTCCCTCTCCCTCTCCCTCTCCCTTTCCCTCTCCCTCTCCCTCTCCCTCTCCCTCTCCCTCTCTCATTGTCATTGTCATTGTCTCTTTCTTTATCTCTGTAGCTCTAATTGTCGCTTTCTTTCTCTCTGTCAACCTTTACCTCTTCCCCGTTGTCTATGTCTCTGCATGCGTCTGTAATTATCAATGTCACTGTCTCTCTCGCTCTCGCCCATTCTC
The DNA here is from genome assembly GCA_949752735.1 of Lumbricus terrestris. Lineage (NCBI taxonomy): Eukaryota > Metazoa > Annelida > Clitellata > Crassiclitellata > Lumbricidae > Lumbricus > Lumbricus terrestris. Next base: position 13,223,701 of record OX457050.1, on the reverse strand, counting down.
TTTCTCTCGCTCTCGTTTTTCAGTCGCTCTGTCTCTTTCTCATTCTATGTATATCTCGTTCTCTGATTGACACAATCCTCAAGGTATATCAAGTACACGTAATTACTGCCCGATGCTCGCTTCTCTCTCTCTATGCCATCACAAACATTCATCCGTTCGTTCATCCATCATCGGCACTTATTATTTACACGAATGCATGCAACATGGATTTGCACGCAAACACACTACAAGCATTCACACATACGCAAACACACACGTACGTATATTATATGAAAATTGTTATTTAAAATAGACCTATACTCATTCGTTCATTTCGAGAATTTATATCGCACCTCTTCAAGAAACCTACTCAGAGGCGCTCCAGGCCATGACCCTCTGTATCCAGACGGTCGTGTCCTATATATAGCCTAGCCACAACTATAAAAAAAGCAGGAATAACGAAGGCTAGTGACTAGCTGGAGTTCACACGTCAAGGGGGGAGTGAAGAGCGGTGGCGCATTGGATAAGACACTGGCATGGAAATCAACGGAGCTTGAGTTCGATTCCCGAAGACCCCGTAGGATGGACGCGCTTGCTTTGTGGGCTGAAATTAGCGTCCTTGCATTGCAGGCTGTTTGTTCTGTGATAATATCTAAGATTAAATCTAAATTAAGATAAATTTTATGTTAATTAAGATAACTGCTGTAGGCATACACTGCAACCGGTTGAGGTCTGTCAATAGGATTATCGAATAAACGAAAATTATTTTAAAATTGGTTATACGAGATAGAAAAATTATTCTATAGATCTATTCGACTAATTTACTATAATGCATTTGTGTGTGTGTGTGTGTGTGTGTGTGTGTGTGTTGTGCGTGTGTGGGCGTACGTGTGTGTGCGTGTTTACGCGCGCGCGCGCTTGTCTGTTTCTGTACATGGGCCCCTCCAACTCTTGCAACCATATGCACCTGTATAGCACGATATTATATATCGGATATATCATTTATAAAATTATCAGATGCATAAATTATGTAGTTTATTAATCATGCATATGTACGTAGGTCTATGCATATACATCAATTATATGGGTTATGGTCTTGTGGGTACACCTGTACGTCTGTGCTTGCGTGTGAGTGTTTATGAGTGCGTGTGTTTGAGTGATTGCGTCTGTGCATGTTTGTGGCATATATATATATATATATATGTATATATATATATCAGAATGAAGAGCAATGGATGGGGGTGGGGTTGGGTGGAGCGGGGTGGTGGGCAACTGCTTATAGAGGCAGCTGTAGGGAAGGATTGCCATCCATTACAAGCGTGTGCATGAAGGGGGTCGACCGTGTTCCGGATTGTTTACACAGAGGGTCACGTTTCGAGATTTTCTCCGATCGGACTCAATCGCTGATATAATGTAGGAAGACAATGTGCTTACACGCTTGCACGAAAAAATGTTCCCATGCATTATACACATGTAGATGTAATTTACACGTATAAACATATCCATGTAATGATATGTGTGATAGTATATACATACATAATGGTCTTATAACTGCGTTCAATTAAAGTGCGACGTGTAGGATGTGTATTAATGGCTCGGAGGTGAACGGCGCCTGGCATCTGGACGGTTTGTATGAACGTGGATATAATGGCTGGCACTGTTCTGGAATTAATGCCACCTATGTCGAAGTGTGCAGTGCATATATATATATATATATATATATATATATATATATATATATGCATATATAATTATAGAGAGAAGAAGGTAGCCTATAATGCGTTCACATAGATAAACATATCTAGATCTATATGCATGTATATGTAGGCGTCATCTAAAACTTATCTGGAGAAATATTTCAAGTGCGATTCTGTACGATGAAGTGCCATTGGCATATTGATGCTCCTATGAAGCATTATTATAGGCATCCATGCTTAGCAAGAATTTGCAGAAGAAACAGGCCGGGGAAAAAGAGAGCAGAGACGTTGAAAGTGGGTTGGAGAAGAAAAGAAGCGACGGATGAGGAAGAAGGAGGGAAGAAGGACAAACATAGGAGAAGAGGAGATTGAAGAGGACGAAGAAAAGGTAAAGTGGGAAGAGCTGTATATTTTGAGGAAGGGAAATGGGAAAAGGAATTACACCAGAAGCAGGAGACAGAAGAGGCAAATAAGAGGGCTAGTATAATTATTATATATAGAAAGACGTAGTGAATGAGATAGATGGTTTTTACAATGCCGCAGGCGGCCAGGGCGGACCAGCAGAAAAAGCAAAGGCATGGCAATGGTGTAGCAGCATGGTTGTGTTATGGCGCCATAGAAATTGTCGTTATTACATTACATTACATTACATTACAATGGCGATGAACATGAAAACAGAACTTGTTTTATCTAAACATAAATGTAAAAAAATTTGCTATTGTCACGTTTTGTGCATTGGAACAGAATTCCTAGAGGATTCAGTAGAATCTCCTAAAATTAGGCCTGTTATAAAAAATAGATGTTTTATTATTCATTCAAATGCAGTATTGCTATGCATTGTTTGTTACACATCGTGGCAATTGCAAGATTGCACCTGTAAATCACTTAAGCATGATGGTTTCCATCGGCGTCTTTGTCCGCCTGCTGGTGACAAGGGCATTCAAGCGGATCGGCAGATTAGCGGGGTTCGGGGTTCAACAACCTCTGATATGTGAAATTAATTTAAGAATTTCTTCCCTTATTCTGTGTGTTTTGCGGCCATGTTCACTCGAGAGGGAGAACCTAGATGGAAATTCCAAAATTAAAAATGCAAAATGGAAAACCAGAAATGGAAATCCTCAAATGGAAAAACTCCAAATGGAGACCTAAAGCTGGAAACCCGAAATGGAAACGCCCAGGGCTTAAAGTGCGCCTGGAGGTCATGGACGGCGTCCATGCATCTGTTTTAAAATTCGAACGCCGTCCAGCCACTTCTTGGCAAGCACAGACTGGAAAGGTAAGGGGGCGTTCATGCAGGCACTTCTTTTGGAGAGGTAAGGAGCGTACAGGCACTTATTTTCCATACTTTAGGCACTGGAAACCACCAACATTTCTTGCCACGCTACTGGAACGAGTAGTCCTTTGGCCTTAAGCAACAAGCTCTGGAAAGACGAACACTCCCTTTCCATTCGACCGATACCCCTCCCAGCTCTTCTCCATCATAACTAAAGCAATTTCTTGCAGCCTCCACCTTTCAACAAGCCATCATTCGTCGTCTGTTAAGTTCTCGCCTCTGCAGCTTGCCACTCCTATCTGCAGATCCTCTCTGGTCGTAGATCGTCTGTGGCTGACTTCATCCAAACGAATACCACAAGTTAACACCCAGAACATCTGCACCATACCATACCATACCATACCGTACCATACCATACCATACCATACCATACCATACCATACCATACCATACCATACCATACCGTACCGTACCGTACCGTACCGTACCGTACCGTACCGTACCGTACCGTACCGTACCGTACCGTACCGTACCGTACCGTACCGTGCCGTGCCGTGCCGTGCCGTGCCGTGCCGTACCGTACCGTACCGTACCGTACCGTACCGTACCGTACCGTACCGTACCGTACCGTACCGTACCGTACCGTACCGTACCGTACCATACCATACCATACCATACCATACCATACCGTACCGTACCGTACCGTACCGTACCGTACCGTACCGTGCCGTGCCGTGCCGTGCCGTGCCGTGCCGTGCCGTGCCGTACCGTACCGTGCCGTGCCGTGCCGTGCCGTGCCGTGCCGTGCCGTGCCGTGCCGTACCGTACCGTACCGTACCGTACCGTACCGTGCCGTACCGTACCGTACCGTACCGTACCGTACCGTACCATACCATACCATACCATACCATACCATACCATACCATACCATACCATACCATACCATACCATACCATACCATACCATACCATACCATACCATGCCATGCCATGCCATGCCATGCCATGCCATGCCATGCCATGCCATGCCATGCCATACCATACCATACCATACCATACCATACCATACCATACCATGCCATGCCATACCATACCATACCATACCATACCATACCATACCATACCATACCATACCATACCATACCATGCCATGCCATGCCATACCGTACCGTACCGTACCGTACCGTACCGTACCATACCATACCATAGCCTACCATACCATATCATACCATACCATACCATACCATACCATACCGTACCGTACCGTACCAACCATACCATACCATACCATACCATACCATACCATACCATACCATACCATACCATACCATACCATAGCCTACCATACCATATCATACCATACCATACCATATCGTACCGTACCGTACCGTACCATATCATAACGTACCATACCATATAACATACCATACCATACCATACCATACCACACTATACCACACCACACCACACCATACCATACCATATGTGTGTCTATATCTCGACGCTTATGCAGCGCATTTATAAAATCTCACAGAGGTCATAGGTATCGTTGTCATATAAGACTAATAATTATACGCTTTAAAAAACACACAAGTACACCTCACATTCGTGCCCTGCGTTTAACTTTCAAGTGGCGCATTAGATATTTTGAGATCGCAATTATTATACTAGTACCACAGTATAAATAACAAATTCATATTTTTATATATATCTATTTAAAATTATATATTTTATTTATATATATTATTTTATATATATATATATATGTTCAATTGTTCATATACATATTTATATATATTTAAATATATTTATGATTATATATTTTACTTATATATATTATTTATATATATGTTTATATATATTTATATATTTAAATATATTTATAATAATATATTTTACTTATATATATATATAATTTATATATATACATGTTTATATATATATTATTTTATCCATGTTTATATATTTAAAATTTATATTTTATATTTTTATATTTGCTATTTATACTGGGCTAGTACGATTGTATACGATTAAATCACAGCAAGACAGCAATTGTTGTAGCGCTATATTATAACAGATAAGACGCTTACCAACGACAACGCCTGGCAATGCTGTCCAGTTGATCACGTGACCGGAAGCTGTCGGCTGCAGAACGTAACCAGACATGTTCAAGACCTTTCCTGATGACGACAGATTCTGTCACAAATCGATTTAAAATAGGCTTATACGTTTCATTGCCAATCAATCACATAAATTTATATAGCGCCCCTTCAAGATCACTAATCAGAAGCCCTCCCAACCTAGGCCTGGTCAAAAAGAAAAGTCTTGAGAAGACAATAGAAAGAGCCAGCAGAGTCACAGGGAAGCCAGCGTAGAGCCGCAGATAGCCGGACCCACCACGGAAAATGCTCTTCGCTGCATAGTAGCGGTATAACGACAAAAAGAGACAAGATAGTCACCGCGGGCAGCTGACCGCAGCGAACGACGGCCCAGAGAAACAGAGACTGGAGTAAAAAGCTCACACAGGTAGGATGGAGCTTGAGACAGAATGCAGCGCCAAGCTATAGACGAAACTCTATAAGCAATGCGTTGCTGCAGTGGGAGCTGCAGTGGAGGTCGTCCCTCATGAAGGCAGAAACGTGAGCAAAACGGGATATGCCACCAACCAAGCGTGCTGCAGATCGAAGGACCCTAACCAAGGAGTTGAGGCGGACCTGTGGGAGGCCAACATAAAGAGAGGAGCAGTAATCTAAGCGGCTGCAAACAAAGGCATGGACAAGAGTAGAAGATGCAGTGAATGAGAGAGAACGAGCAACGACGCGCAGCTGTAGAATTTGGTAATAGCAGGCACGTGACAGAGAAGAGATGTGCTTAAAGAAAGAGAGTTCTTGGTCTAAGATGACACCAAGGTCTCGAACAGAGGTAGAGAAGGTTACAAGGGGAAACTCATGTGCGAGAGCAGTAAAGTTAATCTTGGCTAGCTGCTGGCAAGTTCCTAGCCATGTGAATTGCGTCTTTGAAGGATTAAGTCGCAGTCGATTTGACGATAGCCAAGAAGTAAGGGTGTATACAGTGTATACATTGCATACCAAAATTATTTATAATACATCATGCTTAAACATGCCAATTTCTGATGGGTAGTTTTGATTCAATACCTCACAGAATGAGAAAATTGTATCAAAGTAACCGGTGGGGGGTCAGACGTTGATTTATGAGGAGTTGATGGGGTTTGCAATGAGGACATTACTATTGAGTCCTAAGAAAGACTAGCCGCGCAAAGTCTCCAGAAAAAGTCAGCAAGAATGCTGCAATACGCCATGTTCTAGTGCATTTAAAATTAATGCAAACTGGTCGTTGTAAATCTCTAGAGTCTTTTATCGTTTGCCTTGGCTGGGCTGGTGTGATACTGAGAAAGCAGCTTGGAGGGCACTATACATCCATAGAATGAATGAATGAATGAATGAATGAATGAATATAACCTAAAGGTTCACCTGTAGATCAACTGCAGGGTTTCAGGAGAATGGATAAGATGGTTAAATATCATTTCGTTACAGGACATTATCCAACTTTTCACTATTATAATGATTATTGTTGCGGCTATAACGTGGGCGTAATTCTCGCGTAAGCATTGCTTACATACTAACTCAACCACTTGCTTTAGAGGTGACATGTCTGCTTCGAAACTGCTAAATAAAATGAGTATACTAAGTCAGTAAGAGACGGAGGGAGCGGAAAGAACTTAAAAGATTAGGTAAAACAACATGTCTGTCGAAATAATGATGTTCGTTCCTATAGAGACATGTGGCTGAGTGGGGTTTGCTTCGAAAGTATTTGGCTGACGTCATACATCGTCCTCACTCAGCTTCCTCCTACCGTCCACTTCATTCATCCAACAAACATGGCTTCGTGGTTCCTCGCTCTAGAACTGATTATCGTTCAGTCTTGATCATTTGCCTCAATTGGTCCTTCTCTGTGGAATGTGCTTTCTCCATGCGCTCGCTCAACACTTCTATCTCGCAGTCTCTATTCTGCATTCTTCTCAAAACCTGCCTGCTCTCAAGAGGGCTCAGCGGCGTAGACAATGGGTGGGGTGGTTTCGGGGGTTAAACGGGGGCTAAATGGGGGGCATTGACCTAAGTAAAAAGTTTTTTAAAGGTTATTTATACATTTAAGTAAGAAAAACAAAACAATTGCTTGTAGTAGCAATTGTTTTTCTTACTTTATTCCCTTTGTTACTTTATTCGCTTTTTATTTACTGTAATACTGTTGGGTTGGTGTCAGAAAGTGCATCCGGCCACAACCCCCCCCCCAACTCATAATAAATTCCTGGCTACGCCACTGAGAGGGCTTACGCACATGGGCGGAGTTTGGTTTCCGTTCTTGGAGGGGCTAAAGCCTTCTTGGGGGGGGGGGCTAAGCCCGGGAAAAGATCCCATTTACTCGGTAAAAAAGGAATCTGGATCTTCTTGGGGGGTTTAGACCCCCCCTAGCCTCTGATAAACTTCGCCCATGCCTACGCACTGGGAGCGCTTCTGCACGGTTCACCTATACAAGAGACGCTTTACAAAATGTTTAAGTACAACACAATGCAATAATTATGTGACAATATTAACCTTACATTACCCGATTGGCTAGAGAGTTCGACTTGCAACACGGAAACTTAGTTAGTCTATACGGGTCCGAGATAATTATATATATATATATATATATATATATATATATATATATATATATATATACCTCCTCTGCATGCAGTGTATATATCTTAGCACACTTCACTACTTGTTGAAATACGGGAACTTTACTTGATTAGTTTTAATTTTTTTCGTTTATTCAACAATCCTGTTGACAGACCGCAACCGGTCACGGTGTACAGTTATACATTACCTAAGTTACCTTAGACCTTAGGCCTTCCGTGCAGATCCGCATGCACTCGGGAAATGTAGGCTAGTCTATCTACTTCATTCTGTTCATCGCCACCTCAACAACAGCAGTATACAGTTATGCTGGTATACCTTAATTAACAACAATCTTAACGACTTACAGAACTACAGAACAGACAACCATGCAATAGGCCTATACACACTACACGGCGCCCAGTCCCTTAATACGTCATTTATGTGCAGTTGAGAAAATTCCAAAGAATAAGCCCTGCCTTAATTAACATCAATCTTAACGACTTACGGTTACAGAACAGACAGCCTTGCAAAATATACGGCGCCAATAGCAGCCTATATATACAGAGCACGAACGACTATTGTATACAACTATGCATGTACATTGTACACGGAGTTTCGGGAATCGAACTCCGTTTCGCTGATCTCCATGCCAGTGTGTTTTCCGATGCGCTCCCGCCCCCCATTTATGTATGTAATATATGTTAAAGAAACTTAGGCTGAACTAACCTGTTAAAACTGTATATATAGTCAGCGCGACTGCCCTAATAAAAATTTCTAAAAATTGCTTTACAAAGCCGAGACCGTCCTTCGTCTTGACCGAAACGTGTCTTAGATTCCAGAACAAATTGAATTGAATTTGAATTGAAATTCCATTTCCATGGCGACAGTAAGTGAGAACCAGTTTTACGCGTTAATGCAATGTGAATCAGTTTCACGCAATTTCATTGGATGCGAATAAGTTTCACGAAGTTCCATGTAATGTGAATCTCCAGCATAAGATCCCGACGCAACACAACAGCCACTTCAGAGAAGCCAGCCTTTAAACACACGACGCCGATGATAACGACAAAAGACTTTGTTCCTAGGGATGCAGATGCTCCCGGGTACTGAGGCAGAGAGTGGATGCGATGTATGATGGCTGGTTGCTGCAGCAGCTGAGTTTCCGTTGGTGGAAGATCAGGTGGATGGAAGAGGCGACTGGTGGAAGAAGAGGCGGAAATCTTTTTTACTCTGCAGACCCGGTGATGCTGGATGGAGATGATGCGGCTGCTGCTGCTGCTGGAGCCAGGCGGACGGACGGTAATTGAAGATAGACGGGGCAGTGTCAACAGATGGCCGTGCGTCTTTGTGTGCCTCTCTGCATGTCTCTGTCTGTATGTCTGTTTGTCTGTCTGGCTGCTTGTCTATCTGTCTCTGTCTCTGTATCTGTCTGTCTCTGTATCTGTCTGTCTCGGTCTCTGTCTGTTTCTCTCTTTCTCTCTGTCTCTGTCTATGTCTATGTCTCTGTCTCTCTGTCTCTCTGTCTCTGTCTCTGTCCCTGTCTCTACCTCTGTCTGTCTGTCCCTCTCTTTCTCTTTCTCCCTCTCCCTCTCCCTCTCCCTCTCCCTCTCCCTCTCCCTCTCCCTCTCCCTCTCCCTCTCCCTCTCCCTCTCCCTCTCCCTCTCCCTCTCCCTCTCCCTCTCCCTCTCCCTCTCCCTCTCCCTCTCCCTCTCCCTCTCCCTCTCCCTCTCCCTCTCCCTCTCCCTCTCTCTCTCTCTCTCTCTCTCTCTCTCTCTCTCTCTCTCTCTCTCTCTCTCTCTCTCTCTCTCTCTCTCTCTCTCTCTCTCACACACACACACACACACACACTGACATACATACGTGCACACGCACACACACACGCGCGCACACTCGTACACTCATATACGCAGTCTCTGATACGAAACACTTGGCATTGTGGCGTTACACTCCAAAGCACATAACAAGCTCTGCAGAGTGCATCTGCACAGCACCGAAACAAACAGGCACACTGACACACGATTGACTAGAACTCGGTAAGGCATCTATCAAGATACATGTAGAATGTAAGAGGAAAGACAGAACAAGGAAGAAAGTACGACAAGATGACGACAAAGAGCGAAGAGTGGCAATACGGAGATTTGGGAAGTATAGAAAACAATGGGAGGATGGGAAGGTAATGCGAAAAAAGTAGGAAGGGAGGGAAGGAAAGAAATTAATGAAGGAAACTAGGAAGTATGGAGAATGAAGGAAATAGGCTAAATATATGGAGATGGAAGGAAAGAGGCTCGCTCTAGATTTGATAGTCAACTGGAATCTGGATTGAGTTTTGGACTAGTGTTGGGTGGCCACAGCTGCGGGTAATGAATTCGGGTGTCTGATTGTCCCGGGACAGCTACTACACTATTACGTCTATGGGATGTGTCCGTGAACAAAGAGGACATTTTGAACATCAGCTCTAGCTGAACTGAACTTTTCTTTCGATTTTGAATGTTGGAAATCTTCTCTTTTCGGCGCTGCCCCTCAGAAGTTCATAAACTTGACAAACTCACGAGCATTGCTAAACAGCGTTAGGATTATTTTGGTGGTAATATGAATACTATTTGTTGTCTTGGCAATCTCAGGCGAATGCTAAAAGTTTTGATATCAGATATAACACTTTAGTCGGATTCTACTTTTCATCGGAACACGGTGTATACGAATTATTTGCGCGGTGGTGTAGTGGTGGCGTCGTTGCCTTGAAGCCGGAAGGTTCGAGGTTCGAATCAACCTCAAGTCGCCACGAATGGACCTTGGGCAAGTCCTTCACTCGCAATTGCTCAGCGCTTCGGCGTGAAACTCCGATGCAGTGTCCGCTCTGTAGTCGGGAGCGCCTCTGAGTAGAGAGCTTGAAGGGGCGCTATAACAAGTGCGCATACATACATATTATCATTTCAGTTTCTTTAAGCTATAATTATTTGATGCGAAACTACCTATGTAGTTACATAAATTTTCATTATTCGGCAGATGTCGTTATCTGCCGCTTACATACAACTCAGCCACAACGTTCACCATCATACCATTCGACAGATGGCGACACTCCATGTGCAACCACACACACAAAGCCATGACGTCACGAGGCGAGCGACTCTACGCAACGTACAACGCAAGGTCGTAAGCGATTGGCTGCGGCTTGATTGACAGGCGCCGTTTGCCGTCGTTTTGCCAATCTCTCCGGCGGCGGCGTCGAGTGAATCTTTACGACAACCGTCGACGTCATAATTCGCGCGGCCGTCGAATAACAACAATGCAGACGGTTTCCGCCGATCGGCTTCGGCCGTCGCCCGCGAAGCTGCCGCACGGAGCTCACACGCTGTACAACATGTAGGTCGGCTGGTCGAAGGTATTGAGTTTTATTGGGAATGCTGTCGGAGATAGGAGCCGAGATTTGCGGTCGAAGAAGTATGGACGGACGCGAAGCTGAGAGTGCTGCTACCTGGCGGTAGATAGACAGGTAGCTGGGGCAATCGTGTCGGATCTTACGTGTTTAAGGTCTATAATAATTAATAATAATTTTCGTTTAGGCCTACTCAATAATCCGCTTGACAGTAGGCTATACCGGTCTATGCAGCCTAAAGTTGAGATGGCCTGGATTAGGTCTGTTCAGCCTATAATTGGAATATTACGGGGATTCAGTTTGTGGCTTGAATCGTCCTGAGATCAAGCATATAATACTGCCTACATAGTTGGGTTCTTACTGTTCGAAGCTGTTAACGGGCTGTGGAGCTTGATTATTGGATTTTCTAGATTCTGGTGAGATGGTATCTGCTCAAGGAATTATGCATCGAGTCGTGTAACACATTCATTCTGCCGTTGTATATATACCGATGTAATCGTAAACGACAACATCGATTATCTAAAGCGCTGCTCTGAGGTTATAAGTCATTGCACCAGCTTATTCACGAGTCTGCTTCCTGTGGCTATAGATGATAGGCGTTTCCACAAGATGTGCTCCAATCTGAACTGGATTGGGCGGTGAACCCGTAGTCGGCAGTGCCGGATATCGACCGGCATGGTCCCGAAAGGAGGTCCGTGGTGTGGCACTTGGACATCCTGGACTCTGCTATGCGCCTGTCTGCTCCTCCTGTCGAAGGTCCCAGGCGCAGTCGAGATACCAGGATCCGCCACGGTGGACATGGACTGTCCGAGGACGTGCTTCTGCAACACTGCAAGCAAGATCGTCTACTGTTCCCGCCGCGGTCTTTCGAAGATCCCGGACGGAATCCCTGCGGACAGCCTCCAGTTGAACCTCAACGGGAACCGGATGGAGAACCCGGTCCTCCGTCGGTCCAACCTGTCCGGCTTCGTCGACCTGGAGCACCTCTACCTCAGCGAGTGCGCCGTCGAAGCGATCGAGGTCGGAGCCTTCGGGAACCTTCCGAACCTCAAGTGGCTCGACCTGAGCAACAACCAGATCAAGGTCCTTCTCGACCAGACCTTCCTCGGTCTCAGCCTCGAGCACCTCTTCCTCAACGGTAACCGTAACGTCCAGCTCCTTCCAGGGTCCTTCGATGGACTTGGGACCATCGGGCTCTACCTGCACGACTGCTCGCTGACGCGTCTGCGTCCTGAGGTAAATAAAGTGGAATAGCTATATAAAATTAATGTCTGAAATCAACCTGACAGCGATTTTCTCTGAGCATCTCAATCAAACTGGCATATAAGGTTCTTACGACTGATACTGACTGCATCGTTCTGCACCATCCAGTAGACGTTCAAGGGACCGTCCTCACTCACTTAGGGGGGGGGAGGGTCAGATATATGAATTTTGTGTTGGTTCGTAACGGTGGGGTCAAAAATCGTCCAAAATTGCGTGACGTCATTTATGGACGGCCCCTAAGGACAAATTCTGGGTTGCATGGATGGTATACGAAGCGATGACTCCAAGATTTAGGTTAGATACACGTTATTAACACGGTTCTCTGTGTATAATACGTAGCCTGGTTCCCTGCGCCAAAGTTACCACATTTTACGGTAGCTATAACTACATTTATATTATAATATGCTATTGTTCTGTTCCAATTTCATCTGTGTGTACATAATAAACCTAAACTTTCCGTTGTTCCATGATCCTTGTTAGCGGGGCTTAGGCCTACATTTGGACTCTCCTTTTGAGCCACCGTTGTATTTTCTTAAAATATTACATCCGATTAAACTGTTTCACTTTTGGTTTCAATAAAAACAAGTGTACATGTGTTTATCCATGGATATCATTATGGATGGTTTAGGTTCTGGCGCCGCTGCACCGCACCCTCAGGAACCTCTGGCTGAACGGAAACGAGCTGGAGCGACTGGACCGGAAGTTCAACGACGTCTTCTCCCGTCTGACGCACCTCCGTCTCGGCACCAATCCACTCCAATGCTCCTGCGACGCCGTCTGGATCAAGGACTTCTTCGACCGGAACTCGGACGTCTTCCGCGGATCGCTGTCCCCGTCCTGCCTCTCTCCGAGGTCCCTCAAGGGACGCTACTTCAACGAGCTGTCGCTGCTCGATCTCCGCTGCCAGATGCCGCAGTTCACGAACATCGACGGGTTCTTCGACACCGGAAGTGGTCGACTGAGATGCGTCGCTTCCGGAGAACCGGCCCCGGTCCTCTACTGGATCCAGCCGTCCGGAAAGACGTCCAAGTTCGTTCCACCGCCCGTCCCAAGCGACGAAATCGACGACGACGCACCGGAAGTGGGGACCCTGAACGAGGCGTCGCTGACCTTGACTCTGGCCGACGAGGACAAAGGTCACCTGTCGGGCATGTACATCTGCGTGGCCAACAACGATGCAGGGAACGTGACCTTGTCCCTGACCGTGCCCTGGCCCCCACCGTACCCATCCACACCGTCGCAAGTGGTCTCTACCACCTCTCATCCGTCCGCGTTTACGGTTCTCAACTCTGAGAGCATTCCATTTTTCCCCCGAGGAGCAACACCACCTGGAGGCCACACGAGGGTTCCACACCCAGCCTCCGACCCCATCGATCTGCAATCTAGACTGTTGAGCGACAGCCTGATGCTCAGGGGGCAACAACAGTCAACGGCGCCCAGCTTTAAGAACGACGGGGACGTCCAGCCACAGAGCAACTACACCCGTCTGGACATTCCCGACGTTGTGCAGTCGACCGTGACCGGCGACGACCGGATGTTCAGCGTAGCGGAACTGACGTGGGCGGTCGTCGCCACGCACCTGCTGACCCTACTGCTGTGCTTCGCCGTCGCCGCGCTCTGCCATGCGCGACGGCGACGCAGGTCACGTGACCGGAAATCGCCGGGACCGGATGACGTTCAGAGCGTCGACTACAGCAACGACGAGGTGATCGTCTTCGACAGGACGGGAATCCAGCGCAACCAGCTGACGACAGCGGAGGAACACGAGGAGGAGGACCCGGTGCTGTCCGAGTCCGTCTATCTGAACTCCATGCGTCGACACCGTCTCAAGTATTACATGGATCCGAGTCCAGCCTCGGCCGCCTCCGATCAGTCGATGATCACGCGATGATCATGCGATGATCGTGCGATGATCACGCGATGATCGTGCAATGATCATACGATGATCGTGCGATGATCATGCGATGATCATGCGATGATCATGCGATGATCACGCGATGATCATGTGATGATCACGCGATGATCATGCGATGATCGTGCGATGATCGTGCAATGATCATGCGATGATCATGCGATGATCATGCGATGATCATGCGATGATCATGTGATGATCATGCGATGATCACGCGATGATCATGCGATGATCGTGCGATGATCATGCGATGATCAAACGATGATCATGCGATAATCATGCGATGATCATGCGATGATCATGTGATGATCATGCGATGATCACGCGATGATCATGCGATGATCGTGCGATGATCGTGCAATGATCATGCGATGATCATGCGATGATCATGCGATGATCATGCGATGATCATGTGATGATCGTGCGATGATCACGCGATGATCATGTGATGATCGTGCGATGATCATGCGATGATCAAACGATGATCATGCGATAATCATGCGATGATCATGCGATGATCATGTGATGATCATGCGATGATCCGACGATTAGTCCGATGAGTCAATTGACCAGTCTACAATGATCAATCGATTATCAAATTGATCATCAATCACCGAATCCTTCGATGACCATGCGATGATCATTAGCCAACTCTTCGACGATCTTGTCATGATCATGTGCTGTTCAGTCGCCGAATCTTTGACTATCATGCGATGATCACGCGATGATCAGTCACCGAATCTTCAATGATCGTGCGATGACCATCCTTTGATCATATGATGATCGATTTGCGATTCTACTATGATCATGCGATGGCCATCCGTTACTCATGTGATGATGGACGGAAGAGTTCACGATGATTAATAGGATGATCATTCAATGATTAGTCAGATTATCAGTCGATGAAATCCATAATCTGATCCATTGATGATCGAATAATTAATTGATAGGTCTACGAATGACAATGCAATGATATTAATACGTTTAATCAAATGATCATAAGTACATGATCATGTGATGATCCTGCTATGATCAAACGCGGATCTCCCACTCGCGGCTTGATCGGTGGCGTTTGTGTAGATCTGAGCGTCCTTTGATCATGATCATGCCACGATCTTCCTCATCGCGCAAACAATGTCTTCGTTCGTTTACATTGGTCATAGATCATTGTCATAAATTATTGTAAGCAGTGGCATGAGACTATATTTATTATAGTCTCCAATCATGGCGTCTTCAATACCTATGCAAATCGATCCATGCAATCCACACAAACTGAACCGCGTTTCGTAATTTGATTATCGTGACTCAGAAAGCAATATTGTATGTTTCTATGTCTGTCGAAATGATTTAATGGAATTTACTCAATCAAATAGGCTGATAAATTTTTTGATTAATTCTGTGTTTTTTGGATATAAATGATTCGTCGTTTGGGTGGATATTGTTCTTTGTATTAAAATGACTTCCAGTCAATATCAACCACTTTTGAAATGGCATCAGAGTCTACGATGCAAATAACATCACTGATGGATGCTTGGAGTATGCTTTAAAATTGTAACGCGATTGAGTGGGGGTGTAATATTGTGCCTCGTTCATCCATTAAAAAGGTGTCTATATTCTGAACTTTATATTTAAATATATCTGCATGAATAATCATAAAAAGTATACATTATCATCCCCCTTATAATTTTTAATTATGATATGATGATTATTATTACTACTACTGCTACTGCTACTGCTGCTGCTGCTACTACTACCACTACTACTAGTACAAGAACCACCACCGCCGCCAACACCACAACCACCACCACCACAACCACCACCACCACAGCCACCACCATCACCACCACCACCATCACCACCACCACCACCACCACCACCACTACCACCACTACCACAACCACCGCCGTCACCATCACCACCAATGCCACCGCCAACAGCACCACCAGCAGACCTATCAGTTGCTGCAGCAGCGGTAGCAATGGTAGAAATAATAGTACCGGGTACAGTGGTGGTAGTGTCAACAGTAGAAGTAGAATCACCCGCAGCAGCAGTAGTATATATATATATATATATAATTTATATATATACTTTTAGCAGTGTTGCACTCTATCTAGTGTTGCACTATTTGTAGTGTTGCACTATTTGTAGTGTTGCACTATTTCTAGTGCTGGTGTTGGTATACAGAGTAGTCATGTCGCAGTAATCATCATTATCATCATCATTATTACGTCGTTGTCAGTATCATGCAATTAGAATAGCAAACATGATGATCATACACTATTCAGTATGTTTATAATCGTGAATTCGCTCGCAATTTTTCGATTGGGATGAGCAGCACTGCTAAAATCGAGTCTCCAATAAACTGTCCATCTGGCGGTTGCGGCAAAATACTGATGCTTCGACGTATTGCGCTTGTATACGTGTGCGCGTATACGGCTGCGTGTATATGCGATCGTCATGCTTGCTTGCTTACTCATTTCACTCATTTGCCTTCAGTAATGCACACTCATCCATCCTGACGCGCCTGCATGCTATTGGCTTTAATTTCTACACATGTAGGCATATATATATATATATGTATACCCTTGTATGTACTCAAATAGTACATATATATATATAACGTTATATATAAAACACACATGTATATAAGTCGATCTATTTATATATATATATTCTATATTCTATAATATATATATATTTATATTCTATATTCTTTAATTTATATATATATATATATATATTCTATATTCTATAATATATATATATATATATATATATATATAATATTATATAGATCTCTGTCTGCCATGTCGAAAACTCTCGTCTCTCTTCGATCGACCGATTTACATCGGAAAAAGCAAACAATTATGGACCCGTCGATGTGTATGTGAGTGCGTGTGTGTGTGTGTGCTCTGAACTGGTGGAGTGGATATGTGTAAATTCCCGGGTATACAGCGCAGTTGTTGAGTGGGCGGTATTATACTGTCGCTAATATTCCCGTCTTGCCGGGCCCAGTGTGAGAATTGTGGAAAAATAACTGGGGGGGTTGGACCATTATCCACTTGGAATTGGGGTGTAAAAAACATACTTTAACATGGGGCTCTAAGAAAGACTGGGGGGGTCGAAACCCCCCAACCCCCGGCAATTCTCACCCTGGCCGGGCCATACACATTATGTGACACATGCATGATTATGTGATTATGAATTATGAGATGTGAATTGCACGCGTGGTATGAAGTACACTCTCTTGTATATAATTAATTATATGCCCTGGTATGTACCTATATATATTCATTATATATATGATATATATATATATTAATACGCCGTTCCGTGCATCAATGCAGCCACGAGAGACACGTGGGCCCACCCAATACGACGTTGAGAGGTATACCTAAGAGGCGTTATGCAAACGGACTTGTAGGCACACGCGCAGGCATACATCGGACAAGACTCTTGAATACGTCGTTTTAACGTCACTGGAATGACCATCGTCAGGAATTGATCGAGTCATAGCTTCAAATTAATGTGTTTTAGCATCGATTGATGTGCTGTCCAATATGAACACTTGCGATATAGAAACTGTCGGACCCACTATAATAGGCCTAGGTCTGGTTAAAAAGAAGCTGCATGCATACACGACTGCACGGCCTATAGTTTTTGTGTGGCGTTGAGATTTTTGGGACATTTACAACACATTTACATCACATTTGCATAGCTGTTAAATCAGATTTGCATAAAAATTGTGCATTTGCAATAATACACGTATAATTATACATTCGCATTACGCCTACATTACTTCATCTGTGTTGCGTTTACGTTCACGCTTATATATAATACACCGTGATTCCAAAAAAAACTAAGCCAAACTGTTTTTCATATATCTCTAATGCCTTATAGCATATCACGCTAAAATTTTCCAAATATTTAGAGAATTGGACCTAGAATATAATTACAAAATTTCATGAGATAAAGTGGAACGGATAAAAATATATGAATCTTGCAACTTCATATGCCTTAATTTCAGTTTACAAGCAATTTTCTGTTAGATTCGATAAAATGTTTTCTTATATCTCTAATGCCTGATGATTAATCATTCTAAAATTTTCCAGATATGTAGAGAATTGAACTAACAATATGATTTCAACATTATGGTTTGATTATTTCATTAAATAACATGCTCAAAATGTCCTCCTCCTGCTTGCATGCAAGCCTGGAGGCGCTGGCGCCATTAGGCAACAGCATGCATCGTCGATTATCCTCTGCATGGTCCAGGCCATCCCACACTTCCAACAAGCGTTGCTTCAGATCGTTTATGTCATGGATTGTTGTCTGGTAGACTCGGTCTTGCATCACGTTCCACACTTTATAGTCGACATGATTCAAATCTGGGCTGTTCGGAGGCCATAATGTGAAAAAAACGAAGTCTTGCGTCTCTCTTGTAAGCATTTCGATGGTTTCCTTGGCTCTGTGGGCTGGGGCATTGTCCTGTTGAAAAACAAAGCAGCCTTCTGGGGCTAGATTTCTGATTACAAGTAGAAGATGTTGTGACAGCAGAACGTCGCGATAATAGGCTCCATTAATTTTTACTCCAGGATACCTGAAGACCACAATTGGGAACTATCAAGCGGCGAAACCGCAAAGAACACCATAACAGACTTGCTAAAAACTGAAATTTCGGGAGATGAAGTTGAAATATTCATATCTTTCGATCCGTTCAAATTTATGACATGATATTTGGGAATCCTATTCTTGGTTCAATTCTCTAAATATCTGGAAAATTTTAGTATGATTAATTATCAGGCATTAGAGATATAAGAAAAGCAGTTTAGCTTACTTTTCATTGAATCCGACAGAAAATTGCTTGTAAACTGATATTTCGGCATATGAAGTTGAAAGATGAAAGATTCATATCTTTTTATCCGTTCAACTTTATCTCATAAAATTTTGGAATCATATTCTTGGTCCAATTCCCTAAATATTTGGAAACTTTTAGCGTGATATGTGATCAGGCATCGGAGATATATGAAAAACAATTTGGCTTAGTTTTTTTTGAATCACGGTGTATATATAATATAATATGCATATAATATAATATATATAATATATATATATATATAATATATCTGTATACGACACAATGAAGCAGAAACTTATAGCATCTGAAATTTTTTTCTTTTAATAAATGTGCAAAATGATTACATGCAAATTACAAGATGGACTTGTATTCTCAGTGCAACATGTATGCACTGAAACGATGCACCACTAATTTAGAATGTTCACATTGAGATTGTCGACATCACGTCTTTTACGAAACGATACTTTTTCTTTTATTAAGAAATATTTACAAGACTAGTTTTAGTGCCTACAAAAAAGACTGCTTTTAGACATGCAACAGTTCATTACTCATATATTTATGTGCATGGTTTTAGACCTGCATCAGTTAATTGCTCATTACATTATGTGCTTTTAGACGTGCGACAGCATCTGAAAATACCATCAATAGAGTCTATATTCGAAGAATCATGATGACGTTAGAGTTAAAATAACCTAACCATCGTGCTTTTATATAACATGCATTAATAGCGTTTTAAAGGTATGTAAAGAGATGTGTATTATCCAATGCGTATCGACATCTTAACGGCCATTGAAGCTGGTTTTACCTAATCCATGTCTTAGTCAGGAGTTGGGCTGTTACTTGATCGGTGAGTCCATGTTTAACGATAATAAGCAAGGTTCATAAATTTTTTGGCTTACTTTGCGGGCTAGAATTCGCAGTCCTCCCCTGCATGTTGTATATTCGTTTCACTTCATCACCAATCACTCGGGATATTTTTTTAGTTGCATGAGGTGGCCTTGATTCAATAAATCAATCCGTTTCTCACTTCTGAGATAAATTGTACCAGTCATCATTTCATCAACCAGCGCTCTCTGTTTCTCCGAAGAAACAATATGTTTTTGGTCTTGATTATTTGTCTAAAAGTAGTTGGAATATTCTTTTATAATGAGTTCTCTACTACAATGCATAGTGTTTTATGCGTTGATTTGTGTGTGATGGTTGGTAGATTTTTAGCCTATTGATAGTTTCTCCACGTCTGCTGCTGTTTGGAATAATAATCCCGTTTGAACTTGAACTTCAGTCGTCCTCGCCGCGAGGGTTGACCGCATCATGAATTATCTCTGTTATTCATCATACTGTCTGGAGAATTAATAAGATGGTAGTCCCCAAGTCTTCCCATCTCGCAGTGAGGGAGCCTTGCACCAGTAACTCTGGTGAGCCTCCCTTGTAGCATTTCGGCCGTTGTTACTATGTGTGGGTGTAATCCCGTTTAGACCCCTTTAAAACAATTTCACTACCGTTATATAAAAGCACGGCGTTAATCGACTCCCATATAATACTAAAAACCTAACATGCATGATGAGTTCTCGAAACACTCGTGGCATAGAAAGCAGTTCACAATTGTCACCCACAACATTGGCCCTGATGCTTTCAGTGACATTTGTGACAACTTCAGCATTCAGATTTCGATCAATATAACCACATTTTTTCACCCACGATCAAAACCACTCTTCGATAACAATAATATTAAAATCACCGATAATTGCAATTAAATTCATTCGATAGATTTCATTCATCAAAACGTCATAACGGATCGTTACATAGGGAAATATTTGTAGTACCAGGCCTTCAAGTCAATAGCATTTTGGGAAACAACAATGCCACAAGCATCGGCTTATTGGTCATATCCCAAAATTTGCCCCAATTTCTGCCTGCATGCGTGATGTTCTGCACTAGCTTCCAGTCTCGCAGCGCATCTCGTACAGCATAGCAGCACTTGTTTGGCGGTCCTTAATTGGTAGTGCTCCTTCCTACTTATCTGATCTCTGTCTCTGTTGTAGCCTCCCGTAGAACTTTGCGCTCTTCGGCCAATGGGGAGTTGCTGGTCCCTCGAACCCGCTCTGCTACCAGACAGCGTCGAGCCTTCTCGGTTGTTGGCCCGTCCACATGGAATGGGCTCCCACTTGCACTACGCTTACTACCTCGGAATAATTTGCCTGCTTTCTACAAGTTGCTCAAGACCTATCTTTTTAGCTGTGGCTGGACTGGGAGCGCCTCTGAGTAGGCTTCTTGAAGGGGCGCTATATAAATTTTCGGAATGAATGAATGAATGAATCAAAGTACATGTAATTGTGTACAAACAATGCCTAAGGCAACAACATTTACATCGAGAACACTTCCAATAGTTATTATTTTAGTAGTTTGAGACACTAGAGGTTGTAGTTTCAATTTAATGGCACCATGCAATGCAAGGACCATTAGCATTGCCACCCTTCTTTTATCCAGACTTGGGACTGGCACTACAAGAGTGCAAATTGAGGCAGAGTTATTAGTAATCTTTATTTTATTGCTCTACTACATTTTGAGATGCTGTACTTTTATATAAATTCGACGTGATTCTTTTATCTGGGTGTGCAAGTTGACTTCAACATTCATTACAACCGCGCGCTGACCCACAAGCCTCCGAAGAGAAACCGTCCTTAGAAATTCCTACTTAGTCTAACTTGGTGTTTTATTAATAGGAAAGAGGTATGCCAATTGTGGGGCGCAATGGTATATAGGGTTATGTTCGATGATTTGAAGCCGGAAGGCTGTGGGTATGAACCCACCTTTAAGCCGCCTCGTATAGAACCGTGGGCAAGTTCTTCATTCGCAATTATTGTCATGCGCTTCGATGGGATCCGGGTCCGGAAAATTAATATAGTTACTTTCAGACAAGTCAAGCCGCGCAGAAATCGCTTCACATGTTCAATGTTCATAGACTGCAGATTTCTTCGACAAATTTTTTCACGTTGCATGCTTGTTTTGTTTTTTTAATCTCATAGGACTACATTTCCTCCTCAGTGATAACACATGAATATTTTATTCGGCCATTGCAATCCGCATTTTTATGTGCAAACATGGTAATAAACATGATCCATGGCGTCGATAAAGGCAGTGATTATGTTACATAACATAGGTAGCCTACATATGCTATTGAAAGAGGCGCGAAAATAGCCGTATATATATGTATATATGTATATATATATATATATATATATATGTATATATATATATATATATATATATATATATATATATATATATATATTAGGGTGTTTTTAAGGTACATGTGAAATTTTCAAATAAAAGATTTTTTAACGACCAAATGAAATTATTGTGCCAAATCATGTGTAAACTGAATATCTGAAATTATATCTCGATAGCTGAACATTTAGGACTTGCTCAAGAGGACTGAAGTTAGGAACACGGTTGCATTGCAAGCATTAGAATCTACTATTTCAATACATGCGAGCTGCATGCTATAGAACCCTTCTCAGTGACTAGATCCCAGCAAATAAACATTCATGATCATGTCGTTACTGATGTGATGTTGTTTTGTCACTGGTCATGTGTTGCAAATGGCGGGAAGTGGTGCTTTTAATTCTTGTATCATATGGCAGACGCAATGCAAAATTGATTTAAAAAAAACTGAGATTTAGTTGATATGCACTACTGATATCACTTCGGCTATGCAAAGCTGTCTTCACAAAGGAGAGGTTCCCATGCAAGGTACGTCTCAATTTACGCATACACCAAGGAATCAGAGTCTGGATGACAACGTATAAGAGACAGTAGCAATTGTGCGTTTCAATTTGGGAGAGATGATCTTGGCAGCAGAGTTTCTTCTGAGCCACAGGTTCCCCTTACTCTTCACTTGAATAACAAGATCATGCCAGATGTTACAGAGACAGGACGATAATGGTTAATTTCATAAGGATGTTACCAAGCTATTGGCCATCCCCAAACTCCACTCAGTGACAGCTATTATCATGTCAGATTCTTGTTGGCTGAGATCTGAAGCTGGGGATTGAAATACAAAATCTTGGCCATGTGAGTTGCAAGGGCGGCATATGCATGAAGCTGGAAGCGAAATTGGGAAAGGACCTTTTGAACCTTGCCATCGATGGCATTGATACCATGCCTCTGAAATTGCTCTGGAAAAGTGTTTCACTGCATGATTCTGCAAGGATCCAGTATTGGAAGTCTTTAGTCAAGAGCTACTAGAGCTAATAGTCATTTTCCAAAGATGAATTCCACCAAAGGGAATAAAGTTCAGGTAACCAGATGCATTTTACCGGCGGCGTTGGATGGCATATGCGATTTACATGATCAAGTTGTGACTTTTCAGTTATCAATTTTTCATTCAGCAACGTCAGAGCACAGAGAAGATAGTCTTGACCATCCTGCACTGAAAAGGTATGGAATCT
>OX457050.1:13192717-13195217 GCA_949752735.1 Lumbricus terrestris | reverse complement strand
CAGGGTCAAAGAAAGATAAGTTTTAGAAGGCCGGTCCAATGGTCATTCCCGCGCACCTATATTACAGACTGGAATGAGGTCGGGCATTACCTCTGTTGAATGGTATACTCTGAAGCGTGTTCCACAGCCGTTGACGGCTCCGAGCAGGTGTAGGCTAAAGTGCACCTGACGCAGACAGTCAAAACCGCGGCTCGGAATTAGCTGCATGGAACTATTGTTGGCCACAAATTTTATGGAAGTAACTACATGTCATGACGGAGCCGAAAAGACAGCAGGCGCGTAATTTAGTTGGTCGAAGGTAAATGATGGATGAATGCTTGTATAGTATTATATATACACGCTACACGCTCTGGACATCATTATTTATGGCGCCTCGTTTCAACTCCTTAACCCCTTAACCTCTTAACTCTTTAACTCTTTGTTCCACTACTACTGTAACAGCCTTGCTGAGTTCGACCTCAACAATCAGCGAGTACAACTGGTCTGGAAACCACATAGCCGACTATACGGTCTTGTGCTCAGTGGCGTAGCCAAGGGGGATTTCGGGGGTTAAAACTCTCCCATTGGCCTAGGGAAAAAGTTTTTTAAAGGTTATTCATCCACTTAAATAAGAAAAACAAAACAATTGCTTGTAGTAACAATTGTTTTTCTTACTTTATTCCCTTTGTTACTTTATTCCATTTTTATTCACTGTAATACTGTTGCATGGGTTGGTGTCAGGACGGGCATCCGGCCAGGCCATAAACCCTCCAACCCTCCATCATAAATTCCTGGCTACGCCACTGCTTGTGCTTCTAGTTTAATCTTCGGATTGAGTCCAAACACAGTTTCATTAAACATGTGGAACTTTGTCAGTGCTAGTCCCAAGCCTGAATAAACGAGGAGGGCGACGCTAGGTTCTTTGTTCGTTAAACTCAAACATCCAATCAAACTGACTATTGCTTAGCCATCTAGTGGCGCTATAGATAGTGTGACTTCTCCTTCACTTAATTATGTACAATTGTATATATGCAATTATGCATAGCTTTATTATAAGAGAGACTGTAATAATTACACAGCTCGTAATTCGCCTGTGCCAGTCCCAGGCATGGAGAAAATAGGAGGGTGACACTAATCATTGTTGAAATGGCAGGGTCGTTACAGAACAATAATTATTATTAAATGCGATGCATGCAGGCAAAGGATTGAGAACAGGACGAGTAAGAGGTCAGATGGGTACATAAGACGCAGAGCTGCACACTGTACTTACACAATTAGACGTGAGAAGGCCTATGCCTACATGCTCTCTATAGACAGCAGTGCTTAAAGTGTAAACAAGTACCTGGACGCCCTCACGTTTTCAGGTGTGCTGGCCAAATAAGTGGAAGGACGGTACAATATTAGAGTTTTGAAAATAGGTACTTGGACGCCGTCCATGACCGTCCTGCTACACTCTAAGCCCTCTACAGTTGTCTATGGCTAACTGCAGGTCATTTCCCCGTACATTACTCGCAAATATTTGTGACTACACGCTGTTTAATGTATATAATTATACTCGTAACTCGCGTATGCCATTGACTATATAGCCCTGTCTGCCCTGATAAGACGGGACATGTAAGTATAATATTATGATGTAACACTGCAGAAAGAAGCAAAAGACCAACACGAAAGCGATTGGAACATGGACATAAGAGGAGCAAAAGTCAAAAACGGTACCCGGTATACATAATATAGTCTATAAAGATGGGACATGATAAAAAGGGCTGTATTATGCCAAACAAATTTTTTCTCAAGGGAAACGGCCTCTGTTGTCACATATAAGCCCTCGTCAAATCTGGATCTATCCATATTATGTACTGCATAATCAAAGTCAGGAAGGACATAGATGGGGACATTTATTGTATAATCATTGTATCCATGGTATATATACTGGAAGAGGCAGAGGTCAAAAAGGAAAAGATAGGACACGTATAATACAGGAAAAGGCAAAGGCTAGAGTGAGATTAGTGAGGACATGTCAATAGGATGAGCAAAGGCCAAAAAGCCTACCAGGACAATGATAATAAACCTGCAGTCTGCTATAAATAGGGCTGATTGAAACAATGCCAATAACAACGATCCCATGCAATAATGGTTCATGCATGCTTGCAGCCTCCAACTGCAGTGCTGGAATATTGGATTCGGATTATAGTGGAAAACGAGGAGGCTTATAGGATGAAGCTGGGGAAAAGGGAAGAGAAAGAGGAGGAGACTAAGGAGGAGGAGCAGGAGGAGCTGAGTGGAGGTCAACGAATTGGAATACCATTGGACGTGGAGTGTACTACTCAGTGTAGGTTGTATATCACGCAGCGTGCTGTGATGCTTACTTTTGAGCGTAACTATAATTCTATAGATTGAACAGCCGATGTTCTTCATGCCGACACGAGGGTCCAGCAGAGAGCGAGAGAGGAAGAGACAAGAAGTGTGAGAGAGGATGAGAGAGAGAGAAACAGACAGACAGACAGACAGAGGCAGACAGGTA
>OX457050.1:13182717-13190217 GCA_949752735.1 Lumbricus terrestris | reverse complement strand
CATCATCATCATCATCATCATCATCATCATCATCATCATCATCATCATCATCATCATCATCATCATCATCATCATCATCATCATCATCATCATCATCATCATCATCATCATCATCATCATCATCATCATCATCATCATCATCATCGCCATCACGATCAACATCATCATCATCATCATCATCATCATCATCATCATCATCATCATCATCATCATCATCATCATCAACAACAACAAATGATTAATTATTATTAATTAATAAATAATAATAAAAATAATTATAACAATAACAATAACAGTAATAATAATGGCAATGGTAATGACGATGATAGTAGAGTTATAGTAGCGATGATATAATGATGATACCGAAGACAACGATGATGATGATGACGTTCAGTTAGTTTCTGGATGACATATGGAGCAAATGAAGGTCTTCCAACACCAAAATCATACTGGGCATTGCGTCAATCAGGTGTGAAAAGTATAGGACACCTTCGCAACCCCCCCAAAAAAACCAACCCCACCTCCCCGCCAGCGAATCTTGCCACCTGCTGTGATAATATATCACAGCAGGTGGCAAGGGGATAATATATATCCGTCCAAACACTCATTGCCTCCCATGGCAAGCGATTCAATCTGATATCAAGTTTTATTAATATAGTCTCATATCACTGATATCAGCCATGTATACAGCAGATGCTGGATGTCACACGCTCCTCCACGTTCTACAAACATTCGGCCTCAAGTTTCTGGAATGTTGGCTGCGCGTGGAGAGGTGCGTTTGAAGTGGCCAGCAAAGGTCAAGGCTTTCTTTCCGAAATAAGGGAATCCGTTGTCGACAGGGATGTCACTATGAATTTATAAAAAGGTCAGATCCGATATAAACAAAGGCTAGAAAAAGCTAGGTTGCGAAATTTATGAGAAATACATGAAACTTTCGGACATGACAATAATTCTGATGACCTTTTTTTAAATAGTCTTCAGTTCCTAAAAATGTTTGAAGATTTTCATCTAAAAATTGCTGTCGTTCGCTCCAAAATCTGAAGTCTTGCGGTTTTTCGCTCGTCTTTCTACGTTTTTAACATAAAAAGTCAGAAAATCTGCCGTGAGAAAAAAGACTAGATCCTGAAAAACATAGAATCCTAGACATGACCAAAAACCTAGATATATGTGGAAAATCTATAAGTGGCATCCCTGGCCGTCGAGAATAAAAGTGTGCATGAAA
Organism: Lumbricus terrestris; assembly: GCA_949752735.1. NCBI lineage: Eukaryota > Metazoa > Annelida > Clitellata > Crassiclitellata > Lumbricidae > Lumbricus > Lumbricus terrestris. The sequence goes on along the minus strand of OX457050.1, from coordinate 13,188,995 downwards.
GGGCGGATCCATGACGCCCATGTCACTTCCTCTCATGTTGTTTGTTCTCTGCCAGTGCCAGTTCCATGCGAAGAACATTTTGTGGAGAGGGCGGTATACGTAGGGTGCCCTTCACTTTTAACACCCGACCGACACAATAATTATTGGCCACGACATGCAGCTAGGGATAACTAGTCATATTATCGTCAAGTGTGTATAAAAGGGGAACCTCGTTCCATGTTTGACCCCAGCACATTCAGCACATTACATCTATGTAAAATAAAATAATGTAGGCTATGTGCCGTGCTAAGCAAAAAGACAGTAACTCAATTTTTTCCGTTTTTGAGTTAGCACTTGTTTTCACATCCTGACACCATAATCTATCATACCTGGAAGTAAGGAAATGGTATCTGTCCGGGAACATGGAAAAAAACGGAAGTGAAATTAACAGTAACTCAATTGAGGTATCATGGTGCTAAGCAAAAACGCAGTAACTTGAGTTACTGTCTTCTTGCTTAGTATCCCATGTATTTTGATGGCCGACCAACTTACAGATATTTCAATATCTCAGTTACCAATTCACTTAGAGTCGTCATCTTGGCGTTAAAACAAACACATTTAAGGTCAAAGATTCCAATGGAACTATCCCAAATTTACCCAAGGCCTCAATAGCGGCCATTTTAAAAAATGGCCGACTAAAAATATGAATTTGTCAATAACTCGACTTTCAGTTCACTTGGAATTGTCATCTTGGTGTCAAAACATACACACTAAGGGTCAAGGATTGCAATGGAGCCATCAAATATTGACCATGACCTCAATAGCGGCCATTTTCCAAAATGGCCGACCTAAAAAGAAGGATTTGTCAATAGCTCGGCTTTCAGTTCACTTGGAATCGTCATCTTAGTGTTCAAGCATGCACATTTAAGAGCAAATATTACAATAGGAGTATAACAAAGTTTCCAATGGTGTCAATGTCAGCCATTTTCCAAAATGGCGACCAAAATAGGAATATATTAACATCTTAGCTTCAATTTCGCTCATGATCATTATTTTTATTGGTGTATAAACGTATGCATTTTAGGGCAATGGATCTATTCCAGCAATGGGGCCTTCGCAAATTTCCTCATCGTTTCAATGGCAGCCATTCTACAAAATGGCCGACCCAAAGATAGGAATTCGCTCCAAGTTTATGCAATCTTTCGCCATAATTTAAGAGTTCCTGGCGCTTTAGAATACTTACCCCAGATATGTATGTTAGACACGAATATGACGATTCTGAGTAGACTGAAAGTTCTGATATTGATAATTTGGTACTTTGGTCGGCCATTTTGAAAAATGGCCGACGTTGATGACATGGGGAAATTTGCCATGGCCCTACGGAAACTCTTGTCCCTGCATTTGGATATTTAGACACCAAGATGACGATTCTGAGTGAATTAAATGCTGAGAAATTTAAAAATTGCAGTTTGGTCGTCCATTTTGGAAAATGGCCGCCATTGAGGCCATATGATGTTTTAGATGGCCCCATTGGAATCCTTGCCTCTGCAAATGTATGTTTAGGCACCACGATGACGATTCTAAGTGAATTAAAGGCTGATATATTGAAAAAAGGTATTCTGGTCGGCCATTTTGAAAAATGGCCGCCACTGCGTCCATGTGAAGTTTTAGATGGCCCCCATTGGAATCCTTGCCCCCACAAATGTATGTTTAGGCACCAAGATGACGATTCTAAGTGAAATAGAAGCTGAGATCTTTAAAAATATGTAAATTGGCCGGTCATTTTGAAAAATGGCTGCCATTGGGGCCAGATTGCAAATCTGCGATGGCCTTATTGACAAGTCTTTTTCTTAGGACTTGTTCGTGGTGTGTACCAAATTTTATGCAAAGTGAACATTTTCTGACCAGTCTGCAGCACTATAAATTGAAGACTTACTGCTTTCTTGCTTAGCAGCATGCCGGTATTCAATGCTTCAATACTAAGCAAAAAGACAGTAGGCTAACTCATTTTTATACAATTTTCACTCAAATTTCACTAAAAACGAGTTTATTTCCAAAATTCACAAGTTTAGATATGACTGTTTGCAAAAATTCAGAATGATTGGAGTATTATTTCTGGTTGGATTAAACCGATTTCTTCTTTGTCGTTTTACGCGGAATCAACTTTTTTGAGTTACTGTCTTTTTCCTTAGCACGGCAGTATAATGTAATACTAAGGATAATAATACAGTAGTCTATGTATGAGTGGGTTTACGTAAACACTAATTTTATTATAAAATATACATGCAATATTCGTTTCACTTCTAATAGCATGCCTATAATTAATTGACTATATAAATATTTGGGGAGACTCCGTCCACGTACCTGGTCTCCCTCCTTCTATCCGTCCCAGCCTTCCCCTTCTTCCTTCTGCCTCCCTCCCTTCTCTCCCTCTCCCTCATTCTTCCCTCCCTCTGTTCCTCCCAACCTTCCCCTTCATTTCCTCTCTCTCCTTTCTCTCCCTCTCTCCCCTCCCTCCATCCCTAGGTCCCCTCCCAACCTTCCTCTTCTCCTCTCCTTCCCTTCTCTCTTTCCCTCTCTCATGAATCCCTCCCCATTCTTCCCCTTCTTTCCTCTCCTCCCTCCCTTCTTTTCCTCTCCCTCTCTCCCTCCCCTCCCTTCTCCTTCTCACCCTCCCTCCCTCTCCCATCCTCCCTCCCTCTCCCATCCTCTGATACGTCATCAATGGCCGGTGTACATGAACGTGCATGTGTGCAGTTGAGTCAGTGTAATGGCAACCAACTAATTGCCATTTAATCAAACCGTTGCGGCTAATTGATGTGTCGCTGAAACGTGCGGCTCAACTATTACTGCAGCAGCGCATATAAATTACGAACGCCTGTACATTGTGTACAGTGTACACACACATGCTGTGGCCATTGCGCACAGGCAATTTTATATTATGCACACACTATTATATTTACACATAAATATCATATCTATATTATTATTATGTGTGTTATATTTATATATATATAGACTACATGCACTAGGGCTTATTCAAGATAAAATTAATATATGTGCCTATATGTAGGGTTATATATATATATAATATTATTTGTATAATGAACTGTTTGCACGTACGAAGAACAAATTAGTGTATACATACACGCTGCCAATGGCATACATGCATGTTTGCTCATTCCATGCATGCCAAGTATATGGTCTGCCATATTTGCCCTATACTATGTAAAGTACGTTATGCAATCACCTGAGGCTAGATGGCTCCTCCCTCCCTCCCTCCCTCCCACCCTCCCACCCGCCCTCCATCTCACCCACCCCCCCTCCTTCCCTTCCTCCCTTCCCTCCCTTGGGGCCGTCCATAAAGTACGTCACGCTCCAGGGGGGGGGAGGGGTCTAGGAAAGTGTGACAGTTTGTGACAGGGGGGAGGGGGTCAGGCCATGTGTGACGTCACACATTTATTTTTAAATTCTTTATATTTTTTAGTTTTTAGTACCTAAAATCCGACCCGGCCCGGCCAGGTGTGTCTAAAACCCGGCCTGGCGGGATAAAAGTTGATTTTCCGTCACTATCAAAGCGTTTAGGGACACACGTCACTATCAGAGGGATTAGGGATAGTATCCTAGGGTTTAGAGGGTTAGGTAAATGGTCATGTTTAAAAAAAAATTGTTCGAAAGTGTGACGTACTTTAGGGGGGGGGTCCGAGATTTGTGACAGTTTGTGACAGGGGGGAGGGGGTCAAAAATGGTCAAAAATAGCGTGACGTACTTTATGGACGGCCCCCTTCCTCCACGTATTCGTTGTTTGTGCGGATCGTGTTGCCCTGCTTGCTGTGTGCATGCTTGTGCCTGTGCGTCTCATCGGATGTCCGTTTGGGTGTTGCTGTTGACCGAGCGGTTAACTCAAAAATTGAGACAGACAGACACACAGACAGATAGACACTCAGGCAGACAGACAGACAGACAGACACACAGACAGACAGACAGACAGACAGACACACAGACACACACAGACAGACACACAGAGACAGACAGACAGAAAAAATCATATGATACAATAAAAAAGGCCATCAGAGTTACTGTATTGGAAGCCTGAAATTGCGAGTTTAGTATACGGCGATTTGTGCAAAAGTACTAAAAATATGTTCATCAGAAAAAGAGAGATGACAAGAGTAAGAAGAATCTTCCGCTATTCGACGCCACTCATCCGCCAAACGGAGGTTTCTTCCAGCCCCTCCCTGCAGAAACCTTGCTCCCCCAAAGCAGGGGGACTAGATTAGACACTGGTATACGCATACGTGTGTATCAGTGTATACGTTTATAACAGAGATCAAATTAAGCTGTCACCGAACGAGTCTCCATCTATAGCGTAGATTCAAGGAAAACACTGAATTATGGATAGGTTCGGAAATGCGTCATTGAAACGTGCTTCATCTATCTATCTATATCTGATCAATCTCTCTCTCTCTCTCTCTCTCTCTCTCTCTCTCTCTCTCTCTCTCTCTCTCTCTCTCTCTCTCTCTCTCTCTCTCTCTCTCTCCCTCCCTCTCTTCCCCTCTCTCTCCCCCCTCTCTATCTGCTCTGCAGAGGACGACTTAACCCTCATCCGCACGAGGGGGGTCTGGCCAGACCCCCTCCATATATTTGCTGCATAACTTTTTTAGGAGTGATATTTTCTCAGATTGCTTTTAGGACTTTGTTCCTATATTAATTAGCTACAATTAGCACATTTAAACGACCAAATCGATTTAGTGATATGGAAGTTATGAAGATAATAAGAGCCGAGATTACAATGATGACAGTTTGGATAGTGAGAGCAACAATAAAGAATGTGGATATGAAGAGATGCCAATGCATAAAGAACAACATTCAGATGTTTCTTATGTTGAAGACAATGTTGAAATTGAAGATGATGATAAACACAATGATGAGACTGGACCTGATAGTGAAGATAATGATGACGAAATTGTCTATACTATTGAAGCCGAGAGCCCTAAATACAAGTAAAGATCCGCATAATTTTTAGCAGACAAAAGCAATGCCAAGAGGACGTGCTATGTTGCACAATGTAGTAAAAGAATATGCTGAATAAAATAATACGGATACATTGAGAATATTCAAGATAGTTTTGACAGTTTTATAACAGCCGAGATGAAAGACATCATCATTCGACATACAAACCCGAAAGCAACAGCTAACGGACTAGGCCTATGTATGATAAGCTTACATGTTTACATTTTAGGTTTAGTCCTATTCCATTATTTGTTATAGATATTTTCTAGAAAACAGTCATGCTGACTCTGATCATAAGAGCATTCAGTACTAATTTTACTAAAATTATGGTTTCTTTATTTTAATTTTCAAGTTGTATAGATAGACAACTATTGCGACAATGAACATGTATGACAAACCGTGACAATTAATGTAACTAAACATTTAATTTCAATTTCATCATAAAACTTATTTATCTTGCATAAAGAGACTGATACATTGTTGTTTTGAGTTGCTCTGATGTCATCTTACAAAATTGGCACATAAAAATTACTATTTCCTATGAAAAACCCACATCAAAACGGGGAGTCTGGCCAGACCCCCCCTTGTTCAAATTAAGTTGCATTTTAGCTTGTGCGGATGAGGGTTAATAATATACGCTGCTGAGCATAATATCTCAGATCGGACCGTTAATCAACACGATGCGACGGCGCCATTTTGATGCGACGACGCCATTTTGTTGCTGCGCTGGGCTGCCTCTATCGAACTGCACCAAGCTTATACAGGCCACCAGAGGGTACTTCGAGGGTCGGCGGCAATGGGGTGGGATGTTGAGAGGGTGGGGTAGCCCCCGGAGGATACATCGGCTTTGAGATGACTCTCTTTCAACGCTCAATTCAATGACTTCATTTCATCGACGAACGATAAGTCAATAACGATGGAATTATTTTGGATGAAGTCGCGTCTCGAGTTTTGTAATCATAACATTCGTTGCTATTGAACGAGTTCTACGCATTTCATATCATATATTGCAACATACATTTTATAGATATGCAGTTAGGCACACGCATATATATATATATATATATATATATATATATATATATATATACATTCTACCATTGCGTGTACACGAATTTATTTAAATCGCCAGATATATAATTGAAATATAAACTCACTCGTATAAAGATATACAACGGAAAATAATTATATTCGTCGAATAGATGATAAAATATTATATATATATATATAGTTATATAGTTATATACAGTTCATATAATATATAATTAAAATATACCTGCATATAT
>OX457050.1:13137695-13182517 GCA_949752735.1 Lumbricus terrestris | reverse complement strand
CAAATAATTTTCTCGAATTTTTCTATGCACTCCACCTAAAAAGTTTCCATATGGTCCCGGCATAACACCTGAAAATTTTTATGAGATTACAAAAATATTTAGGGCGCCCTCAAGGCACCCAAATTTTCCCATATTGGCATAATTTGTTCCTAATGTGTCCAACTTCTAAATGCCTTTAGATCCCAACCCTTGGTTCTATTATAACAAATTTAATGCCACTGGAAAGCACTTAAATGGTAGAATTTACAAAATCTAACTTTACTGGTCCCAATGGATATTTTTGGCATAGCCTAACGCTCAAAAAATGCAAAAAATGGAGAAATTCAAATTTTTTTAAACTTTCACAGTATCAGTGTACTCACAATTAATCATTGGGGGTAGTCAGTTGATAACGTAACAAGTCTTGGTTTTATCTCCTCCATACCTTCATCTGCTTCATGGTAAGAAACTCTGAGGGACTGAGGGGTTCAACCCCTATTTTTTCCTAGGACCAGTGGTCACACAGTAAAGTCTTAATTGCACCCCCAGTTACACATAAATCAACGTCTGGTCCGTTATTTTTTCCACTATTCTCATACTGAGCTGCTAATTCTACGTCACTGCACACACCTCAAAATTGTTCTTCCTTTCTACGTTCTGCATTTGTATTATGTCAGCAAGATTGTCATGTTTGCAGTTAGAAAACATGTGCCTATGTTTCGGCAACTTGTACGAGAAACTGTATGTGATCTTCGTTCTTCCTTATTGCTGAACTGAAATTCTGTATCAGAGCTGCGTCACGTTCAGCACGGTCAGTTGCACAGACGAAGTTAAGAACAGAATCACACGTGATCTTATAGATTGACCATCTCGCCACTCTTTCACTGAAATATCGAGGAATCTATCATCGAACGCAGTATAGTTCGTGAAAAACTTTAGGAAGAGATAAACCCCGTTAATGCAACATGGAATCATTGAAACAACAGAGATAATTGCTATCCTTATATCCTAGGTAGGCCTACCAAGAATGATGTTGCAGCATTTGCAGACTTTTCGTCTAGAGCAGCATCGTCAGAATTATGCAAGTTTGGATTAGCTCATTGAGAACTGAGAACAGTGACTCTATAATGAGAACAACGACTGACTGTACACTGTACAGTAGAGGTCAACCACAGATCTTAAATCATTGGATGCCCTGTAATTCACGGTCGTCAACAGTGCATGTGATTCGCTTCCATCTTATACTATATTATAAAGCAATTGGATCTTTACTTAGCAGGTCTCTATTGCCTTACCCATCCAACTCGCTCTGTGATGGGCACCAGGCTTGCTACCGAATTGCTCAATCCAACCATGAATAACAAGAGTTGAGGAAATTCTTGAGTAATATTTTGAGGATGGCCACGCTGAAGCTGTTCAGTAATGAATTCCTATGATTTGTTAGATGCAGATTATAGTAGCATTTGTCGAGGGTTTGGTTGACGGTGAGCCAGATCAGACCGTTCATCTATAAATGGATTGAACAGCTTATTATTGCAGACCATTGGTGGACAAACTCTTCCAATGTCAGAAAGAATGCACCAGGCAACAGGACTTAAAAGATTTCTGTGATGTCAACAAGATGGCTGATGCAATCTCTAGTTAATATGCAGTAATTCAAGGCCGTTGTGTCAAAGCATATGACAATAACAAAATAATGCATCACACTGCCACGACATCAAAAGGTTCAAAACTGCTACCGTTGAATCCTCTCCTGGTCCAGAAGTCAACTTTGGCACACCAAAGTGTTAGTACTTCCACCAACTAGAGAAGAAATCAGGACTGGCAATCTGCTAACTTTATGTATAACTACTCCAGTGATGATTGTTATGTGGACGTAGCAGCCTGCAATATCCCAGTGCACGACAGATTATTTTTTATTTTTTATTTTTTTCCTCAACCAAAACAACAAACAAACATGATACAATTATGGCATTGAATAATACATTAACATAATTTGGTGAAGAAGGGGAGACCCAGAAGGGATAGAAAATCCCGCTAATAGGGCCACCCATAATTCATGTAAAATATAAAAGAAAAACATGACAGAGCATTCAATTGTAGGAATAAAAAAATGATGAGGGAGAGAGAAAAAAAATTAAGCAATCGACATTTCTGTATATAACGAGAAAAACAACTCTTAACTAATGACTTAACTAAAGACTTAACTAAGGGCTTGGCGAGACCACTGAGCAGAAACCTTAACCATTACATATCAGGAAGTCTTTTAAGTAGATAAATGCGAAGTTTATGCTTAAATAATCTTGTGTTAGGTAGGGAATGAAGATGTGTAGGGAGAGAGTTCCAACATTGGGAGCCAGTATATTGTATAGAGAATCGACGAGTATTAGTATGTGCGTAGGGAAGGTCATAAACAGTTAATTTTCTAGTTGAATAAGAGTGGCGATCAGAGGTAAGGTTAAAGAAATTATTAAATACAAGTGGTAATAGGCCATGGTTATAACGGTACATAATTTACATCATTGGTGTGCTCGAGAACTTAACTACCGTCCTTATGCTTGAAAAATCTTATTCACAAACACAAAAAGGTTGCCTGTTTGTGGATTTTAGTATTTCGGAGCAATAAAATGGTAGTAAGAAATATGTAAGCACGCTAGTGGGATCAAAGTGTGGACCTCCGAAATTTTCTAACTCGGAGACGTCGTACGTAATTTATGACAAATTACATGAGCTTTGAGGGCGCTCTAAATATTTTCAAAATTTCATAAGATTTGGCAGGTGTTATGATAGGACCCTAAGGAAACTTTGTGGAGGCAGTGCATTTAAATTTTCAAGAAAATATTTTTTCCTGTGCAATCGTGGGACACCCTAATGTATACGGATCAGTGGGTATAAATTGTTATGGTCAGCGGATTCGTATATTGTAAGAAATTCAGATGAGGGTAGATGCTTTGGAATAAATCTAGGAGGGCTGCTTAAACAGTCAACCAAGGAACCATAAAGGAACAAAAAAAAACTGAGATAAATGCATTAGCGAACGAACATCGAAATATGACCGCATCAAAGCTAAAACATGAGCTCAATAAATCATACATGACCAAGACAAAATCAAAGCATCACCAAGACAAATAAAATCAAAACACGACCAAAACATAAATAAAAATATTGATAAGAAAAAATAAAAACATGACCACGACCATATAAAAACATATCAAAGATCACCACGACAAAATCAAAACATGCCGAGACAATATCAAAGATGACAAAGACAAAATCAGAGCATTGATGAGACAATAGTATGAAAACACGAACAAGACTAGCTAAATCGAGATTTCAATGAGACCAAATCAACATGACCAAGATAAAATAAAAACATGATAAAGACAAAATAAAAACATGATCAAGACAAAATCCAAAACAAAAACAAGACAAAATCAAAATCTGACCTAGACAAGAGCAAAACATGGCAAAACAGAATCAAAATTTTGTCAATTAAGGCAAAATAAGAACATGACCAAAACAAAAATCAAAACAAGACGAAGATAAAATCAAAACATGACCAAAATAAAATCAAAATATTGCCAAGACAAAATCAAAACATGACAGAAATAAAATTGAAACATTACCAAGACAGGATCAAGTTAGGATCAAGAAAAAATCGAAACTTGACATGACAAAATCAAAAGATTACCATACCAAAATAAAATCAAACATTGCCGAGACAAAATAAAAAAATTGACCAAAATAAAATCAAAACATAGTCAAGACAGAATCAGGATGTGACCAAGATAAAAATCAAAACATGACAAGATAAATCAAAAGATTACCAAAATAAAATCAAAAACATTGCCAAGACGAAATAAAAAAAATTGACGAAAGCCAAATCGAAAAATAGCCAAGACAAAACCAAAAAATGCAAAAAAAACCCATAGATACACCAAACAAACCATGGTCAATACAAAACAAAAGCATGACCAAAACAACGAATAAGAAAACCCTGTGACAAACAAGGTCAAATCTTGACCAAAATAAAATAAAATTGATGTAAATAAAAATAAAATGATTTTCAAAACGAGATCAGAGCATTCCTTACAAACCAAACCTTGACCAAAACATAATAAATAATTTGACAAAACCTTAGCAATACCCGTATCAAAACATTTCAAAACAAAATAACAACCCCCAAAAATTTTAGCTCAAACCAAGAAGACATTAATAACCCACTCTTCCCAGAGTTCCTCTTCACATTCAAGCGCCTCCTCCGGAGAAGAAAATTCCTCACGGGCGCTAAATAAATATTCCGGCGCATACCTCCTTTCTATACGGAGCAGACGATATTTGCATCTGTCTTCGGATGCCATAGCAACAAGGCAGATGTCGTGACGACAGAGCGGTAACCATGGCGACAAGTCATGCGCCTGAATCTCTGGACAAACATTGACCTCGCGGGTTTAATCTGTCACACAGAAGGTCACGTGACCATTTCTGGTGATAACATGCAGTCTCATGCAGCAGCAACTCCATCACTTCATCAACAGCAGCTGCTGTGGTTGAGGAGGAGGAGGAGGAGGAGGAGGAGGAGGAGGAGGAGGAGGAGGAGGAGGAGGGAGGAGCAATCAATCGAATTCCATGTAGCAGTCTGACGCTGTACCAATCCATCCATCGATTCATCCATCCGTCCGTCCGTCCATCCGCCCATCCGTCCATCGAAACCTCTCCATATGCACATATATAATAACCATCCATTCATTCACCCATGTTTGCATCTATGCGCGCATGTAAGAGTAAGTATGTATGTATGTATGTATGTATGTATGTATGTATGTATGTATGTATGTATGTATGTATGTATGTATGTATGTATGTATGTATGTATGTATGTATGTATGTATGTATGTATGTATGTATGTATGTATGTATGTATGTATGTGTAAGTGTGTGTGTGTATGTATGTATGTATGTATGTGTGTGTATGTGTGTGTATGTATGTATGTATGTATGTATGTATGTATGTATGTATGTATGTATGTATGTGTGTGTGTATGTTTGTATGTATGTATGTGTGTGTATGTATGTATGTATGTATGTATGTATGTATATATGCATGAATGTATGTATGTATGCATGCATGTATGTATGCATGAATGTATGTATGCATGAATGTATGTATGTATGTATGTATGTATGCATGCATGCATGCATGCATGCATGTATGTATGTATGTATGTATGTATGTATGTATGTATGTATGTATGTATGTATGTATGTATGTATGTATGTATGTATGTATGTATGTATGTATGTATGTATGTATGTATGTGTAAGTGTGTGTGTGTATGTATGTATGTATGTATGTGTGTGTATGTGTGTGTATGTATGTATGTATGTATGTATGTATGTATGTGTCAACACCCAATTGACCTTCAAAGTTTTCTCCCGTTTTTTCCCTTGTGTTCAGTAGCGTAGCCTACACCTAGCCTAGTCACTGTATTTCGTTATCTAAAGCTAGGGTATAAATCTCTAAAGTTCTTAACTTGTTCAATTACAACAAAGCTCTGTTTCTTGTATTTTCTTCTTCTTCGTTCATAACACACGCAGATAACACAACAATAGATCAACGACGACAAACGCTTGAATTCTACGACAGCAACGCAACTATTATTATCTAAACTCCACTGTTCTCTAAAACGTCTTCTACTCTCTCTCTACTATCAACGCCTTCTTCTACTACTTCTTACACTGTCTGGGCGTACACTCTTCCCCTGGCCGCTCTGTCCTTCTCTCTGCCTCTCTTCGTGTATCTGTCCGTCTGTCTGTCTGTCTCTCTCGCTCTCTCGCGCGCTTCGGCGACGGTCGGCCGAGCCGCGCTAACTTTCCCGCCAGTCTGGCACCTGCAGGCCTAACTGTCTAGACGCTGACCTTGAGCTGGTCTAGTCGTACGCCTAAACATCAACTGACTAAATAGACTATACAAAATTAGCTCACATTACCTCCTTCCTTTCTTTTAAAGAGAGCTAATTATCTATAAAAATTAGCGAACGTACCTTAACTAAATAATGCAAATAGTCCATAACATAATACATCATAAAATATCTTATACTACAATCTAGACAGACAATCAGCTACTACATTCAATTTACCTTTCTTATAGTTCAATAGAATGTCAAAATTTTGCAATGATAAAGACCATCTGACTAATTTAGCAGATTTCGACATTGATTCAGTCAAATAAACTAAAGGGTTATGGTCCGTAAACACATTGATTTTAGAACCAATAAGAATTTCTTTCAACTTGTTTAAAGCCCATATGATCGCATAGGCTTCCTTCTCAATCGTCGCCCACCTCCTCTGAGTATCTGTCAGCTTCTGACTGATAAATGAAACGGGACGTTCTATCCCTTCCTCGTCCACCTGAGACAGGACCGCTCCCACAGCAAAATCACTGCTATCACAGTACAAATTAAATGGTTTCCCAACCTCAAACATATATAGAATCACATTTGACAAGACAATCTGCTTAACCCTTATAGGGTCACCGGGGGGTAAAAAAATACCCCCATCTCGGTTTTTCACGGAAATTTTATTCCCTGAAAATAGTTGAAGAAATCGCTTTCGTGACTTTTCCTAAATATGTTTTATGCACAGAATGCATCCAGTTTCATTAGTTATTCATGCACCCAATTCAGCTATAAAGTACGAAAATGTGCCACGTCTTAGCTATTTTACTCAGGAATTTTTAAACATAGCATTATGCATGCTTTACACATGAGTGTCTTGCTGTTAAAATGTCTCCTTATCAGAATCTGGACATTATAATAGAAATCCTTTTGGTTTAATAAAATTAGGATGAATAAATGAGATCATGCTTCCATTGCACATATGACTTCACTAATAGCCATTTTAATATTCTGGCCGCCATTTTGTCCGCCATTTTGATTTTTGTTCAGTGCCACATAATTATGTGACATTGGTTCCGTTGCATTCCTTGACCTCGAAAATGTTGATTTAGACTCTGAAATCATGGTTCCATTGCATACATAACTTCACTTATAGCCATTTAAGATTCTGGCCACCATTTTGTCCGCCATTTTGATTTTTGTGCAGTGCCACATATGTGACATTGGTTCCATTGCATTCCTTGACCTCGAAAATGTTGATTCAGACTCTGAAATCATGGTTCCATTGCATACATAACTTCACTTATAGCCATTTAAGATTCGGGCCGCCATTTTGTCCGCCATTTTGATTTTCCTGCAGTGCTGCATATGTTACTTTGGTTCCAGTGCATTCTGCGAACCTTCTATAAATAACTTCTTTTAGTTTTATACTTGAAAATCGGAGTTTATCATAGGAATCATGCGAATCACAGTGGGGGTATTTTTTTACCCCCCGGTGACCAAAATCGGTTGAGAAAAACCGTGACCCTATAAGGGTTAAGGGAATCAAAGGCTTTCTGATGTACATCAGTCCAAACAATGTTATCAGGTACTTTCTTGCTAGTCAAGTCTGTTAATGGTTTAGCAATTTCAGCAAAATTACAAATAAACTGTCTGTAAAATCCAAAAAATCCTAAGACTTGCTTCACTTCCTTTCTGGTTTCAGGTTTCTTCAAATTAATTAAACTGTCAATCCTGTCTGGATTCATCATCTTCTTCCCTGATCCTATGAGGTGACCGATGAACTTCACCTCACTCTTACCAAACACACATTTCTTCAAGTTCAATGTTACATTATGCAGTCTTATTTGTTTCAAAAATAATTCCAAATGTTTCAAATGAATGTCCCAATCATTAGAATGCACTGCAATGTCATCAACATAAGGTTCAGTAAAATCATGAATCGGTTGCAAAATCATATTTATCGCTTTTACAAAAGTCCGTCCTGAGTTAATCATTCCAAAAGGGACACGCGTAAATTCATACAGTCCATTATGTGTAACGAACGCAGTCTTCCATTGGTCACTCTTTTTCACAGGACAAGTCCAATATGCACTGCGACAGTCCAGAACAGAAATGAACTTGGATTTTCCAACTTTGCTCAAGACATCGTTGACGATTGGCATAGGATATCGACAATTTTCAGTAAAAGAGTTAATGTACCTGTAGTCACAAGCCAATCTCAAGGATCCATTCTTCTTTTTGACGATGACAAGTGGACTTGCCATTCTGCTTGACGATGGTTGAATAATGTTTTCTTTCAGCATCTCTTGTATTTGTTTTTCCACTTCTGCTCGGTATATTAATGGTATTCGATATGCCATGAATTCTTTTTCGCGAAAGTCTGGTCTCAGCACCACTTCGTGTTCTACCAATGTACATAATCCAGGTTTGTCTGAGAATCTGTCTGCATATCGATTCAGTACATCAAGTAATTGTTTCTGTTGTTCGCTGGTCAGATGTCCAATTTGTTCGTAATCCAATTGAAGTGACTTCTGTTTTGTCTCTGAATAGTCTTCCTTCAGTGGTATTTCTACCACTGATCCAAATTCTTCATCCTCTTCCACAATCAGACCACAAGACAATGTTCTCGTAATGAACTTCCTCATCTTGTTAGCATGAATAATCCGTCGACCGTTTTCGTTCATGTCCACCAGATACGAATATTTGGATCTTCTTTGCAGGACCTTGCATGGACCATGCCATCGTGAGATCAATTTATTGGTTGACGTAGGATACAGCACGATGACGTTCTCTCCTGGCTCGAATTCTTTATCTTTTGCTCTTTTGTTGTATTGACTGGCGTACTGTTTTTGCTTTTCTCCAGCACAACTCTCGGCGAATGTCAAGGCCTTTTCCATGTCGGCTCTTAAATTTTTCAGGTATTTTGCCGGTTGCACTCCAATGTTCGGTGGTAGATTTATTTCTTTGGTCCAGCTTTCTTTAAGGATGGTGAGTGGCCCTCTCGGCAACTTTCCATAGACCAGCAAATACGGTGCCACTCCTGTAGTTGCGTTAGGCACTTCTCTCAATGCCCATACTGTAAATGGAATAATTTTATGCCACTGTCTCGGATTTTCCACAACGACATGATGAATCATTTTCTTGAACGTTTGATTCCATCTCTCCACCAATCCTGCCGCTTCTGGATGTCCTGGCGAATCGAATCGAGGACAACATCCCATCAGTTTCAGAAATTCTCTTGTTAGACTGGCTGTAAAATTCGTCCCTCTGTCGCTCGTGATCACTGACGGAACTCCCACATCCATGAACAGCTTCATCAAAGCTTCGCATACAGCCTTCGCGGTCAATGACTTCATCAAGAATATTGTCGGCCATCTCGTACATGAGTCCACGATGCACAAACAATACTTATGCCCTGCTGCTGAAGTCGGTTCGATCGGTCCTACGACGTCCATGGTCATTCTTCTGAACGGCACATCCTCTCTTGGTATTGGTGTAATCGGCACTCGATCCATCACCAAACTTCGTGCTTTCAGCTGACACTTCTCACAGGACTTGCAGAACTTCACCACATCTCTACGCATTCTTGGCCACACAAAGGACAACTTGATACGTTCCCTTGTCTTCTCTTCTCCCAAGTGTCCGCCAAATACTGACTCATGTGCCAATTCCATCACCTGAATTCTTCTTTCCTTCGGCAACACCAACTGATACACCAACTGGTCCAACATTTGATGCTTCTTATACATCAACCCATTCACCACACTAAACTCTGATCCTTTGTCTTCAGCTATCTTCCACCACGACCTCAGTGACTCGTCATTTCTCTGCTGCTCTTCAAATTTCATTGCGTCTGCCAATTGTCTTTCATCACTCGTATTCTCGGCAAACAAATCCCTCATACTCGTGTCCATTTCACCATCACTTCCAGAATCATCATAATCATTATCACGTTCACATGCAACCATCTCTTCTTCAATTTCATTGTTTCCGGATGTTATTCCTTCTTCTTCTTGAATGCTTTGTTCATCATCGCTTTCTGTATCCTCATCTAGCAAACTTTCATTTGACTTTTCCTCTTCTCCTTCTTCCACTTCATTTCTCCGACTCTGTGCTCTTGTAGTCACATTCGCTTGCAATTCTCCTTGTAATACATTCACTGGTGGAACCTCTTTCAGTTCTGCGATTATCTCCGGATGCAGCAAGAACTTCTCTTTGTTATCTTTGCACAAGACTGCCGGAATGCTGGCACACACTAAGGTTAAATATGGCGCGATATTTACTCCCTTGTCTTTCCAATCTCCTCCTTCGTTATGACAACTCATCCGCACTTCGATTTTCACCAACTTAGCTGGAATGGGTTCTCCAGCCACACATTGCAAATGTACTCTGCCAATTTCTTCCACTGTCGCTCCTTTCAACAATTCCTCATTGATTACTGGAATCTCAGTACCAGAGTCGATCAGCGCTCTGACTTGCACGGGATGACAACTGTCATCATTTCCACGTATCTCTACATTGACATGCTGTAGTAAAGACTTCTTTGTACGTTGACACTCATCTTTGCTTTCTGTTTCTCGACCAGCATCTTTAATTGGAGCAGAATTTACTATTTCTCTCTGTATAGCAAATTGAGGCGTGCACTTCATCACTGACTTCACTTCCGTTTCGCGGTTGTCTTGTTCTTCATACTGATTCGGTGCATTCCTTACTTGTATCTGATTTACTCTGAGATTTTCTGCACTTCGAGTAAATCTATTTCTCAGATTTGTCGTTCTTGGTGGTGCTTTGCAATCCTTTATCAGATGTCGGTCTGACTGACAATTATGGCAACGTTTCTTAATAATCCCTCTCTGTTCAGTGTTCTCCCGCCTGTAATTGTACGCTGTATTGTTTTCTCTTTGGCGTCCCATCACTGGAATTCGACTGTACATTTGTCTGTCACCCGTTGCTTCTCTTCTATCTTGACCAAACTGTCTTCCAGGAGCACCATCATTCCTCGCTTCGTTATTTCTGGCTTGGTTTCCTGTTTCTTTGTTATTACTATTCCACCTGGGTTGCTTCGAACTATTACCCCATGCTTCATATCTCGGTTTGTCTTGAAACATTAGACCAATTCGATTGTTCACGTGCACGTCTGCGAGTTCTGCAACATTACTGGCTTCCAAGCATTCAGTACCCTCCTTTGCTAGTACAAACTGTAGTGGACCCGGTGGTAGACATTCTTTCAATTTATCCGCCACCAACAGATCAAATAACTTCTCGTAGCTTTTACCCACTCGCCTACTTCTGACATAATAGTTCAACAGGTTCTTTAATCTTGCTGTAAACATCGTGTATGTTTCTTCCGCCGTTTTCCTCGCATCTCCAAATCGTGATCGATATTCTCTCGCTGTCAATTTGAATTCTTTCAGTAAATGTTCTTTCACTATGTCGTAATCGTCTAGATCATCGAAAGACAATCGATTCAACACCGTTCTTGCTCTTGGCGTCATTAGTGGCAACAGCAATTTGACCCAAAACTGCTTTTCCACCGTAAAACTGTTGAATGCATTCTCAACTGTCTCAAAATATAATGGCACCTCCATCATATCATATGGCATCTTAGGTAATACGTGTTTCATTGCATCACCTATCTTTTTAATCTTGGACACCATTGTCTCACTTTCTCTGACCCTGGTTCGTTCTGACTCTTCACGACTTCTTCTTTCGTCTTCATTTCGTTCCCTCAGTCTATTTTGATCTTCTACCCTACGCAGTTCTTCTTGTTCTATCTTTTGCTGCAACAATTCTAACTGTCTTCTGCGTTCCTCCTTTTCTATAGCCATTTCTCGGAGCTGAGCTTCCTTAAGAGCGAGTTTCTTTTGTTCTAATTCTAATTGTTCTTCCCTTTCTCTTTCCGCTTTTTCCAAATTTTCTTTCTCCATTTTCAATTCTTCCTGTCGAATCTCTTCGGCTCTTTGTAATTCTGCCAAACGCATGGCTTCTTTGTCTTCCTCACGCATCTTTTGCTCTTCGATCTGTTGTTTTCGTATTTCTTTATCACTTTTCCTTGCCCTCTCGTATTCTATCATCAATTCCATTCTTCTTCGTTCTGCTTCGTCACGATCTTTTTTCATTTGTTCTAGCTGAAGCTGGAACTGCTGCTTCTGCATCTGTATCTCTTCTTGTCTCATCCTTTCTGCTTGTTCTGTTCTTACTTTTTCCTCTTGTCTCCGTTCTTTCTCTTCTTGTTTCCTTTGTTCCTCTTTCTCTTTCTTCTCCTGTCTCCGTTTCTCTTCTTTCTCTTTCTCCTCCTGTCTCCGTTTCTCTTCTTTCTCTTTCTCTTCTTGTTTTTGTTCTTTCTCCTCTCGTCTCCGTTGCTCCTCTTTCTCTTTCTCTTCTTGTTTTTGTTCTTTCTCCTCTCGTCTCCGTTGCTCCTCTTTTTCTTTCTCTTCTTGTTTCCGTTCTTTCTCTTCTTGTCTGCGTTGCTCCTCTTTTTCTTTTTCTTCCTGTCTACGTTTCTCCTCTTTTTCTTTCTCTTCTTGTCTGCGTTGCTCCTCCTTCATCATCATAAATTGCATCAACGCCTCCATAGACATAACCTGTGGTTTCTCCTCAACGCCACCTACAGCGCCTTTCTCTTCAGCTTCCTTTAGCCACACCTCTGCTAGGGCTCTCATCAAATTTTCCCTTGACATCTCTTCGACTTCTTCTATGTCGAGACCCTCTTCAATTAATAACTTTATTAATCGAGCAGACGACATCTTCTTTATACTCGCTTGCTTTTGTTCCGTAAGTTTCTCCATCTTACTTTCTTACTTCAACTGATTTGCGTGAAGAAATCGAGGGAGTGACTATGCTTTCTGCAATTGGCTGACTTTACTTCTTATGGCTTGTTTATACAAGGAGCGAGTTTTGTATACCTCTCTCTGGCGTTGTCGTAATGTTATTCGTATACCCGTTGTATCTTCTCACCAGTTGTTCGGATGCTCAGTTTCCTTCTCCCGTTTGGTCAGCTCCTCAGATTGATTCGATATTCACCTTCAATTTACGGACGGTGAATATTCCGAAAATTGACGTCGAAAATGCTTCGTAAGCAAAATCCACCGTAGATATTCCTCCAATTGAAAATATTCCTCCAATTGAAAATATTCCTCCAAATGAAAATATTCCTCCAATTGAAAATATTCCTCCAATTGAAAATATTCCTCCAATTGAAAATATTCCTCCGATTGAAAATGTTGCTCCAATTGAAAATATTCCTCCGATTGAAAATGTTGCTCCAATTGAAAATATTCCTCCGATTGAAAATGTTGCTCCAATTGAAAATATTCCTCCGATTGAAAATATTCCTCCAAATGAAAATATTCCTTCAATTGAAAATGTTGCTCCGATTGAAAATATTCCTCCGACTGAGTTCACTATCCCAACGTCCGTTGCTTGAATTCAGTATCCCACCGCTGCCACCAAAAATGTCAACACCCAATTGACCTTCAAAGTTTTCTCCCGTTTTTTCCCTTGTGTTCAGTAGCGTAGCCTACACCTAGCCTAGTCACTGTATTTCGTTATCTAAAGCTAGGGTATAAATCTCTAAAGTTCTTAACTTGTTCAATTACAACAAAGCTCTGTTTCTTGTATTTTCTTCTTCTTCGTTCATAACACACGCAGATAACACAACAATAGATCAACGACGACAAACGCTTGAATTCTACGACAGCAACGCAACTATTATTATCTAAACTCCACTGTTCTCTAAAACGTCTTCTACTCTCTCTCTACTATCAACGCCTTCTTCTACTACTTCTTACACTGTCTGGGCGTACACTCTTCCCCTGGCCGCTCTGTCCTTCTCTCTGCCTCTCTTCGTGTATCTGTCCGTCTGTCTGTCTGTCTCTCTCGCTCTCTCGCGCGCTTCGGCGACGGTCGGCCGAGCCGCGCTAACTTTCCCGCCAGTCTGGCACCTGCAGGCCTAACTGTCTAGACGCTGACCTTGAGCTGGTCTAGTCGTACGCCTAAACATCAACTGACTAAATAGACTATACAAAATTAGCTCACAGTATGTATGTATGTATGTATGTATGTATGTATGTATGTATGTATGTATGTATGTGTGTGTGTATGTTTGTATGTATGTATGTGTGTGTGTATGTATGTATGTATGTATGTATGTATGTATGTATGTATGTATGTATGTATGTATGTATATATGCATGAATGTATGTATGTATGTATGTATGTATGTATGTATGTATATATGCATGAATGTATGTATGTATGCATGCATGTATGTATGCATGAATGTATGTATGCATGAATGTATGTATGTATGTATGTATGTATGTATGTATGCATGCATGCATGCATGCATGCATGCATGCATGTATGTATGTATGTATGTATGTATGTATGTATGTATGTATGTATGTATGTATGTATGTATGTATGTATGTATGTATGTATGTATGTATGTATGTATGTATGTATGTATGTATGTATGTATGTATGTATGTATGTATGTATGTATGTATGTATGTATGTATGTATGTATGTATGTATGTATGTATGTGTGTATGTACGTATGTATGCATGAATGTATGACATTGTATGTATGTATGTTTGCATCAAAGCATTCATATAGTGCGTTTTTTATCAATAATTCAGAGGCTCCGTGTCATGGGTCCTGGGACTCCTATAGCACGAGCATAGTAACCGTTGTAAAAACATTTTTTTAAATATTATTTTCATAATTATAATTTCGTTTTTGTCGATTTTTGTGTCTGTTTTTGTCTCGTTTTTTTGATTTTTATTTATTCACTGTCCACAAAACTTTCTTTAATTTATTGTCGTCTGAAGTTTCGTGCAATGTCTCTGTATTTTCAATTAGTCAATTTACGAGTCAATTTAACCTTTTTAACGTCAATCTTAAACAGAATTGCAAAAACAAGGTTTTTAATTATAACTTGCAGTATACAAGATGCAAGTCAAAGTCAAATTAGACTATTTTCTTTTCAGTTCATTTTGGTCATTTTTTCTGTAATTTGTTGTTGGTGAAAGAATGACATTTCATTCAAGTTTTTTTTCGTTTTCATCGTTTTGGTATCTATGGGTACGACCACGTCCACGACCAATACGCTGCTTCAAGAACAGCAGCAGGAGCAGACGGGGACGGAGAAGGAGTAGACGCAGGGAAGGAGGAAGAAGGAAGAGGAGAGGAAGAGGAGGACGAGGAGGAGGTCGGATGGAGGAACTTTTGTTGGTATCGTTGGTTCTCTCTATAATTCGATCCAGTATTTCCAATGAGTCGTGACAGCCTTTGCTATTCAGAGAGCGATCATGATTTGAGGCTGCATGGCACACACCACCTCTCGTTCCATCCGTCTCAAACACATCACTCCGTCTATACCCCACTCACCCTCCTCCCCCCCACTCGCGCAGACATAAACCCACGTACATGTATAGACAAAAACACAAGCTCAAGCATACACAAACACACAAACATACACACAAACACACACAAACACGGCGCGCGCAGACACAGGCACAATCACACATACACATGCATAAACAAGGATGCACAAGCACATATATACGTGAAACATTCAGGTGTATACATGTACCTACCACAGGTTTACCCATGGCACATGATAACCCATGCACGTACGCATAGTATATATGTATATATATAATCATATATATATAAATCATATATAATATATATAATATATATTTATATATATATTGACACCAAAACTGCCAGGAAGGCACCGAGGGCGTTCGTCGATTCGCCTCGCATCCCAATGTGACTGGATCTGTGGGTAAATCCGGTTGCAACCATGCAGCTATCGTCATGGTGAAATTCAAAGCACGACCAAACGAATTGGAATTGCGTTGGAGAACGACTTCCCGTTCTGCTGGTGGTGGTGGTGGTGGTGGTGGTGGTGGTGGTGGTGGTGGTGGTGGTGGTGAGGAAAACGAGGCAGGTCTACAGACGCAGACATACACAGAGACACGGACGAAGACATCCACACGGACTGTCACTGATGCAGAGGCGCAGTCATCGAAAGGTACGATGAGAGAGAGAGAGAGAGAGAGAGAGAGAGAGAGAGAGAGAGAGAGAGAGAGAGAGAGAGAGAGAGAGAGAGAGAGAGGAGAGAGAGACATACAGAGAGAGACATACAGAGAGAGAGAGAGAAAGAGAGAGAGCGGAGAGAGAGACAGACAGACAGACAGAGAGAGAGAGAGAGAGAGAGAGAGAGAGACAGAGACAGAGACAGAGACAGAGACAGAGACGAGACAGAGACAGAGACAAGAGACAGAGACAGAGACAGAGACAGAGACAGAGACAGAGACACTGATAAAGAGAGAGAGAGAGAGGAGAGAGAGAGAGAGAGAGAGAGATGAGAGAGAGAGAGAGAGAGATGAGAGAGAGAGAGAGAGAGAGAGAGAGAGAGAGAGAGAGAGAGAGAGAGAGAGAGAGAGAGAGAGAGAGAGAGAGAATGCTGAAAATGCAAAAAATGCGTTAAGTACAAAGCGAGAATCCTGACAGATGGAGAAGTCTTTGGAGATATAATAATTATATGAAGGTCGTTTGTGAATAAATTTTATGGAGTGATTGATGGAATGACCGTTGGAAGGATGGATGGATGGATAGATCATAGATATAAGAAGATGGATGAACAAGTAGAGACCATACTAGCGACGATGGATGGATGGACGGATGATGTATGTATGCATGTATGCATGTATGTATGTATGTATAAATGGATGGATGAATGGATGGAAGGATGGATGGATGGATGGATTATATAGACTATAGCATAGACAGATACATAAAGGCACTTAGAGATGGATGCCCGGATACACGCACACGCACACACACGCACACACACAAACACACAACCAGTGTTTAATCTAGACGTCTCTGGGGAAGGCTCCCCAAGGAATAAATTCCGCACAAAAGATTCTCGAGGTGTTGCATAAATGTAAATACGTACCATGCCACTCCAGAAAAATTATATGTGTAACAATTCCTACCTTCCCCTCCCCCAAATATCGACAGCTAGATACTGTATACGAAATTGCATGGTATCATTTTTGTAGAGGGCTCAGTGGTCGGTTGCCGCCCGCCCGAAGACCGCCCAAATGGACTTTCCCCAGAAATCCGAATTATCTGCCCATCCCCCAAACAGGGACTATGTTAAATACTGACACACAGCGTATAGACGAGGCAGTACAGTAGCAGCGAAGTCTAAAGATAGCAACAGTGCGGTCGTAAAAGCCCATTAATTCGGCCATTAGCAATTTCCAAAAATGGCCGCCGTGCGCTGCGAACGATGCCTGTCCGAGTATACGAATGAAATCATTTGCGCCTTTATACAGATCAGTGTTTCTAATTGGAATCGACGGCGTATAGATGATCGAACGCGTGGCTCTATATAAATGGAAGACCTGCATGGCGGTTGCGTTTAAACATAGCATTCTATCAAAGCAGGCGATTACATCCAGGCCGATACACCCCACCCTGTTTATATACGGCTTCTTTGTCTAAATACATTATACACACGCGCACACACGCACACACACACACACACACACACGCACGCACGCACTTGCACACACACACGCTCGCACACACACATAAACACACACAAACACACACACACACACACACACTGTGACACACACACACACCCACAAACATACACACATATAAACATTCATATACAATGCATATATCAATTATGGATGCTTATTATGAATATAATTCTATAAAATATTATATATTAAAACATATATATGTATAAATGCAAATATATATATTATATATTAAAAATATCATGTGCATGTATGTATATATTATATAGACGATGAAACCGTAAAACATATATATATATATTATATATATATACAAAATTATATGTGTATAGGACTACGTATATGTGTATATATAATTATATATGCATATATATACATAATGCTCCGCGACCTATTAGGTAGCGTCTATTTCATCTGTTTCCACGTGGAAGCGACAATCGTGTATTAATCCACGTCGTATTTGCATAGCGATCGCGTTAATCTCCGCCGCAAGAGGTCATTTTCTTACCAAAGACGACGCGCCGTTCAACTTATCTAAGAGCCAGGCGCCGCGTCGAGATTAATGGCGGCGCCGCCGACCGAAAACTACGACCTGGAACGGCGTGAAGCCAAATGTGAACCCTGCGAAAGTTGTTCCGAGAAACACAATACAGTTGTTAAGAAGTCATTTCAGTAACGTATCTTGTTTGGTTAACGTGATCAGAAGACGGTGATTTATTTCTAATAATAGAACAGCTCATTAGAAATCGTGTATTATGATAGGTTCACGTGACCAGGAGGCGGGATTTGTTTCTAATAGCAGGACAACTTTGCATAAATCGCTTATTATGATTGGTTCACGTGACTATGCGGAGGAATTTGTTTCTAATAATAGAAAAGCTCCGTAGAAATCGTGTCCTATGATTGGTTGGCGTGATCAGGCAGTGGCGGCGCCAGGATTTCAGTTTTTTTGGGGGGGGGGGTCTGAATTCGAGGGAGAAAATTTTCCGTTTTGAGTTCTCCATTTCATCCGCCTAAATTTCTGACGACCCTTATTTAGTCATTTGATTGAAATCATGGGGAAAAGGTCATTTTTTTGTATCCGCCAAACTGTCTGACAAACCTAGTGCGTACCTTTACGGTTATTTGGGGGGGGGGGGCTAAAGGAGAATAATCGTGCAAATATTTTATTTTTACATGGAAAAAAATGGATGGCCTATTTTGGGGGGCTAAGCGCCGCTACTGTGATCATGAGGCGGAAATTTGTTCCTAATAATTTATCAGCTCCGTTTGTCGTCATTTTGTTCGTCAGAATCGCCGTTTGTCCTGATTAGCTGAAGATAAACGGTCTCTTAACAGTCTTAAGCTATCTAGAGCTGGCGTTGTAGCCATGGCTATGAAGTGTTAGCAACTTCATTTTCTCAGGCTTGGCATATGACACTGCAAAAAACCGACTGCATTCCTCTGAAGGGGCGCTGTATAAATGGAGAAATGAAAAGAAAATTAGCTTCATGATAATATGGCGGAAGGAAGGATTTGAGCCGTTGACATCGATCTTAGCGAACATATCGAACGTGACGCCGTATTTCTCGGTGACGGTGGCCTTGATCTCCTGGCGGAAGGATGCAGCGGCGGGTCAGAAACGGCCTTCCACGGAACCGATTTGATACCACACCCGTTGTACATCGTCAACTGAGATACGACTTCCTCGGAGTCGATGGTACGCCCATTGCGGCAGTCTGTCGGTACCGATATACAGCCACACAAGGCAGTTACTAGACACTTGATGTTAGAGTTAGTGTGATAAGCAAAATCTATTCCAGGCAACGCAACGATGCGGTTTGGCCACTCTCGACTCGATATAAAATAAATGTCCGGGAACAATGGGACTCCGAGAACATGTCGGAAATCACAAAATAAGCATAGGCCTACACCTCTTTTGACATTAATTATGTGTGTCGCGATGACTATAATAGGCTTCCTATTTGGCTAAAAAAAATTAATATACGAAGCCTGCCATGGTAACGGTGAAAAACGATTAAAACCATCTAAACCATTAATAGTCTCCATGTTTTATAATTCAATATTCAACAATTGCATGCCTGTCAAACCCACTTATTCTGGCATCATCGGAAAGTTTGACAGATACAATCGATCAATAAACTAAGGAATTGTATTTCTTTGTATGCCAGATCATTGGTACAGTAGGCCTATAGTAACAGTAATAAGTTGTAGCAACGGTGAAAGCCAACTAAACCATCCAAACCATTTATAGCCTACATATTTAATGCAGCATCTACACTTCCGGTATAGCTGAGTATACATTGGGATGATTTGTCGAACTCGTTTATAAATGCAAAACAGGATGTCGAATTTAAAATTCCAACGGACTGGAAATTAGAATAGATTCAAACACCGACAATATGATAATAGATTAACAGTAGAGAATAAGCACTTGCCTTGGAAGTACCTGCTATAATGGTAGATATATGTATTTTAATTTGTTATCGTAATATTATTATTTCTTCATCATAATTAAAGTATTGGCCTAGAATGCGGAGGAGGAGGAGGACCTTGCAGAGAAAGAATACAACGAGGAAGAGAAAGAGGACGTGCAAGAAGACGACAAAGAATAAGACAAGCATAAAAAAGAGAGACAAACAGACAGACAGATAGACAGACAGAACTATGGAGAGAGAGCGAGACAGAAACAGACAGACAAACAGACAGACAGAGACAGGGCCGGATTAACAAATGTGGGGGCCCTGTTCGGTAAAACTGTGGGGGCCCAAACTTTACAGAAGCACGACAAAATGACTCACAAAACGTGTTATATTCAACGAATCAACATTAGTTTATTATTAATTCATTACTTCTATTTTAACAATATCAACAGGTCTTTTAATAGTGTTAAACAAGCGATACATCTTTTACAGTTTAAGAATATTAAAGTGATTCGTGGTCAGTCATTCTCCTGACCAGCACACAGCACTCGTACAAGCAAGCAGTAGCCTACATAAGCGGTTTCATGCCCCAAATAAATTCTTGGCTATGAAAATTTCTGGTAGGCCTGCGGCAGAGTAACGGCCAGGGCAAATGGTTTTTACGAGGGCATTTGCCCCAATTTGCCCTGCTGTTCATGGCGCCCACACTGTTTACAAACTAAAATATATTTTTGCGGTTATGCCAGTAGTAGACCCTGGCTCAAGATGCATCCTGCTTAAATGAGCTTTCACCCCGGTGTCTGTCTCACTGGACAGCTGTTCACTGCGCTCAGCTGCTCGTGGAGAATTCCTTGTTCTTTTTGTGTGTGTGGTGACCATGCAACGACGAGCATTCTCGGTAGTGGGCACAGTTATCTGGAATAGCCTCCCCGTGGCTCTCTCGCCTCCCGTGACTCTGTTGGCTCTTTCTTTTCGTCTTCTTAAGGCTTTTCTTTTTGACAGCGCGTGCGTTGGGAGCGCCTCTGAGTAAAAATCTCAAGAGGCTCTATATAAATTTATGAGATTGATTGAATTCGTAAAAATAGAGTGCGTACTGCATGTAGGCATACTCAATGTCATTAGCACGCCATCTCATCTGCATAGTACAGCACTTGAGTTCCGATAAGGTGATGTATTAAGTTTGTAAAATAAGCAATAAAACGTTTAACTCTAACTAGCATTTCCGACTGATTTTAAGATTAAGCTGCCTGGAAATGAAAACTGCAACAAGGGCCCCACACATGTGCAAAAGTTGCATAATGTTAAAGTCAGTAGTTTTAATAGATTGACGATTTTTTTCATAGATTTTAAACTCATTTTTGCCCTTATAATTAACAATGATAAAAAATTCTATTGCGTGTGTGGGGGCCCCCTAAAGTGTGGGGGCCCCTGTTCGGCCGAACATGTCGAACATGCCTTAATCCGGCCCTGGACAGAGATAGAGACATAGACAGAGAGACAAAGACAGGGAAAAACAAAGAACATAATTATATATAAAACCTTCCTTATTGAGGCTTCCAACAAAGTTTCTAATGACGTTGCGATTTAAACGACAACGAAAAGTAGGTCTATATACAGCTGTCGCGAGCGCATCAGTCATGATCAGTGTGTAACTTCATCCCCCCACCCAAAAAACCCCTCACTGAAAGCCGATTTTTACATGTAAACTTAGTTAGTTATCTAATGGTACAACTAAGAGACACATTAAAAATACGATGATATACTGAAAAAGGTAATCAGATCATGAGAAGACTCAAATAATAGTGAGTTTACTACAACGGCCAATTGTACCAAAAGACAAAAAACATCAGCAGAAAAAAGAGAGAGAGATGTCAAGAATAAAAAAAGAACCTTCAACTGCATGGTCAGCACCACGCGCCTCGGTGGTTGGCCTCCAAAAGGTCGTTTGTCCTTTTTGTTCTTCTCTCCCACCCCAGAAACCTGGATTCCCAAAGCAGGGGACTATATGCCTAGATTAAATGCTGGTGCCGCTGGTGCCCATGCGCCTGGTAGAAAGCGTTGCCCCTGCTAACGCTGCCCAGTTCTATCGACAATCGATTGCCTCGATAATATCTGATTAGCTGCAGCAGCCCGATGATTAGATTGACAGGCGAGATGATAAATTGAATTGCCTTATTTATATTCCGCCCGATTGCCTCGCCCGATATGATTCGATTTAGTGCCAAACATTTCGTTGATACTATAGACCCCTTCTTTCCATCCCTCCCTCCTTTCTTCCCTCTGCCGTCGTCCCACCGTCACTGTTCTTCCCCGTTCCATCTCATCCATCCCTGTTTTCTCCACGGTTTCCACCCCATACATAAACCTCTTCTTAGAGGATTTCTCGCTTGAGCGGCACTTTATATAGCGCTACGCAATCTCCACGATCACTGGACGCCTCCGTGAGGGACGACATTTTCGAACATGTATATATGGTCTATATATATATATATATATATATATATATATATATATGTGTGTGTGTGTGTGTGTGTGTATATATATATGTTGTATGTGTGCGCGTGTTTATGGGTGTATGTGTGTAGGCGTGCGTGTGTGTTTGTGTGTGCTTGTGTGGGTTAGGGTGGTCCACGACTATATATTATGGCAAAAAATAGGCTTCACTTTTTGAATACATTGATAAGACTTTGACTGTCACTGTATAATGATAGGGCACCAAATCGATTAGGCCCTATAGTCAAAGAGAATTTTTGATATAACGCCTCCCCAAGATAACTATTCAGAAGCGCTCCCGATCCTGCTGGCATGCAAGAAACCCGTGCATGATATATGGCTCTTTGGCCATAGCGAAAGAGATGAGCGGCCTATTTATCGTAGGCCTGTATACGGGTTTCTTAAGGTATATTACTCAGCTTCACTTCATGTACATGTAGGCTATCGATCGTTTGTAACATTGATGTTTTAAAGCGCGACGAAATTAAAAAATTAAACTAAAAGTAGTATTTTCTGCGGGCTATAGGGGCAACCAGGGCTTAAAGTGTGCCTGGACGGTCATGGACGGCGTCCATGCACTTTTAACAAAATCTAAACGCCGTCCAGCCACTTATTGGCGAGCACAGACTAGAAAGGTAAGGGGCGTCCAGGCACTTCTTTTGGAGAGGCAAGGGCGTCCAGGCACTTATTTCTCGACACTTTTGGCACTGGGGGCAACTATACCCCTTCTTGCCCCTATGTGCGAGATTGCGGGCGCCCAAGTTCCTAAAATTCAAACAAGAAGATTTTGACAGCTTTGAAACCGGGTTCACAACTTAATTCCAACAAATCAAAGAATTAGATATCTAAGCCAATACACTTTTCTGATGTTAATTTCGGTCTTAAACTTGAGTTTAGAGTGCATTAAATGTTGCTTTATCTAAGTTTAAATGATGAAATAGTGAGCACATATTGTCATGCTTTGTGTTGACTTGTGTTATAATCTTTATAGTTCAACTTGCAATGGCTTACATTTACTTGCAGTGGCTTAGAACCTTATGGGTTCCAATCCCAATCCTTACGAAAATTTTGGATCACGCTAATATATTGATGAACGTACATGCGTATATTAACGAATGCAAACACGTAGGCTACACTTGGCTGTGTATTTTAATATGATCGGATGCACAGGGCACTTAGCCTCGCATTGCATCCATCCATCTTCACATCTACCTCCTCCTCTTCCTCCTCCTGTTTATCCTCCTCGCTCCTCCTCCTCCTCCTCCTCCTACACCCCTCCTACTCCAGCGCCCTCCTCCTCCTACACCCCCTCCTACTCCTGCACCCTCCTCCTCTTCCTCTTCCTCTTCCTCATCCACCTACTCCGCCTCCTCCTCCTCCTCCTCTTCCTCCTCCTACTACTCTTTCTCCTCCTCCTCCTCCTACACCCCTCCTCTTCCTCTTCCTCTTCCTCCTACTCCTCCTTCTCCTCCTCCTCTTCCTCCTCCTCCTACACCCCTCCTCCTCTTCTTCCTCCTCCTCCTCTTCCTCTTCCTCCTCCATAGCTTCCGTCTTCTGCTCCACCTCTTCCTCCCTTGCTACCTTCGTCTTATTTTGCTCTTTCTTCCAGCCTCCCATCCTTTCTCCTCTTCCATATCTTTATCCCTAAGCTTTGTTCTCCTCGTCTTCACCGACATCATCCGCCATCCTTAAGCCCTTTTCCTGCTCCTCCTCATCGTTCTCCTCACCTGCCTCCTCCTTCTTGTCATCAGCCTCTTTATCCTGTTTCTTCACCAAACCATCTTTTCATCCTCTTCATTCGCATTGTCCGGGCCATTTATCTTATTCTTGCTCCTCCTCCTTCTCTTCCTCCTTCTCCTCTCCTTCCACCTCCTCCTTGTTCTTTTTCTCCACATTTTCTTCATCCTCTTCCTCTTCGCCCCTCCTCCTCTTCT
The DNA here is from genome assembly GCA_949752735.1 of Lumbricus terrestris. Lineage (NCBI taxonomy): Eukaryota > Metazoa > Annelida > Clitellata > Crassiclitellata > Lumbricidae > Lumbricus > Lumbricus terrestris. The sequence continues at coordinate 13,158,211 of OX457050.1, read as the reverse complement.
TCTTCTTCCTCTTTTTCTTCTTCCACCTCCTCCTCCTCTTTTTCTTCCTCCTCTTCCTTCTCCTTTTCTTCCTCATTCTTCTCTCCTTCCTCCTCCTCCTTCTTCTCCGTTTCCTCCTCATTTTCTTCATCCTCCTCCTCTTCGCCCCTCCTCCTCTTCCTCCTCCTCCTCCTCCTCTTCTTCTTCTTCTTCTTCCTCCTCCTCCTCTTCCTTCTCCTTTTCTTCCTCTTCCTCATTCTCTCCTCGTATTGTTATCGGCTGAATGCGGATGAACGCAATTCCTCCCAACATCGACTCAGTCGTTGTCGTAAAGGATAAAAATCTTGTCCATCGTCACCAATCAATACGAGCCACTCAACGCAAATACCAGATCTACACGGCACACGCACGCACACACAGTATTACACACACATACATACACACACACACACACACACACACCCATACGCACACACACATACGCACACACATACACACGCGCGGGCACACACACATACGCACGCACACATGTCATACACGCACACACACGCGCGCACACACACACACACATTAATATCGCAGTCTTAATTCGGCCTAAGTTGTGCAGTGCAAGAATGATTCATGTATAGGTCGATCGTAGGCCTGTAATTATAATTAAGCGCCTATTCCTTCAAATAAGCACAAGTAGTTGCCGAGTTATTTCACTCTCGCAAGAATAGCAAACGGTTCCGTAAACATAGGCAAATCAGTAGGCTTATTAGGCCTAATTCCAAAATTTTAAGCCTTAGACCGAGGTTACAATCGATGTCCTCCTCTAAAAATGTAACCTAAGTGCAAGGATGGACTGGAGAAGACGATGATGCTGGCATGTGGAGAGGGTACAAGGAGAAGAGGACGGCCAAGGATGGAGGATGTACACAGAAGGACAGGGATGAATCTTGGACAATTGAGGGATGTGACACAGAACAGAACGGAGTGGAGAAGACTGGTCATGACGGTCGTTAGAGTTCCTCAAGGTGAAGAGCAAGGACTCTTTACACAGGACTGGTTTCTTCTTCTTTAACCGCCTTGTACAGGTTTTTGGGCGATAATCGGAGTTCCGGAAAATTTCATATCTTATTTGCAAAATAAAAGCATTCAATTAGCTACACCTATGAAAGCAGATTAACGAATAATTATGTTTGCAAAATAAACAAATGCCTTTGGAGATTTGAAACATGATACTTAGCGATAGAAACGGAATTTAAAGTGGAGCGCCATCTATCGCTGAGAGTGAAATCATGACCACAATATGTTCACAGTATATTATTACTTCGTTTATTCAAGAAAAACTAAGTTGACACACCGCAACTAGTCTTATTACATTCATTTTCTTCTAGTTATAGAATCCGTGGCCTAAGTGTAGGCTATTCAAGATCTACGAGTCAATTTTAGGTTACTCATTTTTAATGACTCGATTGGTTTGGACGTCTATGGACACTTGAAATGAGCTGAGTACTTTACAGTACAGGCTATGCAAAATAAAGAAATATTCTAATTAATATTTCCTGTCTGTAGTCGAGCAGCCGTCCGCTACTGAATATCGTTAGCCTGTGTTTACGCCGCATTCACTAGCCGCCGCTTTCCGACCTCTAGCGGCGGATTACACGGCGTCAGAGTGTAACTGATTTGAGCCTCTGCTTAACGACGCCATTAATAATAGACGATTCGATTTAATAAACGGTCGGTTTTAATTCAAACCTCAGTCGAACGAACAGGAGAACAGTTGGGGGGTGGGATACGATGGGGTGGGATAATTTCTGACTGCTTAATCGCGTTTGCTTTCGTTCGCTAGATTCAACGTGACAGATGGCGGTCGGACTTACTGCGGACGATAATACAGGATCGACTGCTTCGAAGCCAAACTTTCGCGTTAGCTAATCAAGCGACTCGTTTCTCCGATGGATTTTTCTGCTCGATGCATTTTGCAATTAACTGAAACGCCAGTTCGGGCTTATCAACCGACTCTTATAGGTGTGGATTATATTATTATTTTAGTCCGCGATAATCCCCGTCAGCGTCTATATTATCGCCACGGTGGCGTCAATACGACGACGCTATTGTGCGCCAACTGCCCAAAAATTACAGCATTGTGCTCGGCGGTTTAGCAATGGCATATAGATTGCCTCGATAAAAATTTAATTTAGATGGAACGTCAAATGATACGTCGCGCCGTGGTGTCGTATTCATTCGTCTATCTCCGGTGCTGAACATTTCGAGATTATTATCACATTCACTCCGTGCTTTCAGCATCATAAATATATACATGAATACACATGTGCACACGCGCGCATGCAAATATATATATATATATATATATATATATATATATATATATATATATATATATATGCGTATATTATATTTACGAATACATATGCACACACAGAAAGAGGCGGATACAGAAATTTTCGAAGGGGACCATCCCGGACCAACATTTTTTACCTTGGGTCGGGAAAGCTTTCGTTAATCTTTGGCCGAAAAACATGGGGCTAAAGGGGGGCTAAGCCCCTAAACAAGGACATCCGGGGCGGGGGCTAAGTCCCCCCTAAAAAGAGGTCATCCGGGTTCTTTCTGACATGTAAAACTGAAGTTTTGTGGATGAAAATGGAAGATTTCGGCCGAATGACTAAAAAAGTCGTCAGAAATAAATTTCATGAGATTTCGACCTGATGACTAAAAAAACAGGTCGCCAGAAATTTTGGCGGATAAAAATGAAAATTTCCTCAGCGAGGATTCAGCCCCCCCCCCAAAAAAAACAAACTGGAATCCTCGCGCCGCCACTGCCGAAAAATCTGAGGACCTTTTTAAAGTCATCTGGTAAAAAATAAAAATGTCTTGAAAATTTTCCGAATTTCTCTGCCAAAATAGCTGATGGATGGATGGATCCGATTTGACCAGGGTCTATGACAACAGAGGCCGTTACCCTGGACAGAAATTTGTCTGGCATATTACAGCATGCATGCACTTATTATAGACTGATTTAATTACCTTTTTTTAGTCATTTGATCCAGTGGCGTATAGTCAGAAATGTATTATGTTTTTTTGCAGGTCTGTAGCCTACTCAGGATTTTTGAGGTGAGTAGGCCCCTACACACTGCCGGTGAAAAAAATCGACTTTTTTGGGCGAAAGATTTATGACGTCCCTTTTTTAGTCGTCGGTTATTTTCAGACGATTTTTCGCCTCAAAATCCTTAATTACGGCGTCAAACGCTCAACTTTTGTTAATTTTTTCTTCATAAATCGGCGATATTGCTTTCGCGATTTTTTTAATGCGTAGGCCTATCCCACAAGCTCTTTGTGAGCTGATGGGTGGGGGGGGGGCATGGCCGGATTGGTCCCCCTGGATCCGCCCATGCACACAGACACAGAATGATAACAAACGCACATGAACCTAGGCTACTTACTTGGTGCACGCTTATTAAAATTGACCTTGCTATCTATATCTGCTACCGTGGTAGGCCTATCTAATAATTAGGTCTCGTTCTTTCACCATAATAACTATAGGCATAATCGTTCTTATTTGACATGAAATTTTGCTAAGAATTCATGCAAATCGAAAAGCTCGTGTAAGTATAGCCTATAGGTCTACACGAAAATTTGACAGGAACTATTATAGATTATGGTGAATTCGGGCTTGTTTCTAAACGTCAGATTAAGTGCACTTCTCAGCATGATGTATTTCTTACATCATGGTTCTCAGGCAGTCATGGCTATCTAGACTAGAGGCCACTGGAGATAAATTGCATAAGCGCTTTTACTTCTTCATGTAACTCCGCCACTGGTTGCACTCAGCCAGTGCCAGTTCCAAGCCTGGATAAAGGAGGAGGGCGTCGCTAATGGTATTTGTTACCCCACAGTGACGTTAAACTGCAAATACCACCACTTCGTGTAGGCTTAGGCCTACTCTTGTTCCCGCACCAGTTCTATGTCGACAGTAGCCTAATTATGCCGAGCAATTAAGTGTTAGGTAACCTCTGTAGAGGACTAGAGGTGATTGTCAGTTGCCACATGTAATTAGCTTGCGTTCAGAGAGCTTCCGGTTACAGAAATCGTTAGAGAAACGATAAGCCGTTTGATATTATTATTATGTGGGTCGCGGTGGTGTAGTGGGTATGTTCGTCGCCTTGCAGCCGAAGGGTTGCAGGTTCGAATCCACCTCAAGTCACCACGTAGGGACGTTGGGCAAGTCCTTCACTCGCAATTGCTCAGCGCTTCGGCGTGAAACTATTACAGTGTCCGTTCTGTATTCCGGAGCACCTCAGGGCAGTGAGCTTGAAGCGGCGCTATAACAAGTGCACATACAAACAAACAAACAAACATACATTTAGGCCTAATCAAAATATAATGTTACCCTTCCAGAGGTTCACTCAACCTCCCATTCGGCAGAATGGCGTTGATAAAATGAGCATTGAGACGTGATGGCCGCCTTGCATGACAGTCGATCGACAGTTAAATTCGACTCCTATATCTGGAATGATTTTCCTTCAAAGCTGCGTTTACAACATCTGACCAATCAAATTCTGTTTCATGAATCTGTCGTCTTTTTTCTTTTGCTGTGGAGAGACGGACACCGCAACAGCATGCCTCCCTCTTGGGTATTCTTCTGAACATACGCGTACGATGCGGGGTCCAGAGGGGGACAAATGCCCCCAAAATTTCGGGCAACTGTTTTTCGGGCAAGCTGACTGGGAAATGACTAAAAAAAAGGTCGTCAACTTTTTTCTGGGGAAAATCCACGAGATTTCAGGATTTTTTCGGGCAGAAGTTCAATCTTTGCCACCCCACTGCTGAAATCTCCCGTACGCCTATGCTTCTGAATGCGGATTTATCAGCGGCCACCACCATCACAGACCCGCAGAAGCCGTGGGATGTGTTCTATGAAGATGCTCAGAGGCTGTTTGACATGGGGAATTATTTGTTCATTGGCACACGCCATTTGAACAGCCCAGGAACTAAGGACAGTTTGCATAAGACTGATTGAGGTCGCTTGTTCGAAACAGAACAACTTAAGACCTCACAACAGTTTCTAGAAAGTCAAGAAATAAGACCAATGTTGAGACCAAGACAATATTACCAAGACCGAGTCTCGAGAGAGTTGAGACCAAGACCGAGTCTCAAGACCACTACAGCACAGCATTACACCACTTCACCACTAAGCACAATGGTTCATGGACCTAAAATTAATGGGGACCAAACAAATGACTGTGATACCCAACTATATTTAGTAGACACTTGATAAAGTCAATGCATACTTCAATACTTAAACCAGTGGCGTAGACAGGGGGGTTTCGGGGTTTAAAACACCCATTGGCCTAGGGAAAAAATTTTAAGGTTATTTATCCACTTAAATAAGAAAAACAAAACAATGGCCTGTAGTAACAATTGTTTTTCTTACTTTATTCCCTTTTTATTTACTGTACATAATAATGTTGGGTTGGTGTCAGAAAGGGCATCCAGCCAGGCCATAAAACCCCCAAAACCGCCCCGCCCATCACAAATTTCTGGCTACGTCACTGACTTAAACCCTTTAAAGACGAGCTGCCTTAGTTTCCCATACAACTTATTACACGCTCGATGTTAAATGGTTAAGACACCGTAACACAATTTCACACATTGGTCACACCCCTAGTACTAAAGCATACTTACCCATAAACGTCAGCAACAACAGGTGTATGGCAATTTCTGAGGCAAAGATGGGGACTGCCAAATACTCTGGAATGATGACAATTGACTACTGACTGTGTTACCTTTGTAAACAACTAATTCTACCTTTATAAAACTAATATAATTCACATATTTATTTGCCTGACCTGCCAGAAATTATTTTTCCATTTCGTGCTAACCGAAACATTAAACATGAGCAGCACAAAGGTTTAACTGGTTTGTGTATAGAGATTGATGAACAAAGTAAAACACGAAGTAGTGTATTTAAATATAAAATTTCAATCTCATAATGCTCAACTTATCAAAGCTCGACAGGTTTCCAGAAAGTACCGTATTTAACAACGACATCTCTACAACATGTTATTGCTGTACACCATGTTATTGTTGTACAACATGTTATTGTTGTACTATTGATGCAACATTAGTAAATAACACATAGCAACAGTTACTGTACAATTGCTAAAGGCTGTAAAAGTTAACCTGCGGTGCTAAATAAAGATTTTAAAAAAATACAATACATTCCGTAAACTTCGCAGTGCAGCAAATTTTGGATGACAAAACCTTGGAATTTGTTACGCTTACAATGAAATTTCATAATGAATGGGATAATTATGTAACCAAGAAAAAACTGACGGTGCTACGAAAATTGTCTTAAATACGCTAGATTACGTAACAAATAAAACTGCAGGTTCTCAATTTTAAAAAGCAACAAAAGCGTTGACACTAACACACTACCTAAATCAGTATCACTAGGCTATTTTCTCACGAAACATTTTTCGCAGACATTTTAAAGTCATTTACATGCTTATCACGTATAAAAATATCACCAAAACTAGTAATCATATACATATCATTTTCTCGTATATATAATAATCGTTATTTTTCAGTAACATGAATCATATTAGAAAAATCTACCAGTTTTGTTTAACATTTCTACAGCAAGCATTATAAATAAGGAGTATGTCAACAGGCTGAACGAAAGAGCATATCATGTTTGGTAGTTCACAACTTTCGAATCGAAAGTCTCAGAAACACTACACGTGCTAGATCTATGCAAACTTTTCCTTAATTCACACGAAAACAAGAGCACACGTGACATTGTTTAAATGCACTTGGAAACGGAAGGTATCTACCAAAAAATCATTTAATACACTGTTTTCAAAAAAATTACTTATAAGTAAACCTATCCTAATCATTTATTAAACTAACACCAAGTCTGTCAGGGGCGGATCCAGAGGGGCCAATCCGGCCATGGCCCTCCCATCAGAAATGTGCATAGGATGTGGCACCCCCCACCAGGTTTCAACAAGCCTTTGATCAATGCAGCAGGAAAAGATATGATTAAAAGGTAATTACCTGGTATTTAGCATTGGCTTGGAAAAACGGTACAAAAGCTGAAGAGTATTTATTGATTAAATGACTTTAAAAAAAGGTTGTCAGCCATTTCTGCATAGAAATTTTTTACTATTTTCAAGACATTTGGACCAGCATGACTAAAAAAAGGTCATCAGATTTTTCGGGTAAAAATCAACAAAATTTTTCCCGACCCACAATAAAAATTTTGGCCCCCTTAGAAAATTTCTGTATCCGCCCCTGAAGTCTGCAACCTTGGAAAAATTAATAAACAAAAGCATTCAAATGTATATACATAATTTCGAATATTTGTATTGTTATCTTGTACAAAAGTTAAGGTCAAAATGAACAGCCAGAAATAAATACATGCATACTATAAATGTACAATTACTGTTTTTTTAATAGGTGGGCAAAAATTTAACGTAAGTGTACAGTGGAATGATTATAATATACACAAAAAAGTGCAAGTTCACAGCACTTTTGATGAGTTTGTATAACAAGCTAGAAAAACAATCCAAATAAAAACATAAAAGCAAAACTTTTTTACCAAGCCATTGGCAATGATTAAACTGATACTGGACGGTTGGAATGTGGAATTAGTATGAAAAACAACACGCATGAACCTAGAACCAAGAGGTAACTTCAAAACAGTGATGATGTATTGTATATACACACGGCCCTCTCAGATAGTAGGACTGCATACAACCAGAGACGACATCACATCTGACAATGACATGCCAATTCCATACAGTACTAACCAGCCATGCATATACACTTGCGTTTACATGTGTAAACCAACGTTTTTCTGAATATACATTACACGCTACAAAATTTTTTTGAGTAAATTATATTCAAAATGGCATCATTGTACAGCTCATACCAATTCAAGCGTGGACTTATGAATATTCATATATGTTAATCATGCAATATGAATATTCATATATGTTCATCATGCAATATGAATATTCATATACGTCCATCATGCAATATGAATATTCATATATGTTCATCATGCAATATGAATATTCATATATGTTCATCATGCAATATGAATATTCATATATATACCGGTATATACAACCAGGGTGGACCAGAATAATCTGAATAATACAGAACCCAAAGCTATTCTGGCAAACGCCAGCCAGGCCTCCTTCTGCAAGTTCCAGCCTTGAAGATTCGTGTTTGGATGAGAAAAGAAAGACTCGTGCTTCGGCCGCTTAAGATATTAATCAGGCGACGACGCAGGTTGAGCTTCGAGTCTTCGTCTGTGAAACGCTCTTGATGGCGTTTGCTTCGGTCGTGTTGTACGTGATTATGTCGGCCTTGATGACCGTCTGCTGGAGTTCGAGTTCCGGGCGAGTTAGCCGGACGCCAAGAATCTCGGCGGCAACCTTCTTGAAGCACAAGTTCACCTGAAACAGGGAAGTTCAAGACAATAGGAGGTTATACAAGGTGCCCTGTCAGGTCTGAATAAAGGTGGGTGCTAACAGTGGCGGCACTAGGCGTTAGGGGGGGCTAAGCCCCCCTATAAAAGGCAATCTGGGGGCTAAAGCCCAACCTAACAAAGACCATCTGGTTTTTTCTGCATGTAAAACTGAAATATTTCCATGATAAGCTCACTAAAAATGAAAAACATACATGAGATTTCGCCCGGATGACTAAAAAAAGGTCATCAGAAATTTTGGCAGATGAAAATGGAAAATTTCCTCCGTGAGGTATCAGGCCCCCTAAACTGAAATCTTGGTGCCCCCACTGGGTGCTAAGGGTGCTGCTGCAACCGGGCCAAAAGTTTTGAGAGACCCACAGTTTTATATATGGATATACAAAGTCTGCTTTCTGTTCCTTTTGCTCGAACCTCCACTATGCAGAACCGTGCCTTCTCAGTGGTAGGAGCCTCGACCTGGAATAGCCTCCCCTTGATGCACCATTCCATTTCTATAACTCCTTCTCAGTTTAGTCAGAAAAATTAAACTTTCAAAAGAAATTCAATAGAAGATAACGACGTCGAATCGTCGATCTGATCTTTTAATGTTAGTGCAGAAAAAAGCTACGTAAGGACCTTGTGCAAGTCCCGCACTCGCAATTGCTCAGCGCTTCGGCGTGAAACTCCGATGCAGTGTCCGTGCTCTAGTCGGGAGAGCCTCTGAGTAGAGAGCTTGAAGGAGCGCAATAACAAGTGCACAAACAAACAAAAAAAGAACCAATTTGTCATAACTATTACGCTACATTATTCATGAAAGTCAACTGTACGAAACGGTATAAGAGTAAGCGCTTCTGATAAGTTTCTGGCAAGGTGGCACGATATAAATTTCTACATAATATAGTAGGCCTATTACAATATCAGGAACAAAATTAAAGTTTACCGAGTCACCAGATTTCGCGGAGACAAAGTGACTAGACATGTTGTTGTCGAGAGCAAACTTGTTGTGCTTGTCAACCTTCACTGTTCTCATGTGTTCAAGATCAACTAGAAAATAACAAAGAATATCAATATAAGCATTCAGTACATAAATTTGATAAACCTATCATCACTTGTTTCTATTCAAGCTATGATTTACAATTATGACTCGCGAGCAAGTGATTTTTTAAATCAATCATGATTTCACAATGACTCAAATTTACACGATATAGCAAACTTGATATGATGGAATTGAACTCAATAATTATTTTGAATTCGTTCCAAAAGCAAAATTCTTGAATGCAAAATAAAAATAATCATTGGAGTTGAAAAAGGGCTAAAAAATGAAAAACATAAAATTGACAAAATATTTTGGTGAAAATTGGGCCCAAAGATAGTGGTGCCCTAGGCAAGTGCCTGCTTTGGCTGTGCCTAAGGTTGACTCTGAATATAAAATGGTAAAATTGCTTGCCAGCTCAACTTTAAAACACTTTAAAACTGGAATCCATACAAATACCAAATGTAAATTGAGGAGAAGTGGCTGCAGTGTCAGTGCTGGACAGAGAGGATTTCTTACTCTTGTTGCCCACAAGGGCCATGTGTGGCAACTTGTCAGAACTAGCAAAGATCTTCTTGATGACGGCCAGCCAGTCCTCCAAGTTGTCAAAGCTAGATGAGTTTGTGACATCATAGACAAACACGATGCCCTGGAACAAATGAGAAAAACACAAAAGAAAACGTTATGATATACTTTGTATCAGAAATCAGACAGTCATTAAAAATCGTATCATAGCAATGCAATGCAACATCGTGAAACAAGTGCATTGAGACTTAATTAAATTTATTTAGCATTGTCTAACCTTATTATTATCACTGTTATCATTATTGCTATAATTGTGTTGTATGACTTTGCATGAATGTTTCTATTATTTATTTCCTCTGTAAACTACTGTTCGTTTCCTGGTAGTGTAATGATGAATATTCTATTTATTTACTTATTTTATATGAATTATTTTAAGGCATTTTTCAAATGTCACTATCTAATGACAAATCTCCAAATGAAGGTACTGAGCAATTGAGAGTGAAAAGGACATGTTGAAAGTACCTCAACAGTATTAAACCTTCCAAGAGGAGGTTCAAAATCATACTTTTATAAGGCAAGGAAGTCCTCCAATTGGCTACCATGTCTGATAATTTCATTTACCATGTCTCACAATTACCTGCCATGGGTCACAATTAGCTACCTTGTCCTATCACATCTACACATAATACAGCATAATATTGGAAGAAATGTCATGTGAAATGCTAATTTAAAGAACACTGGTCAATTCACAAATAAGGCTTTGAAGAAACAAACTTGCTTAAAAACCAAGTTCTTGAAATGATAGATAACCGGTCTCATCTCAGAGTGTGTGCAATCTTCACAGAAGTTCATCCAGTTACTTACATTGCTACCGTAGATGTACTTGTCCAGCATCTTCCCTCCTATTGACTGGCCACCAATATCCCACACTTGCAAGGCGACATTTATATCATCTAAAAAAATAAGTTTTTTAAAGTCAATAAACAAGAAATATCACAAACATAAAGACTAATTCTACAAGACAATGTTAAACAGTTTCAGCGCAGATTAGAGTCACGCAGAAACATTGCATACTGGCTACTGGATACTTGCTACACCGACTTTCTGTGTGCTAATTAGTAGTTTGGTTCTAAAAATAGATTTTTCATCCTTACCACAGACAGTGTGCATATCTATTCAAGCCAAATCACTGCAATGTTTAATTTTCATGTTATCACATACACACGTACTGTTGACCTACATGCTGTTGACCTACATGCTGTTGACCAACATACTGTTGACCTACAAACTGTTGACCTACAAACTGTTGACCTACATACTGTTGACCTACATACTGTTGACCTATGTAACTGAATTCCAGACTAAGAAGTCTACACATTAAAAATAATGCTTGAACACAGTAGCCATTGAAATGCCCAGAATAATTTTTCATTAATAGCAATTATCTTACAAGAAACAATTGATAATCAAGAAATTTCATGAAACAGATCTCTGTTTTTATTAACCAAACACATTCAAGTTTGGACCATCATTCTAAATATATTATTCCCTTTATCTGTAGAAATGTAGTGTCACAGAATGTTAGCCAGCACCCCCCCCCCCCCGATTGTCACCTGTGTGGGCAGGTATAATTAAAATCCCTATCAGGGTAGTTCCTATTTGCAACCTATTTGCTTATCTACTTGAAAGATGATAAATAGCTATCAATTGCACAAAATCGATGACCTGGGAAAACAATTCGCTTCAGAAAGAAGTCGATGCCAATTGTCTGGTTGTATTGTCTGGAAAACTGATCTTGTGAATATCTGGACGCCAGTGACGTCTACAAACAAAAAGGGCAACAAAAAGCAACTAACTACTAATCAATTGTTCAATAACAAAGCACTGATGAATTGTATTTTGCAGCCAGCCTACCCTTTTGAACGATAACGATTCATCACCATTATGAAAAATTGAAAATTACGCCCAAAGGTCCACATGCAGTAACTGAGTATAACTGCTAGTAGCGTGTAACTTTACAAGATGATGAACATGTTTACTTATCTTGGGTGGGTTCCAAGTTTTGAGATAGTAAAATATGCCAAATTATCTTGATTACAAAAGCACTGCAGACGATTTAACTGGTTTGGTCCTAAAAAATTACGATAATTGCCATAGATTTCCGAACTTAGGTTGTCATACAGTCTACACAAAACATGTCCACTGGCTTCATCAACATGGTGTTGTTCGTCGACGCTTTAATAAAGGAATTAGAGAAAACCTGTAAACATAAAGATTCTTCAAACAAGCACAAGCCTCAGCGTAAACTGTGCTACGATCTGCTAAATTATAGGCTAAATTATAGGCCAGAGGCATGCATATTGCATAAATCATTCTGGCCACTTGCACTACGGAAAACAAGCTTTACAAAAGTCAGTTTCACGTGACAATCACCATCGGTCATCATACGCAAACAATAGTCATGATTTCATCACATTTAAGTAAATGCAGCCATGTAAATTCGGCGAAATTGCAGTGTCGGGGACCGAAGCATACACAATATCTTAGTATAGAATAGTATAAATAGTATATAATAACGACACTAACCCTAAACGACCCTTAACCTGATCCTAACCGACCCTCACGACGCCTGAACTAACCCTAACCGACACACACGGTCTCCGATACTGCAATTACGCCAAAGCAGCTATATAAATTCTTGAAATGACTTGCACGCCAATGCACTCACCTTACCAGAAGCTCCGTCGCCAATGATGACAACCTTCAGCTGCTTGTCTTGACCACCTTCCTCGGTATCGGACATTTTTAGCTGTAATTGTTGCGTTTATGTCACCGCTCGCGGAACAGAATGAGTATTTTCATGATAGTGAAGTGTTCAATTAGAAATTTGATGTAATTTTTTCGAGCTTTTCGCAATTTTGTTGTTTGTTTATCGCTGTTACCACTTCCGACGTCACGCGTTGCCTCAGATAGTCTGTTTCACCGTCTTTTCTGTTGCCCTCGATTGCAGCAAAATAGGCGTCGAACATTTTTGTAGCGCAATTCTTATTCTTTCATCATGATTAGCAAGACGAGTTCAGATATCAAATGAACACAAATGCTGGTGCTATGACACAAAATAACTGTCGTTGAAACATCAGTTACTGAGAACATTTCAAGTGTCGCGAATAAACTGAATCAAAACTCGTTTTTTCATCTGTAGCGTAGGCTATCTACAGTAAGTCTGCTACGACCAACATTTCTATCTATCGTAGAGTTTCCCAAAGTGGGTTCCGCGGAACCCACGGGTTCCGAGAGGCGTCAGCAAGGGTTCCGCCAAACGTTAAAATAAAGACTATTTTATTGAGAAATGTTTTAAAATAAAACATTCAAAAGAGTTTCCTTAAAAATACATAAAAATGCCTTCCAACCTTACAAATGAGCCCTTTATTTTAATGGATATCCTATAATGAGTTTCGATTCGAAAGCTGTTCAAAGAGACCGATCAACCTGCAAATGTATATTGCATGCCTTTCCAAACGAATTTGTCTTCTATTAGATGCTAAAATAAAGGTGTGTTAAATTAGGTTCATAGACTACCGGTACTTTTCACTCGCTCTGTGTAGCCTACGTCGTTGAGATTGGGGTTCCGCCAGAAAATAAATTATTATGATGAATGCGAAGGGTTCCTTGACCCAAAAAGTTTTGGAAACGCTGATCTATCGGACGTAATGATTCAGACACAATGATTCAGCGTACGCAGGCCTACAGGCCTACGTACACTGGTACGTAGGTCTGTATAGGCTAGCGCCCTATAGCTAGGCAAAACTTACGGATTTTCAATGAAGCGCTTCAATATGAATGTTCAAACATCTTCAATTATTAGACGGCAGTTGACTTACCTGTTTTCATATAGGCCTACAAACGAATTAACGCGCCGCAGTTGAAGATAAAACACTAAAGTAAGTAAGTAAATAAATAAATAAGTAAGTAAGTAGACCTAGATAATTTTTATTTATTACTTCCAGCTGCTTACACTGTTGCACACTTCGGTATTGCCTTACCTTAGACCTTAGTCCGTCCCGTGCAGTTTCTCCATTCTACTCTGTTCCTCGCCACTTCCACAGCATCGTTCCACGTCATCTCCAGACCCCGCAAATCCTCTCGAATGGTCTCCATCCAGTTCTTCCTTGGCCTTCCTCTACCACGTTTGCCCTCCGGAGTCCAAATTGTTGCCTGTTTTGCTCTCCTCTCTTGCCCCATTCTTAATACATGCCCCATCCACTTCAGTCGCCTCTTTCTGATGTTAAACACCATTTTTTATGAATTTCCTGCACTGTTTCTGTTGCGCATTCGGCATTACATGACAATAAAAACATAGATCCTCGTCGAAAACGCTTCCTCATTAGGTTATCGATAGCCTAGGCAGAATTTATTAATCCGTGTAGTTTCGGGCTCATGGCGAGGGCTAAGTGTGGAAGTGGCGCACCAGATATATATAATTTATGGGCGCGGTGGTGTAGTGTTGGCGTCCCTGCATTGAAGCCGGAAGGTTCGAGGTTCAAATCCACCTCAAGCCGCCGCGTAGGGGCCTTGAGCAAGTCCTTCACTGGCAATTGCTTGAGCGCTTCGGCGTGAAACTCCGATGCAGTGCCCGCGCTGTAGTCGGGAGCGCCTCTTAGCAGACAGCTTGAAGGGCGCTATAGAAATAGAGAAAAAATACAAGAGGTCGCGTCAGGGTAATTGGATACAGTTATTCAGCAGGTCAGAGAAATTAGATGTGAAGAAGAAATTAAAAATGCGAAATAACTTGTAGACTTTTATCTTAGGGCAGGCCACTGGTAATAATTATAGGCCTATAGGCTACAGGCAAATCAAATGATCAGCGTGACCTTTGGTGGAGCCGCAACCACGAAATAGAGTAGGCCTATTCCTCCCACCCCCTAAATAATCGTATCCCCAGAAGACAAAGAGAAGTTGAAAAGACAAGTAGGCTACTCTGGCGAGTAATTATATTTGCAAATTAACTTTCATCCATAGGCGCAACCACCCTATGGGACCCACGGGACGCGTCCCCTCTAACTTTTGAGTGGTCCCATAACTTTATTATTATGGTCCCCAACTTTTAGGACGTGATTCATTATGCTCCCCCCAACTTTTAGGACGTGATTGCACCTATGCTTTCATCTGCCTTGCTTTGAACAATGACGCCAACAGGACAATAGGTATATTATGTTTATCCTTACACTAGATAATTTTGTCTACTTTGGTTTTAGAGCACTCAGAACATTTAGAACACTTAAGATCGTTACCGGTACTCATCTGAATAGAATGTTGCTACACAAGTGAACTAATTATCTGTAACTAAACAATCGAAACAACTGAAATAATTGAAATAATACAAACAACTAAAACAATTGAAACACTAGACATTGAAACAAAACTCTTAGTCTTTCCGGATTTTAGGCAGCGTCAGATCAAGCGCACCGCAGCTGTCAAAGATGGGCCTCGTTTCCGCTCGACCAGAGATCCCGGTTCCCCTGGGTACTGCTGCAGTCCAGTCCATCCTTACCGCCTCCTCCTCCTCGGGATTCTCTGCAACCCTTTCAATATCCGCTCCTCTTTTTATAGCTCCGCCGTTCTCGCAAACCGGATTGTCTGTTTTACTCTGCCGTGGAAAAGGCGGAATCATGAGAGCGTGACCATAACATCTGTCGTCAGGAATTTCTGCTTCACTGGTCAGAGTTCTTTGTCGGCGACACAGAACGTCTTTCGATTTCTCAAGCTCATCGAATTCAGAACCAACACTTGCATCACCACTCTGTGTCCTATAATTACCTCTACCACTAACACCACGCTCACCAGTTTGCTCATCACCACCAAGTATACCACCCGCACACCCACCACCACTATCAGATTGCACAACATTCCCATTACAACCGCTGAACCCAGACGCAATGAGGACAGATCGGCGGCGAGCGACATCTCCATAGCAACCATCGCCATGGTTACCGTCGTCACGTGACCACCGCTCTTCCTTCTGTGACGTCATCGCCGGCGGATCGGCGACCAGGAAGTCGGCTGTCGTCGACGATACGACGCCATTCTGGTTCCGGCGGCGGCGGCGATGGCGAAGTACTTTACCGGAAGTGGTCGCGTCGGTCATTTCCGGTGGCGCCTTCCTCTTGCGTGGAGCAACTCCCGCCGACGATGACTGCGCCGAATGGCTTCCTGGAGTAAAGCGGGTTATTCTTCCGCGCTTTTCCAGCGGGATCCTTTTCATTCCACTTAGTGGATTACTCCGATGCGTCGTCGTCGTCGTCAATGCGCTTCCGTCAGACTGGATGTCTTCACTGGAAATAATTGTGGAAATCGCTCCGGACTGACGGAACGGAAGCGGAGGATTATTCGCCGTTTCCGGTGGGCGATAATAAGCTGAATTGTCGATGTTTCTTTCTTCAGCGATAGATTCGATTACTGTTTTCTTCTTTCGACTGCAGCCTGAAAAGACCACGATGCATGCATACACTGAGTGATGATTGTGTATAATTATTATACGTGCCAATTCAATATAAATTTAGGCAAAAAAGTTTTGGCATTCGTGTATATATTCTTTCATTCATTCATTCATTCATTCATTCATTCATTCATTCATTCATTCATTCATTCACTCATTCATTCATTCATTCATTCATTCACTCATTCATTCATTCATTCATTCATTCACTCATTCATTCATTCATTCATTCCTTTCGAAAACTTATATAGCGCCCCTTCAAAAAGCCTACTCAGAGGCGCTCCCAGCCCAGTCATAGCTAAAAAGCTAGGTCTTGAGCAACTGGTAGAAAGCAGGCAAATTCAGATTTCAAAATAATTGCATGGACGCCGTCCATGACCGTCCAACCATACTTTAAGCCATGAGTAGGGATTACGTTAGACCAGTGGTTCCCAACCTTTTTTGACTTGAGGGCCACTTTTTCTAAGTTGGAGGACACAAGGGCCAGTTTTTCTTAATTGAAGGACATTTGGGGGCCACAAGGTTAAAATTGTATTAACTAGAACATATAAAATTGTTATAATTGATTCAAAATATAATGTTTGATGTTATTTATCGACGTTAAAATAAAATAGTTTGTAATAGAAAATAATAATGTGTTCTATCCTGTCCAATTAAATTGTTAATTTTTTCATATATTTTTGATAATTTTTGAGAGATGTGAGCCATTTTTTATGAGGCCTGGCGGGCCATTTTCTGAGGCCTGGCGGGCCACTTTTGGCCCGCGGGCCACGGGTTGGGAACCGCTGCGTTAGACTATCTCTAGACAGGACAGCTGTTTGAAAAACTCACCGACAGCTGGTACTTCTATTGTAATATCTTTGGCGGCGATCTCCAAGTTCATATTGCAAGTTCTTATATCGACCTTTGTTGTACTGTCGGCCATCTTTGAGGTCACAGTGCGATGACATCTGGTCTTCCTCGGCTTCCGTTTTTCCACATTGCCCGTCATGGTCCGCTGAGTCGTGACCTCATCAAACCTATGGGTTCAGGAAGAGAAATAAATTGGATGTCATGATGATACACAGAGGAAGTAAAACTGGTGGTGGTATTTGCAGTTTAACGTCACTGTGTGGTAACATAAGACCATTAGCGACGCCCTCCTCCTTTATCCAGGTTTGAGACTGGCACTGGCAGAGTGCAACCAGTGGCGGAGTTATTTTGAACACGATTTCTGGTCGCTTTATAAATGCTCTTCTCAGATGAGTGGGGTACTGCACCGGTCTCGAATAGGGCTTCATAATATGACATAATAGGGCATCGTTCATAATATGACCTATACATAATATACAATGCATCCCTCCTCGATTGTCTGCATCGAGGTCAACTTCCGTAACAAATTACAATCGTTGATATCAATTCCCCCACGCCTTCTGTACAACCGCCTGCTTGCGTAACTGTCTGTCTGTCATTCTGTCTGTTTGCCTGCCTCTGTCTGTCTGTCTGTCACTTTGTATGTCTCTTGTTACTTTATGGTAGTTTTTATCGGGTCGTTCTATTGTAGTCAGCGCGATTTGGCTTTGCCACTCCGGCTCGTTGCGAAACAATATCAAACAAATATTGGATGACGAATCGTTATGCGTCAGCGTTGGACGCCGACTGTGTCTATAGGCTACGAAGCAGTCGCGGAGACAGACACAGACAGACAGACAGTCAGACGGACAGACAGACAGACAGACAAACAGACAGACAGACAGTCGGACGGACGGACGGACGGACGGACGGACAGACAGACAGACTTGTACGTATAGTAGTCGTATACGTTATAATATGTAGACATATATGTATGTACTATTTTCCGCCACTGACGGACGGCACTTTGCCAGTGCCAGGCCCAAGCCTGCATAAAGGAGGAGGGTGACACTAATCATCTATGAAATGACAGTGTCCTTAAACAACAGCAAGCGCCGCGTCATCGTTTGCAGAACGAACTCGTACTTTTCTTAGGTGCTCCCTCTGAGTATCTCCATCTGCAAGTGCTTATATTATATTGGCTTCGAGTCCGGCTAAATGCATGCTAAAGGTATGCTACGGGCGAGTTTGGCCAGTGAAGAGTAGAGAACGCTCAGCGTATGCACTGGCCTCCACTCCGGCTGAAGTTGTGCAACAGCCAACGACAGAGCGCAGCAGCAGCATAGAGCAACATCCGATGTGATAGGCCTAACCCCTCCGACGGATATACAGGGTGGGCCAGCATAAATGTCCCGACTTTGCACGCGTATAACTTCGCCAATTTTTAACATTTATTTATACTTGATGCATCAAATTAAAGGTATTTCACTCTAGTATTAACTCTAAAAAAGTCGAATTGATACTAGTCTCGGTTTTAATTATATACTTGGATCAGCGCTAGCTACCGTTTTTTGTCATTACTGACGCATTATGACGCCGTTTCTGATTAAGCTATAACGTTTCGCGGTCAATTTACGACGACGAGTGAGCGATGTATGAAATATGCACCAATGTTGAAAGTGGATGAGAGCAACGACAGTGACGAAATGGTGTTGATCGTTCATATTGAGCGATAATGTGTGGTGTAGTACCAAACTGGGTCCATGCGAGTATACGGTCCCCTCGGTCCCATTTTTTGGCACAGCTAGTGAGACGCATCATTGAAGTGACACCATAATTATTTGTATAGCCCAATCAAACCGATAAGTCAACAGTCGATGGGTCATGACCTCGATTGTCTATCTGTAAGGTACAATTAGATCCGGCATTGTGACTGTGTCAGTGGCGTAGAAATGGGCGTATCGGGGTTAAACCCCCCATTGGCCTAGGAAAAAAGTTTTGTAAAGGTTATTTATCCACTTAAATAAGAAAAACAATACAATTCCTTGCATGTAGTAACAATTGCTTTTCTTACTATATTCCCTTTGTTATATACTTTATTCCCTTTTTATTTACTGTAATGCTGTTGGGGTGGTGTCAGAAAGGGCATCCGGCCAGGAAAAACCCAACTCCCCATTATAAATTCCTGGCTACGCCACTGGACTGTATATTATATTATATAATTTTATGCTAAATGTACATGTACATGTAAGTAAGCCTTTGAAGACGTATTTCTAGCAGAAGCTCTTATTTTGTCTGACCTGTAATCACAGCCTTTGTTGCTCCTGCGCTGTGCTTTTTTCTTGAAGGCGTCGCGTCCAATCGCCGACTGAAAGCAGTCCTCTGCCTCTGCGGACCTCTCTCTATTATTCTCGCTGGAGTCCTGTACTGAAGATGCCTCCGGTAGAACCGCCGTCTCTCTCTGGTAATTCGGAACGACAAGAATTGTCTCCATTCTACTCGACTTCGCTGCGAATTTCTGGCTGAAATCTGTATTTCTCGCGACGTTGCTTTCAGGTTTTGCTCGTTTCCCTCGTGTAATTATTTTCTCGTTCAGTTCCTCGTTTTTCTCTGCAGTCGTTTCATTCGTGTATTCCAACGCAATATCTTCATCACCGTTTAAAATTGTTTTGTCCACGTCTTCGTTGATCATATTTCCGTTTGTTCTGCTTCCGTATCCATTCGAACGCCGACTTTCCTCTTTTCCCACGAGCTCTTCCCACCTTCTTCCATCCAATTCCCTTCCAATTGTTTCCACCCAATCGTATTCCTTCCATGTCTTGCGTATACCCATCCCTTCAACCCCGCTTGATTGAACTCCTGGCGGACAATCCTTCTCATTTCTTTCCGTTACCATATCTGCCTCCTTCTGTCGACCCCTGGATGCGTCTCCACTTTTCCATTCACCAACGACCTTGGCCGTCTCCGTCTTCCCATTCATTCCATCAATCATTCCATCCACCACGACCTTGATTGATTGATCCATTTCCATGTACATTTCTCCACCATCGATAATGGTCGAATCCTCATCGATAACCGGTTGAGAGCGGCCCTGGAAAGCTTCATCCACCGCTCCCTTCTTCCTCCTAGAGCCACACTTCTTCCGTGTCACTTTCCTCGTCCCCTTTATC
>OX457050.1:13117695-13132695 GCA_949752735.1 Lumbricus terrestris | reverse complement strand
TACAATACTAATACATATATTTTCTATAGAGTCGTTTGCTTACCTGGGAATCGCACGCTTCACAGATGCAAAATGGCGGCGTTGCAGACATGAGACCTTGATCAAGGAGAAACTTGAGTGATCGATTGTAGTGTTTAATCGATCTCTTCCAGTCCTTGGCGTTTCCTCTTCCACTGACCGACTGAAATTCGTTCGGGGTCATCCAGAGGTCGTTCAGAAGGATGCAAGAACCTCGACTTCCGGCTCGCAGATCCTCGAGTCGAAGCTGCGCCCTGTTCGAGCCGCAACTGACGTCCAGCATGACTGACATAGTGGAAGCGGAGGATGAGATGGAAACGTTGGTGGATCTGGTGGTAGATGTGGAAATAATGGAAGATGTGGATAGAGTCGAAAAAGTAGTGGGAGTGATAGTGGTGAAAGAGGTGGTCAGACTGGAAGGTGTCGATGAGGTGGGTATATCGGAAGACGCGTTGGAACGGATAGGATATGCTGAAGAGTTGGATGGCGTCGAATATGTTGAAGAAATAGCAGGAGTGGAAGATACGAAAGAGATGGAAAGGTCGGAAGACGTGGAAAGGGCAGGAGAGGTGGAAATAGTTGAAGAGCTTGATATGGTGGGATCGACGGATTGCCTCGTTTCTTGCGGTTCATCCGGACAATCTCGATCCATTCTTCCATATCCATTCACAGGAATCAAATCCTCGACCGTCGACATTTGACGCTGCCTCTGATTTCGAGTCACGACGACCCTGGACTGCGATTCCGATCGCATTGACCTCTGTGTCATCATGGAAAGGTTATTTATTTGACCTTTGTGTCGCCCTTGTTTCTTGCTTGCTGTATCCGACTGCAGCATTATGACATCGCCTTCAATAAAAAATATAGGTGATGATGCTGTAGCAGAGTTCTAATAGGGGTAGTTGTGGCGGTGCTAGTGGTGGTGATGGTAGTGGTGATGGTGGTGGTTATGGCGGTGCTAATGGTGGTGGTGGTGGTGATAGTGGTAGTGGTTGTGGGTTTGTGGCGGTGCTAATGGTAGTGGTGGTGGTGATGGCGATGGTGGTAGTGATGCGGTGGTTGTGGCGGTGCTAATGGCGGTGCTAATGGTGGTGGTGCTGATGGTGGTGGTGATCGTTGTGATGGTGGTGGTGGCTGTGGTGGCGGTGGTGGCGGTGGCGTGGTGGTGGTGGTATTCATTAAGTGGCCTTTATCCCTATAGGACGCAACATGAGTCCAGTGACAAACAGAGGAAACAGAAGTGAGCTGAAGGAAACAATAAAATTATAATAATAAATTGTGATGCAATCAGGCTTAATATAAATTACTTTTTAGACACCTTTCAAATGG
Source organism: Lumbricus terrestris (assembly GCA_949752735.1). Lineage (NCBI taxonomy): Eukaryota > Metazoa > Annelida > Clitellata > Crassiclitellata > Lumbricidae > Lumbricus > Lumbricus terrestris. The sequence goes on along the minus strand of OX457050.1, from coordinate 13,131,348 downwards.
ATCAACTGGACGGAATAATTAGCCTCATTAGTTTTCAAAGCTAAATCTCACAATACCAACGGTACAGTGTATGGATGCTACTCATAGCTTTCCCTATAGATCTAGGGTTTTTCGGCCGTGTCTAGGTTTTTTAGTGAAAATCTAGTTTTTGGGAATGTCAGTTTTTCTGATATTTTAAAAAATAGAGATTTTTCGGTAACAATATACTAAAGACGAGTAAAAAGTCGCAAGATTTAAGAAAAGATTTCAGATTTTGGAGCGAATGTCTAAAAAAGGTCATCGGCACATTTGAAGGGGAAAAATAATACGGTTGAGTGCGGAAATCTGTAAATTTTTGGGGCCTCAAAGACTAAGAAAGGTCGTCAGAAATTTCTAGTATGAAAATTCAATGTACTTTTCAGAATTTCTCAATCTAGCCTTTTCTAGCCTTTTTTCTACCGGATCTGACCTTTTTTAATAATCAGAGTGGAATCCATGGTTACCAAAATGATAATTATGATTGGGTGGAGCGGGGTGGGCACCAGAATTTTATTGGTCAACGACAGAACCCTAAGGGAGGGGATAGTGGGGCCCCAAGGGGCGAGTCGAGACTGGGTTTGGGCGAAAAAAAAATCCCGACAACGTTGGGAATCCCATGCAGCTAGTAATTACTACAATTTCACAATATTATGCACTGAAACAAATAATTGCTAAATATTTTTAGACACCCTTAAAAGGTTGCCCAGAACTCGATCAATATAAATTCACACGTCAAAAAAATATTATTATTTTCTCTGAAGTTGGGAACCCAGGTAGTAATTACTTTAATTTCATAATAATTACTCAGCACTGAAATAAATTATTGCTAAATATTTTTAGACACCCTTAAAAGATTACCCAGGACTCAATATAATATCATGCAACTCACCAAAAACATTACCGTTTTCTCCTTTTCTTATTATCTCGGGGCTATGACCAATTTGTTATTTATTAAAAGAAAAAAGTATTGATTAATAGCAAACACGATGTTGACAATCCCAATGTGGACAATCTACATCGCTTCAGTGCATACATATTGCACTGAGAATGCAGGTCCGTCTTGTAAATTGTTGTGAACATTTTGTACATTTAGTAAAAGAAAAAATGACCAATTTTATCGATTCCTCCTCTCCATTACACTTTAAAGTGGTTCCAGGCTGCGAATTGGATTAAAGAGGAGGGCGACACCAGTCATTTTCGTAAAATTAATGATAAAGTTTGAATACACATCAAGCTCGGCCTCCTCCCACGTCTGCTCCAAACGTCTTAGGTCGTTTTTTTTACTGTTTCTGGCATGCAGTTCTTTCTCGGTCTTCCTCGTTTCCTTTTTTCTACAGCGTCCCAGTTCATCACTTGCTTCGCTGTCCTATCATCGTCCATGCGAAAGAGTAAGACATGTTGCAATTGCAAGCATCTCAATCTTCGCGTTCATCTCAAACTCACTTTGTACTGGAAGACGACGGGAAATTCCCAACGAACGTGCAGCTCACGAGTGCAAAGTAGGCGTAATAACAGAAGATAAGAAGTAGGACGAGCAGGAGGAAGAGGACGGCAGAAGGAGGAGGAGGAGCAGGAGGAGGAGCAGGAGAAACAGGAGGAGTAGGACGAGCAGGAGGAAGAGGACGGCAGAAGGAGGAGGAGGAGCAGGAGGAGGAGCAGGAGAAACAGGAGGAGTAGGACGAGCAGGAGGAAGTGGAGGAGCAGGAGAAGGAGGAGCAGGTAGAGGAGCAGGTGGAAGAGGAGCAGGAGGAGCAGGAGGAGTAGGACGAGCAGGAGGAAGAGGGCGAGCAGGAAAAGGAGGAGGAGCAGGAAGAAGAGCAGGAGAAGCAGGAGGAGCAGGAAGAGCAGGAGCGGGAGGAGGATAAAGAGGAGTAATTCTAACCGGTGGATGATTACGAGGAGAACGAGATAATGCGCTCACTTGAAGAAAATATCTGCCGTCTTTCTGCAGTTGACAATAATTGCGCGACACAGCTATCGATGAAACCGGAACTATATTATATCCTTAGGTCAGCGTCGTCTGAACTGTTAGCCGGGTCAACGAACGAAGTGGTTCGCGTGTCGTCGCCCATTGGCCGGTGCAGTGAACGCCAGCCGCGCGCGTAACAGCATCCGCAACAGCAGCGACCCGCCGGAGAAGAAAGACACTGATCTGTTATTATAGAGTAGAAGACGCACATTTTGCACACGGCACGCGGCGCGTCGCATTTTATCGACGCCATTTTGTTGCCTGCAGCTGCGCGCTGGGCGTTAGTTTCGCCGGCGGTGGGAGGGGGCAAGGTGTGGGATTATGCGGTGGTGAATATGAGGCTAATCTAGACTGATCAGTAGGACGATCGCTTGACAGAATTATTGCTTGATGCGGGTTCGTCCATGCGCGACAAGAAGGCGGTTAGATGGGGGGGGGGGGGGGGGTAATCTTGTGGAGGAGAAAGAGAGAGGGAAGGAAGAATGGAGGGGCGAGAAAGGAAGAGACCGAAGGAAAGATGTATTGTATAGACGTGGGAATGGAGTGCAGGAAAGATATATGTGGGAGATCGGGAATGGCGTAAGGGAAGGGTGGATGGAATGGGAAAGGAGTGGATGAATGAGTATGAATGGAATGACTGGAATAGAACGGATTAGTATCAAGCCGCACTATAATTAATTGAGAGAGACAGACAAACATGCAAGCAAACAGACAGACAGACACACAGACAGGCAGCCAGACACAGACTGACGGAGGGATAGGAACGAAGGACGACGAGTCAAGAGGCAGGTTTTCAGATAGAAGGAATGACGGCTGTCGGAGAAACGAATGGAAGCCGTACGGAAAAGGAGAGAGCGGAATGAGTAAGAGAAGGAAAAGTGAAAGGTAACAGAATCATTACAAAAAAACACTGTAATTAATAATTGTCGATATTAATATCAATATTATTGACAACGCCTATCAATCGAACTAGCAAAGGACTTAGTCAATAATTAGGTTTCTAGACAGTAACAGGCTTAAGCGCTACAGTGGACGAGTATAATGGCATCCGAAACGGTATTTTTATGCCTTGATCATACACATGTAGTATTAGTTAGTAATTTGAAAAGGTGTCTAATAAGACAGCACTGAGCAATGATAGGCAACTGTGTCCAGCTCATTATGTATAGATGTGGTTTCTTTGACCGAACTACACAATATTTAGTCCTCGATTCTAATTATAATATTGAAAAATTACTTTTCAAAGGTGTCTTATGTGACAGACAACTCTGAGCAATATCTGCTTCCGTGACCCGCTTAATAAGGAAAGATTACGTTTAGAAAAACGGCAAGAAGTATGGGCCACGAGTTTTTTGTGCAACTCTTCAATGCGCAAATGCAAGTCTAGACTGTCACAATAGCTCTACAGACAAACCATAGCAACAGTTTCTACTATCTATATAAACAGCAGCAGTGGCGGATCCAGAACGTTTCGAAGGGGGAGGCCAAAAAATTTTTGGGCTGGGGTCGGAAAATTTTTTGTTGATCTTTCGCTGAAAAATCTGATTAACTATTTTAGTCGTTTTTGGCGGAAACCAGAGTTTAATTTAGACCCCACCTCTGGGGGATTGAGGTTTCCGGAGAGTTAGATAATTGACCGTCTGAAGACAATCATGAGGCGCGCAGCGCCGAGAGTGGTAGGGGAGGGGTGTGGGGAAACTTTTTGAATTTTCACATTGCAATGGTAGCATTTTAAGCTGTTATCTTAACAAAAGAGCTGTACTTTTCAGTGCTTATAAGAGTGCCATAAGGTCTCAATAAATATAGACTTTACTTAAAAACTTCTTTTCGAAAACTAGATTTTTTTAAGTAATCCGCCGGAAATCTTCAAAAAGGGTGTTCAATTTTCCTTCCCAAAAAACTGATGACATTTTTTGATCATTCGTGCGAAATCTTAAAAAAGGTGTTTAATTTTTCGTCTAAAAAGAGTGATGACTTTTTAGTCTTCCGTGCGAAATTTTCAAAAAAGGTGTTTAATTTCGCATCCCAAAAATCTGATGACTTTTTGTAGTCATCTGTGCTAAATCTTAAAAAAGGTGTTTAATTTTTTGTCTATGGATGGATCCGATTTGACCACGGTCTATGACAACAGAGGCCGTTACCCTGGGCAGAAATTTGCTCGGCGTATTACAGCACTCAAGAGCTTCTTCTTTCGAAGTTTTTTTTCGTCTAAAAAAAGTGATGACTTTTTATTCTTCCGTGCGAAATTTTCAAAAAAAGGTGTTCAATTTAGCATCGCAACAAACTGATAACTTTTGTAGTCATGCGTGCGAAATCTTTAAAAAGGTGTTTAATTTTTCGTCTAAAAAGAGTGATGACGTTTTAGTCTTCCGTGTGAAATTTTCAAAAAAAGGTGTTCAATTTAGCATCGCAAAAAACTGATAACTTTTTGTAGTCATGCGTGCGAAATCTTAAAAAGGTGTTTAATTTTTCGTCTAAAAAGAGTGATGACGTTTTAGTCTTCCGTGTGAAATTTTCAAAAAAAGGTGTTCAATTTAGCATCGCAAAAAACTGATAACTTTTTGTAGTCATGCGTGCGAAATCTTAAAAAAAGGTGTTTAATTTTTCGTCTAAAAAGAGTGATGACGTTTTATTCTTCCGTGCGAAATTTTCAAAAAAGGTGTTTAATTTCGCATCCCAAAAACTAATGACTTTTTTTAGTCATCCGTGCTAAATCTTTAAAAAGGTGTTTAATTTTTCGTCTAAAAAGAGTAATGACTTTTTATTCTTTCGTGCGAAATTTTCAAAAAAAGGTGTTTAATTTTTCGTCTAAAAAGAGTGATGACTTTTTACTCTTCCGTGCGAAATTTTCAAAAAAGGTGTTCAATTTAGCCATCGCAAAAAACTGATGACTTTTTGTAGTCATGCGTGCGAAATCTTAAAAAAGTTGTTAAATTTTTCGTCTAAAAAGAGTGATGACCTTTTACTCTTCCGTGCGAAATTTTCAAAAAAGGTGTTCAATTTAGCCATCGCAAAAAACTGATAACTTTTTGTAGTCATGCGTGCAAAATCTTAAAAAAAGGTGTTTAATTTTTCGTATTAAAAGAGTGATGACGTTTTAAGACTAGAATAAATAAAATACTTCCCACTACTGAATGAAATATAGTAAGATATAAATAAAAACAAGGAGTAAACATGTGTTATCATTCACCGCATTTTCTTGCACATATAGACTACACTCAAAACTTAACATGTTTCGCCCTGAAATTTTTGGCATCTGCAAAAAATAAATTACATCTCAAACACTGTTGTTCGTGTTAACTTGATTTGTAATTAATAGTTAGTTGTACTTATAGTTATAATTGTGTTTATTGGTGTTAATGTTTTTAAAATTTACTACGAATATATACACGAATAACTTACATTGTATGCCATAAATCATAGTTGGATACTGTTATAAGATTGTTTCATTTCGTTGCTTTATATTAAGACAATGCAATTGCGTGAGAGACTTAGATTACATTTATATATATTATTTCTATTATAGATTTTAATTACATTTATACATTAATTCTCCTGTGCATGACTGACACCCTGAATTTTTTTTTTCGTCCACCATCGATGGGGGGGGCCACGTCCCATGGTGATTTGAAATGGGGGGCCATGGCCGGATTGGCCCCCCCCTGGATCCGCCCCTGAACAGCAGTCATGCAAACACATCGGTTTGAGCTGTTTTCATACGAAGCCGATTAATATTGGGATGGATGAACCAGACTGGCAGTCGCCAGGTGGCCGATAAGATCGAAGTTCGGACGCTCACGTGAGCCCCTTGATACGAGTGTCAAATGAAACTTTAAAGGAGCGATAAATAATGGAATAAGATGTTGGTTAACCTGACAGACGTTAAGCTGCGGTTCATTCGTTCATTAATTCGTTTGTTCATTCATTCGTTCATCTACAAATGGGACACTGCAGCTTCGTTGTTAAAGCACTATCTTTTGACACCTTTAACATGGATTTATTCGATGTTATAAAATCAAGGAACGCACTAAATACGTTCGCGTATAAAATTTGCATACAGCAATTAGTCTTAGAATTTCTTTAACTGGAATGAAAAGATCAAGAATAAAATCTGCGACACTTCCTGCATGTGACAATTGCATGTGACAATTACTGCAGCATATTAATAAATTTGCAGAAAGATATAGCATGACATGTACAGTTGCATGTTATTAACTATAAAACATTTTGCGGTTTAGCAATAAAAACTATAGTGGCATTGGAACTTTATAATTAAGACAACTTTAAATGGTTTTTTTTATTGGACACTGTCAGTTCATTTCTTACTGCACTGTATATGCTGTAAATTGATTTCAACGGCCTTTAATTCCATACGACGACGTTAAACCTTGGAGAGATAAAACAGGATTAATCAACGCTCTCAAATTACACACCTGTAAAAATGGCCAAGCGATGTTGTAATAAACAAAATCGATTTATTCGACAGCGATAAATTTCAACCGTCAAACCAGACTAAACGACACAATCATGAGGATCTGATCCCATATCCAAAGAACGCCGCAATACCCATAATTTTGTAACCTCAGCATTACCAGTTTTCATATAATATGTTATGAAGCGAGCATCAGTGATAGCATATAATAGCAATTAAGCGCGCGGTTCTCTTTGAAGTGATATCTACATCTCCAACGACGGTCGATAGCATCGTCGCGTCGTGCACGCATCTTGCTCAGCAGCAGCAGCAGCAGCAGCAGCAGCAGCAGCAGCAGCAGCAGCAGCAGCAGCAGCAGTAGAAGCACTTCACCGAGGATGCAGACATCAATTACAGGAGAATATTCAGTTGCTTCTATATCTCTTTCATCGCCCTCAATAGCGCTATATGATTCAAATGTGTCGCTGACCTATGGATGCAATTAAAGAAAGATCGCGCGAGACTTGATGGAAATGGTTGTCAAAGATGCAAAGCACAGATGACCGGAAATGCAAGAGACGGACAGACGTTAGGCAGCGTACTATTAATATGACTCACTAATAATAAAATAATTATAGCGTTTAGGAGGATGGCTGGATGGCTGTGTGTGTATGTGGGTGCATATGCATGTGCATGCGTAAGTGCATGTATAGGCGTCGTGTGTGTGTGTGTGTGTGTGTGTGTGTGTGTGTGTGTGTGTGTGGGTGTGTGCGTGTGCGTGTGCGTGTGCGTATGTATGTGTTGTGTGAATATATTATATGTAGGTAATTCAGTGCGCATGTATATGCACGCCCACAGTTATCTGATCATTCATCTTTCTATAGCGCCTTTTCACACCGATCATCTCAGTATCTCTACTTACCATACATATCATAATTATAGACATCGATTCCGACATCACACAGCAGCTGTACAATAATCGTTTGACTTCAATTCGCTGTCGTTCGTCAGTCTGCGTGTCACGGCCTCCGTCATCGTTGTCGTCGTCGTCATCAGATGAAACGGAAGCGACCTCTATATAGCGTCCGTCGTTCTCGCTCTTCAGCGGCTCCATCTGTCGACCAACGTCTGCGCATGCGCAGTCGAAGCAGAAACCGTCGACTGCGTATGTGCGAGACGCTGCTGGCGACATCTGTAGGATGATGGTGGAGTGTCGACGTCTGGAAACGAGGCTGCCTCCGGTTCTTGCTCGTGCTCTTATTCTTGTTCTTGCTTAGTATTTGCTCCTGTTCTATTCTTGTTCTTGTTTCTGTAATTGTTCCTGTTCTTGTTTTTCTCTTGCTTTTTGTTCTTGTTTTTTTGTTCTGTTTCTGTCTTTTTTCCTTCTACCAACGACTTATCTGTTATATAACCAGACAGAGCTTCCTCTGATGAGCTGCCCGATGACATTGAAGTAGCGGAAAGAGCAGGCAACAAGAGTATAATATAAAATATTATGGGGGTTATGTGTGGATTGCGAAGCCATGTAAACAAGTCACGTCATCAAGGCACATCACTTTGTCTATCCGCCATTTTGTATGATTCGTAAACCTTACCCCAAGAGGCCTCAGCAGAAAGTACGTGATCACACTGGCCTGGGTTTACGTGGCTTGAACGCATGCAAATATGCATAATTGTAATTATGCAAAATAATTTTACTCATTTCAGATAATGTGCATTTCTTTAGTAATTTTGTTTCTCAGGGATTCAACTTAACTCGAGCTCAAATTTGTTTAAATATAACTACTAACACGATTTATTATTCTTCAACAGAGTCGATCTGAAACAATTACGTTAAATTATGATGTTACGATGTTTTCCTAGACACCTTTTATAGAATTCTGAAGACTCAATAAAATATCGGTTCATCTTCGCTATAATAATTATCATGATCCATAGTATATAGCGTCTCGAGTCAAAAAATTGGTGTTGTTGGTCAAGACCGTAAAACATTTCGAATGTGGAATGTAGTATGTAGCACAGTCGCTAGGTGACGACACGAACGCGGATCTGAACACGGCAGAATCATTTTCACTCGAAAGGCGTCGCTTGTATCTGACAAATCGGACCCCGCGTAAAATGTACATTAACGTATGCAACAGTTACTGTAGTCATGCAGTGTATAGGCTGTTGCACTTGTTAATATTGGACAGAGACCTTCTTTGCTTCCTCACAGACAATAACTGTGGGTGAATAACTTGTCCAAGGTCGTTACGCAGTGACTTGAGCTAGATTCGAATCTGCGACACTTCGATCATAAGGTGCCGAACTTACCGCTACACCACCGCGTCCCACTACATACATATCCTACAATAGGTCTACATAATTATATACAATAGGCCTACACACATACATTTACCATACGTACATACATTTACCACACTACGTACATCAGTGCTAAAAGTGTGAAAAAAGTAAGTGTCTGGACGCCCCTCACCTCTTCAGGTGTGCTGGCCAAATAAGTGGCAGGACGGCATAGAGATCTGAAAATAAGTACCTGGACGTCGTCCATGACCGTCCTGCCACACTTTAAGCCCTGACGTACATACATTTATGTGCGATACGTGCATATATTTACCATATTACGTACATACATGTGCGATACGTGCATACATTTACCATATTACGTGCATACATGGGCGATACGTGCATACATTTACCATATTACGTACATAGGCCTATATGTGCGATACGTGCATACATTTACCACACGTACATACACTTGTTATAAGTAGATACATTTACCATAAGTACCTACGTTTACAATCAGTGGCGTAACCAGGAATTTTTGATGGGGGGTTTTATGGCCGGAAACCCTGTTTTTCGCTATTTTTCTTACTTAAATGAAAAAATAACCTTAAAAAACCTTTTCCGGAGCCAATGGTGGGTTTTAACCCCCTATTGGCTCCCCCCTTGCCTACGCCACTGTTTACAATACGAACAAAAATTTAACTGTAGCAATGCATTAGCGTCACCATTGCTCTGCATAATGTTACCACGAATCACGATAACTGCTTATAAATCACGATGAATACTTTCATGCATACTATAACTTTGCACGGCTGCATCATGCATGTGTATGCGAAGTAAACTAGCGCTATAAAAGTCAATTACAGAGCGCATCTTTCTTACCTAATTCCTCTATTGCGTCTGAAAGTTTAATGAGCTGCTACGGAAGAAAAGGCTTTGTGGTCTCGTTGATCATAAGACGAGTGGAAGGGTGGGGGAAGGGGTACTGAAGCCAAGGTGATGACCTTCGGGGTCATTTACTGGGTGACCTTGTGAACCCTGGGTTCGAACACGCGTCCCCTAGATGGGAAATAAGTGCATTAGTCGCGTGACAATGCAGTCACTGATCACCACCACATTATACTTTCCAGTCTTACACAACATTTTAAAGAACCCACCCGCGCAACAGCACCAACTTCAATTCCTTTCATTCATTCATTTCGAAAATTTATTAAGCGCCTCTTCAAGAAACCTACTCAGAGGCGCTCCCAGCCCAGCCACAGCCAAAAAAAGTAGGATTTGAGAGACTTCAAAAATGCAGGGGAATCCAGCCTAGGCATAAGTCGCAAGGTTAGTGGGAGGCCATTCCAGACAGTGGGACCCGTTATCCGGTCTCTGTGGTAACCACCATATAGGAACTTCCCTTCAACCTTCCATTAGGCAGATGGTGCTAGTAACCTGATTAGTAGAGCGTGATGTGCGCCTTTCTTTGCTGCCACAGCTAAATTCGACCCCTGTATAGTAGTATAGCCTGCGAGCATCCGTTCATCACTTATTGTAATCGTATAATTGCGTTGTGACAGTTCTAAAGCAAACAAAGATTATTATTAAAATTATTGTTTTTATTATTACTGTTATTATTGGTGTTGCTGTTGCTGTTGTGTTGTTGTTGTTGTTGTTGTTGTTGTTGTTGTTGTCTCTCGATAATCTTTGCCCCAACGCAGCGCTCGTTAATAAACTGGTTCCCGGTTCTTTGCTCTAGAGTAGGGCTTTGACTATTAACATAGACTGCTCCTCTCTCTCTCTCTCTCTCTCTCTCTCTCTCTCTCTCTCTCTCTCTCTCTCTCTCTCTCTCTCTCTCTCTCTCTCTGTCTCTGTCTCTCTCTCTCTCTCTCTCTCTCTCTCTCTCTCTCTCTCTCTCTCTCTCTCTCTCTCTCTCTCTCTCTCTCTCTCTCTCTCTCTCTCTCTCTCTCCTCTCTCTCTCTCTCTCTCTCTCTCTCTCTCTCTCTCTTCTCTCTCTCTCTCTCTCTCTCTCTCTCTCTCTCTCTCTCTCTCTCTCTCTTCCATTTCAGTTTCTTCAGTTAGAATTTGTCGTGTTCAGGCGCCATATAAATGCTCTGAAAGATTGAATAAATTATTGCTTTGTTATATGGTGGCTCTACTCTTCATCCATCATACCGATTTTTTTCGTCAGCAGAAAACGGAAATAATCTGAAGAAGCCGACGACCGAAATGGAAAAGAAATTAATTCATTACAGAAGTCTCCACCGGGTCCAACGTCCCACCCAAAATAGCGATACGATATGATTGTTATGATTTCATTTAATTATTGCCATTCCAAATACAATAATAACTGCTATGATATTAATAATGAATATCATCCTTATTGCAGTGATTATGGTTATGATGATGATAATGATAATGATAATGCTGCTGCTGAATTAATGATGAAGATGACGATGGAGGTGATGATGATTATGATGATAATGATGATGATTATCACAATAATTATGATTTTATTATGATGATGATGATGATGATGATGATGATTATTACTATTATCATTATTATTATTATTATTATTATTATTATTATTATTATTATTATTATTATTATTATTATTATTATTATTATTATTATTATTATTATTATTATTATTATTATTATTATTATTATTATTATTATTATTACCATTGTTATCATCATTATTATTATTATTATTATTATTATTATTATTATTATTATTATTATTATTACTACTACTATTACTACTATTTTTATTATTATTATTATTATTAATTATTATTATTATTATTATTATTATTATTAATTATTATTATTATTAATTATTATTATTATTATTATTATTATTACTATTATTACTATTTTTTTTTATTATAATTAATGTTGTTGTTGTCACTGCTGCTGCTGCTGCTGTTTATGACAATGCTGATGACAAATTGATTGCATGTCGGTGATGATGATTCTGCATGGAGATGTATTGAGTTCAACGGCGCAGAAATCTCGTCCATTTTGCGCTATTTCGGTCGGACGCCCGTTTTACTGGCTTCGTGCTTCTGACCTCAGAGACGTAATTAGACACCTGATTGAAAGACGTCGTGACCTTGGATGACCTTCCGACGTAGCTGCACTGCTTCTGCTCCATGAGGCGGCTTGATTAGAAACGGTTGGCAGGAATAGGTCATGATCTTGGTGGATATGATCGATAGACAGCAGGGCTAATCATAGTAATCAGTCGTTACATCTGCAACAGAATTCGATCAGTCGCTTTTTAGCCACAGCGATGATAAGTGGTCGAAATGTTCGCGACATCATTTTTCTTTCCTTCGGTATATGAGACCTTTGATCCCTGGAATAGATCGCGTTGGGAAGCGAACCCGCGGTCCACAACGCTGCCTTTCACAGAGCAGCGTGAGATATGGCCAACGCCCTTACCGATACATGTAGCGAACTGGGCCAGTGCGAGTCTGTTTGTTTGTTTGTATGTGCACTTGTTATAGCGCCCCTTCAAGCACTCTACTCAGAGGCGCTCCCGACCGCAGAGCGGACACTGCATCGGAATTTCACGTCGAAGCGCTGAGCAATTGCGAGTGCAGGACTTGTCCATTGTCCAAGGTCCCTATACAAGGCGACTTGAGGTGGACTCGAACCTCGAACCTTCCGGCATCAAGGCAACGACGCCACCACTACACCACTGCGAGTGTGTACGTGTACTGTATGTGTGTGTGTGTGTGTTTGTGGGTGTATGTGTAGGCGTGCGTGTGTGAGTTAGACCAAGTGAAAGTCTACACGACGGCTTTTTATGTGGATGGTGCCATTAATTTCGATGACATGCGACGAGTGGAGAAAATCTCGAGTATATTCGTTCACGTCGACGACGACAACGATGCAAGAAAAAGAAGAACGGATGTGAAAAGCAGGCGATGTCACGTGATGAACGGCCATCTGTCTTTAATGGCCGCTCTACCCCCACTTCTGTCTTTGCGTCTCTGTCTGTGTCTTTGTCTTTGTCTCTGTCTCTTGTCTTTGTCTGTATATCTGCCTTAGCCTCTGCAGCTGCCTCTGTCTCTATATCTGCCTCTGTCTTTGTCTATATATCTGCCTCTGCCTCTGCTGCTGCCGCTGTCTCTGTCTGTCTGTCTGTCTCTTTCTCTGTCTTTGTCTATATATCTGCCTCTGCCTCTGCTGCTGCCGCTGTCTCTGTCTGTCTGTCTGTCTCTTTCTCTGTCTTTGTCTCTGCCTCTGCCTCTGCCTCTGCCTTTGCCTCTGCCTCTGCCTCTGCATCTGCCTCTGCCTCTGTCTTTGTCTATATATCTGCATCTACCGCTGTCTCTATCTCTATCTGTAGGTCTGTCTGTATGTATGTCTGTCTCGATATCTGTCTCTGCCTCTGCCTCTGCCTCTGCCGCTGTCTCTGTCTGTATGTATGTCTGTCTATCTGTCTTCCTGTCTGTCTGTCTGTCTGTCAGTCTGTCTGTCTTCCTGTCTGTCTGTCTGTCTCTCTTTCTTTGAATAGTCCATCGTCTTATGTTGGAGACGGAAAACATCCTCCTTTCTTGTATAGATGTATATGTACTCGAGAACGAACGACAAACCTTCTTCTGACTGACATCGAATCTATTTGTCGATGCTGGAGCAGAGTGGAAAAGCTTCTGGGCAAACATCCGATGCAGACAATTATTCACAGGCATTCACCGAGTGACCGACTGACTCCATGAGTGAATGAATGAATGGATGAATGAATGAGTGAATGAATGAAGGAATGAATGAGCGAGAGGATGAGTGAGTTAATAAGTGAGTGATTGAGTGATTCAATGAATGAGTGAATAAGTAAGTGAATGATCAGGTGAGTGAGTGATTTAAGTAAACGATAGAGTGAATGAATTAATGAATGAATCGATGGATGTGAGACTGACTGAATGACTAATTCACTGTCTTACTCTCTTTCCGTTGCTCGCCTTACATG
>OX457050.1:13114032-13117495 GCA_949752735.1 Lumbricus terrestris | reverse complement strand
TGCTGTCGTCTCCAACGTCTTGCTTCGAGTGCAACCCTTCGACTGTGCTCCTCTGCCTCCTTTGCGTCAGATGTTGTACAGTTCGGGTAATGGTCACTCAGCAGACCGTCTTGGTGATTCGTGGTGGAAGCGTCCTTGAGTGATGTTTCCATTCGGTGGTCGTGGTTTTCCACCACGGTTCCCTGGATTGGCGCGGTAGGCGGCGACGACCCGTCGACCATCAAACCTTTTCGCAGATTCGAAACCTCTCTGATCGCCTCTTCCCTGCTCGCGTCTCGAATCAACTTCCTCGATCTGTAGGAAGCCTGTCTCCGCAGGTAGCTTTTCTTTTCCTGGAGCGACAGCATACCGTCTCTCTCCGTCTGGAAAATGAACTGGAGTATGTAGTCCAGACCGCGTGCCATGACCGCGTACGTGGCCAGCAAGGCGCTCATCCAGGCGTTGGAGTAGGCGAGATCGCTTTCCGGCTGCAGCCACGACGACCAGGTGAACGCCTCGGCCGCCTCTTGGAACAGGCGAGCCTCCAGCAGAGCGTATCCAAGCAAGGCATAGTTGAGCGGCTTCGTCGAACCTTCTCCGACGACCGACCGATACATCTCGACCAGGGCATCGTCCGCGTCGCCTTTCAACCCGAGACTCCGGAAGCAGAGCAGTCCGAGGAACTTCGCAAGGACCCTCGCCTCCACGACGAGTGTCTCCTCCTCCTGGATGTTGCGATGCAGATGGACTGGTAGCGCCATCTGTTCAATCCCACTGTACGACAGCTCGACGTCCTCAGGTCTGACGCAGAAGACGAACGGTAGGAGGACCTCGAGGGCCTCAGCGTAGCGACCCTCGCTGTACAGGAAGTTGCCGAACTGGACCCAGACGGGCGACGACGAGTCGACCAGTCCGAACGCCTCCCGGAAGTAGTTCTCCGCCCTGCGAAGGAACTCGATCCGTTCCTTCGAGTCGTCCACCTGCATCCGGCCCTTGACCTGGCAGAGCGTTCCCAGACTCGATAGGGCTCGAGCCGCCTCGCGTGGCTCGTGGAGGTTGCGGTATCCCTGGACGCAATCGTCATAGCAACCGATTGCCCAGTCGATGTCCGTCTCCTGACCAGTGGTCAGTCCGAGCTTGAGGAGGATTGCGACCATGTCGTCCTTGATGCACGTCTCCATGGACTGCTGTTTCACGACGGCTCGATCGCGAAATCGCCCGTCCGACGGTCCAGCTTTCACTTCCCCTCCAAGGCGATAAAGAACCTCGTTGCTGAGAACGGCTCCTGCCTTGGTCCCCTTATTGAGCTTCTGATCACGCTCCCTGAGCTTCTGAGCACGCTCCTGCGCCTCGGCGTGGTACTTCAGCTTGTTGGGCTCATCCGCAAGACCCTCGTAGGCGTCGCCCAAGGCAAGGAGGACCCGAACCGATTGGTCCCAATCCTGCTCCTCCTCCTCAGCCTCCGGCATCATGTTCCTGCAGAAGTTCAGGTAGTGCAGCGCCTTCTTGTGCAGTCCAAGCGTGATGCCGGCGAAACCCAGTACGTAGAGGTTCTGTATGATGAACCACCGGTTCAGAGCGTCGACGGTGAGCAGTCGACCTCGAAAGAACCGCGTGTAGAGCTTGAAGGACCGGATGGACCAGACGATGGACTGGTCGTAGTGACCGAGGAAGTGGTAGGACAGTCCGAGCATCGTCAGGCACCAGGTCATCTCCAGCGTCGGTTCGTCAACGTCCGGTAGGTGCTGGCGGAGTATGTGCGACGTCTCGTATAGGGTGGCCGCCCGTACGTAGTTCCCGGCCAAGAAGTTGAGCGTTGCGAGCATGCAGAGCACGTGAGCGTTCTTCTGGAGCAGCGCGTTGCCGAACGTGCTCGTGAAGAGATGGAGCGCCTCCTCGTAGCTTCTCTCGGCCAGGTCAAGGTTGCCGGTCATCAGTCTGCAGTCGGCGAGGTTGGACAGGACGTTGGCTAGAAGGTCAGGGTCTTTCCCACCCTCGGGAAGGTTCTCCATCACCTCTAGAGCCCGTTGGTAGGAGGCGATCGCTTCAAGTATGCACGGGCAGTACGTATCGTCATCCTCTTTCGCGTTGCTGCTGCCGCTGTCGCTGCTGCAGATGCTGGAGCCATCATTTAGGTCCTCATCCTCCTGAAGATCCTCCTTGGTGAGCTGCATCATTCGCGCCAGAAGCGACTCCTGGCGAAGGTTATCGGCCAGGAAGGCGTTTCCCAGCTGATACCACACGTCCGCCGTTTTCAGCGTCTCCCCTGAACCCTCGTAGAGACCCGCAGCCTCCTTCATCAACTGACTACCAGATTCCAACTCCCCCACACTGCAGCACGTCGACCCTATATCCACCAACAGTCGCGCCATCATCTCCTGCTGTCCACCGACCAGAGGGTAGCCCCTGAAGATACCGTACGCGTACTTGTACATCTGGCAAGCCTCCATGAACCTCAGCTCCCGCTTGAACGCATCGGCCAGCTTACTAGACGTCGATCCCAACAGTTGGCTCAGCTTCGACTCGTTGATGTATCGGTGTAGGCCGACCTCGGACTCGGTCGCCGTCAAAGGAACCCTCTCCTTCTTCTCCGTGAACTGGGAAACCTCCTCGAACCCGCCGACGCTCGACCACGGCAGGAGGTGACACCCTGCACCGGGGGGCTTACCAACCCACTTAGTCAGAACCCCGTTTTTACCTTTAACACCTGGAAGCAAAACCATCTTTGAATCGTCATCGGGAGGGCGAATATCTTTTGAGGATGATGTGTTGGTTTTTGCGACTGTAAGATCAGTTGTTCGGGTGTTCATATTTGCATTTATTTCTGACTTCGCACCAGGAGTTTTTCCTCTGCTCTTCGCTGGCAACATAGCGGAACTGGACGACCCCGTTGGTCCATTGGCGTAGAGAACCAAGTCCTTACCAGGTGCCGCCACTTTTCTGCCGCTGTGCATCGCTGACGGCTTGATGTAAAGTTCGATGGTCTCCACGCCATCATAATCATCTTCCATCTCTTCATCGTCATCGTCGTCCTCATCACTGGAACTCAGCCGCTGACTCTGGTTCGTCATCTCCTCCATGTCCTCCTCGTCGATGGTACCCATCGAGAGTCCGTCGTCGTCGGCCAGGAGCGCCTCGAAGATCCCCTGCAGCTCCTCGCCGTCCTCGCTGCCCTGCGACAGCCGCAGCGCCAGCTCGGAGCAGACGCGCTGCTCGAGAAGCCCGTGCGGGATCTTCCCCGAGATGTGCATGTACTTGTTCCTGATATCCGTCGATACGTCGCTGACGAAGTGCTTGATCGCGTCCTGGAACCGATCGAAGTTTATCCGCCGTCGCCCGGTCGGAACCGTCACGCTCGACTGGACCGACTCGCTTCCAGGGGAAGAGGCGCGAGCGGTCCGCGCCGCCGCGGCCTCCTCGACTGGAAGCGACGGGAGACGGTGAGGCAGCAGTCCCCCGTCGCGGGAGATGAGTGAGTACCTGC
>OX457050.1:13089032-13109032 GCA_949752735.1 Lumbricus terrestris | reverse complement strand
CAACGCTGGTTAGAAGCCTAATCATAGGCACATTTAGAAGGGGCTTTAAAGACTACTTTGCTTGAATTCCTGAGTTTCTATATGTAAGTCGATCTGTGTGTCTGTCTGTCTGTCTGTCTGTCTGTCTGTCTGTCCGTCTGTCTATCTTCATGACTGTCTGACTGTCTGTCCGACTGTCTATCAGTATGTCTGTCGGACTGTCTGCCTGTCTGTCTGTCTGACTGATTGTCTGTCGGTCTGTCTGCCTGTCTATCCGTCCCTGTCTGTCTGTTGCTCTGGTGAACTCAACGATGAATGTACACAGACCTCATTTTTACTACTGACAGTTAGGTTATATTTTAAGCAGCGTACATGTAGCACTAGAGAGACACAGAACCAGTTGTCTCTCTCCTCTCAGACAATCAGCTGATTATAATCAGTCGCAGCAAATAGTCAGGATTCCACTCTATATATATAATTATATATATATATATACATCTAATTGACTTCCATAAGCAGCAATATTTAGATTTACATATATACGATATTATAGTATATGATGTAATATATAATTATATATACATATACATAATATAAAATAGAAATTCATTACACACATTAACGCTGTAGAACCATTCTACATAATAGTGAATTATATATATATATATATATATATACACTTAATAAGTATATATAATCATATATGTATATTTACATACATGTATAATTGTATATATATATATATGTCATTTAAAATCTTCTGATTGTTCTTGATTATACTCTAGGGAGATGGTTGTTCTGTTCCACTGGAATTGGATTCCACGAAAGTCGATGGAACAACTGGAACCAACAAAACTCACTAATATTTCCAACATGCATTCCATATAATTAGTGCTGCGAGTCGATCGAGCACTTCTATGAAGCGACCAAGTATATGTGTGTGCTGGAGTCGGGAGCGCCTCCGAGTAGTTTCCTTGAAGAGGCGCTAATAATTGAATGAATGAATGAGTGAATGAATGAATGATTGAATGAATGATCGAATGAATGAATGAATGATTGACTGAATGAATGATTGAATGAATGAATGATTGAATGAATGAATGATTGAATGATTGACTGACTAACTGAATGAATGAATGAATGAATGAATGAATGAATGAATGGATTGAATGATTGAATAAATGAATGATTGAATGAATGAATGAATGAATGAATGATTGAATGAATGAATGATTGAATGAATGATTGAATGAATGAATGAATGAATGATTGATTGAATGAATGAATGAATGAATGAATGAATGAATGAATGAATGATTGAATGAATGATTGAATGATTGACTGAATGAATGATTGAATGAATGAATGATTGAATGAATGAATGATTGAATGATTGAATGAATGAATGGATGAATGAACGAATGAGTGAATGAATGAATGAATGAATAAATGGAAATCGCCTTAACCATTCCGCTCCCGCATTTCCAGTACACATTCACACAAGTTGACACAAAGGGTAAACCTCTAATAGGAACATAATTAGGATTCTGCTATCTAGGTCACCCAATTTGCATTACACATTTGAAAACGAATTTCTATGGCAACATATTATACCCATCAGACATTAATTATATTATAGTCGTGACTAGTGCCTATCATTATAATATCAAACAATGAGAACCATTGAAAAAGAAACAAAACTGTGATGATGTTAACAACAAACAATAAACCGTTATAAGTGCATGAATAAATAGCCACATTGTCAGTATTATGAATTGGTAACGGCCGGTAACTATTGCGAGGGTCCACTATTCCGAAGGTCCACTATCCGAATATCCGCTATATTTTGTTCGTTATCCTTGGTGGTTAGGGTTACAGTGGGTTAGGGTTAGCGTTGGGGTTAGAGTGGGTTAGGGTTGTGTGGGTTAGGATTAGGTTTAGGGTTGTGGTTAGGGTTGGGGAGAGTTAGGGCTATGGTTATGGTTGGGGTGGGTTAGGGTTAGGTTTAGGGTTAGCCTATGGTTATGGTTGGGGTGGGTTAGGGTTAGGTTTAGGGTTAGGGTTCGGAATAGTGGACCTTTGGAATAGTGGACCCAGACCTTATGAATTCACATGTGTGCTATATATTCATTCAAAGAAATATGGTTTTATTCTCCGTTTAAACTGATACCAGCAAACCAGTAAGCTCATTAATTTTGGTAAATAATTCCAAAGTGAATCCTTAATCCTAACATTTTGTTGTCCCATCATGATAGTTCTCACACTCTGCTAAATTGATACATGAGAGACTTAGAGAGACAGAGGAATGGAGGAAAGATACAGATAAGCAGAAATATCTATAGACAGACAAACAGAGATATAGGCAGACAATTAGAGAGAGACAGACAGACAGACAGACAAGAGACAGAGACAGACACAGAGACAGACACAGATAGGCAGGCAGACAGACAGACAGACAAGAGACAGATACAGACACAGAGACAGAGACAGATAGGCAGGCAGGCAGACAGACAGACAGGCAGACAGACAAGCAGGTAGACAGACAGAGACAGAGAGTACAGCATGGTAATCACACCTCTTACAAATTCCAAACGCACTGCGCAACTAACTGGTTTACAGACATACCTATAGACATACCTGTGTAATAGCTTACCTGTTTTTCACCTGTTAGACGTTTACTAGTTCCTACGGCTTCAGTGAAACACTCTTCTGAGGATAGGATGGCATTGGCATCAGAGAGGTGCCTAACGTACGACCAGATGCATGGATGCAGGAGGAGGATAGGACCCGGGATGCGGCGAAGATGGATGCAGTTATTTATCTAATGGTTTCTGTCGCCTCACACCTGGATTACGTAGGTGCGCTTGTTGAGAGGACCAGCTGAAGCAGACGCCGAAACTTCTCTCGGTAGTCTATGTGAAGGACGAAATATGGTTCCTATGGCAACCGGTTGGCATCTTCTCTGGGGTGGGGGTGGTGGGGGGGTGCGAGCGGAGACGGATACGAACTGACCTCGAAATGGAGTCGCACCCTGAAGAGCAAACAAGCCAGACAGAAAGATCGTAAAATTTAATGATTCACTATATATAATACATATATACATAATATATATACATAATATACATAATATATATACATAATATACATAATATATATATATATAATATTATATATGTGTGTGTGCGCGCGTGTGCGTGTGTGTGTGTGTTTGTGTGCGTGTGTGTGTGTTTGTGTGCATGTGTGTGTGCAAACATGTTGTGTGTGTGTTTGTTGGATGCAACCGGGTCACAGAGTTCATGATTGGCTATTATAATAGCCATAATGTGATAATCTCAATTGCACTGCACTCAAGTGAAGGCAACATCATGATGGGCTGCTGACTGCAACCAGTGATGGGCCACTTCTTGTCCCTTTTGGTTTGCCTGTTGCTCCCATAACATCCATAACATAGGCGCCTGCAGATATTTTTGCAGGATGGGGCAAAACACAATGGTCATGGTTAAAGTTCAAGCAAGAACTTGGAAAATGCAAAGTAGGCCTAAATTCGGCAAGGGAAGGTAATTATTAGCCAGGGACTCTTACGCGAGCTAATGCAAGGGAGGCATACAGTGACAAAAACTCATTCATTCATTCATTCATTCGTTTATTCATTCATTCATTCGTTCGTTCATTCATTCATTCTATGGATTTATATAGCCCCTTAAAGAAACTACTCAGAGGTATTCCCAGCCCATCCACAGCGAAAGAAAAAAGACTTGAGAGATTCATGAAACAAGTGAAACAGTGCCAGGTACGTCTGTATAAAGGGAGCAGAGAAAACGAAATCAATCGAGGATGAGTCATAAGGCTCCTCCCTCATTCGCCCCCACCGACACATAGACATCCCCCTGGAGGCAATCTCAAGTTCCGATAAAGCCAGGAGGAGGAGAACGAGTATATAAACAACGAATAGAATTGGCAGATAAAAATCATCACAACATGACACACTGCTTTAGATCACTTTCTGTCCGGCACACACACACACACACACACACACACACACACACACACACACACACACACACACACACACACACACACACACACACACACACACACACACACACACACACACACACACACACACACACACACACACACACAAACACACACACACACAGACACACACAAACACACACAAACACACTTTACATGGGCTATATATGTATTGTTAAAACCAAAGAAGTAGTATAGTTACAAAATATATATAAAGAGAATTATATGTGTGTAAATTGTATTTTATATAATTATATATATGGCATCTGGAGTATTTATTCTTTAATATATCGTCTTTGAAGAGCCTCATATAGGCTGCAATTATCTATACTTGTAGCATAATATACATGGCGTGTGTTTTGGTCTGTATAAAGCATCTGGTGTGTTTATAGAACAATGACATATAATTATACGCTGTAGATAAACAATGCTGGAAGCTAACAAAGCATCTCACATACATTGATATATTTTATATATTAGGTATATAAATGTGTACATGCCACACATAAGAGTATACACATACTTTGTGAGTTAATATACATTATATTAAAGCATCTCATATACATTATTATAATTATTTTATTTATTAGGATTATATGTGTACATGCTACACATACACACATTGTGATTGCATATATACAATATGTATATATAATATATAATATTATATATATTTATATATTCTGTACATATACATGTAATTATTATATATATACATTGCATATTCAAACAGTTACGTTCACCAACGGGGTTGGAGTCGGGAGAACGATCTCCCACGGTTGTCAGGATTATAATAATAATAATGATGATGATGATGATAGTCACGAAAATTTATGTGGCGCCTTAACACGGACATGCCGTTACAAAGCAGCCATAACTGCAGGCTGAATAAGTCCTAGAGAACAAGTGTGTTTAGCTTTGATTTAAATAAAGGAGTACACTGCAGAAGAAAGGCCCGCAGGCGTACGCACTTACAAGTGCGTACAGCAGCGGTGCCCGCAGACGTACGCACATACGTAAGTGCGTACAGCGCGATGACCCAAAAGGTATGTTTTTGGGAAATTCTAGATTGACGACTAAAAAAAAAAAGGTCATCAGTTTTTTTGGCGACCTAACGAAAATTTTTCCCTGTTCGCCCCTCCTTCGAAAATTTCTGTGCGTACAAGAAAAAAATCCTGCGGGCGCCACTGGATCTTAACGATTTGAACAAAATCTGGGTTCCTTGATTTCCAAAAATAATTTCTTTACAGCCTGCTGACTGCAGTACGAAAAATACTACATTCGACCATGCAGAGTGGGGAGTGGGATGTTGCTCTCTTTTCCAGGTGTGGAGTATACACCACTGTATATATATATATATATATATATATATATATATATATATATATATATATATATATATATATATATATATATATATATGCTTGAGATCGGGCAGTACATCAAATACGTGTGCATGCAGATAAGATTATGAAGGTCAGTTGTCTTGAGGGAATGTTCTGGACTGGCTGAGCTGCAGCAGGAGGGTGGAGCAGAGAAGAGCCTATCCTTTTATCGTTTGTCTGTTATACAGAATTCCTGCTCTTCGAAAGCGCTTCAGCGGGATGTGTCATCAGCTCAGCGGCGCTAGGAAGACTCAGCGGCGCTAGGAAGACTCAGCGCTGAGCATAGACTTGCACTTACGCAGAAACATTTACACTTACAGGCAGAGATCCATGCACACGTACCAAGAAGGATGCACACATGAACACCTGCACAAAGGCATGCATACATAAAAACACGAGTGGCTTATAGTGCTTGTACGCTATCCTGGCGTTACCATGGTTACGGTTCTTGTTATTTGATCCGGCTTGCTCAGAAACCTTTCGTTATATGCAGTGTAATGTGATGTAGTCAAATCTATATTTCTATAGAGCCTTAAAAGTACCTCTATCTAGCGTCTACGGTTCTTTTCACGGGCATAAGTGATGGTCAACCAGTCGAAAAGGTCGCCACTGGTGGCCCTCGCACAAATGTAGAGCCCGAACAACTCTTTTGGAGGCAAGTGCTATGGCAACATATGCAATACATAAACATATCCTATGTAGGATATGAACTTCAGTTTTGGATGTACTGACCTTTTGCACTAGATAAGTATTCTGAACTAGTTTAGTACTCAGTAACAGTAAAATACCGTGGCAGTGGACTACTCTACACTTGCTGAGTATTCTGTGCTAGCTAAAACTGAGCTACATGTAGTTAAGTGCTTCATGTATTTATACTACATGTATGTGCTATAGTTAAGAAGCCTCTACGAGGGTGGAGCAGGGAAGAGCCTATCGTATATACCTCGTATATGTCTGCCTGTCTATCTGTATGTCTGTCTGTGTCTGTCAGTCTGTCAGTCAGTCAGTCTGTCTGTCTGTCAGTCTGTCAGTCAGTCAGTCAGTCAGTCAGTCAGTCTGTCTGTCTGTCAGTCTGTCAGTCAGTCAGTCAGTCAGTCAGTCAGTCAGTCAGTCTGTCTGTCTGTCAGTCTGTCAGTCAGTCAGTCAGTCAGTCAGTCTGTCTATCTGTCTGTCTGTCTGTCTGTCTGTCTGTCAGTAACTCTTTCTCTCTACGTATAATTGAATATATAAATTATATACATGTATGCTCGTTAAGTACTATGTGCTGGTTAATTACTACTCTGCAATAATAGTCAAATATTCTGTTTACTTTCTCACACTTCAAACACTGTCAACGTTTTCTGTTTTCTGTCTATGTAATAACTCCTAAACCCATTGAATATAACATCGTTACGCATAAACACACGACATGCAAAGCCCTCTATATTATATTGCATCTATAGTAATTAGGGTTATCCCAAACAGTCTGTGGCGGGACTTGTCTCTTTTGGGTGGCCTGTTAAGCAGCCACGTCAACTGTTCAAGTTTTAATGTTCTATTGTGACTTGTGCAGTTTGTTTGAGTTTAAGTAACGGCCAACGTGACCTTGGATGGCATCTAATAAAGCAATGAAACTATTATACAGCTATGTAGCTGATATCTAGACTATACTATAAGTCTGAAAGTGTGTCCTTCTGTTTGCATGTATGTAATGTATATATATGTACGGTGTCCCGCTAATGGTTCTCAAACGGAGCACTAAGGCGTTACGAATTTTTTTACCTAACGTTCTCATGTAAATTTGTAAGTCAACGCAGCTATTTCAGCAAACAATTCATTTCAAATTCGGATATTTGGACATTTTAGATATCGATTTATAATACATATATTATAATATATATGCTTTGTATGAGTTGGCCCGATATATTATATTAGTATAATTATTTCATTCGAGTATGCTTCATTTTTCAAGGATAAAGGCGTTGCTGGACCTTCCTGGAACTATTAGCACCGCCCCTCAACCTCAAGGCACTCATGGAAGCACTCGAATGGATGCTTCTATATACTACTACTGCTGCTGCTGCTGCTACCGCCTTCGCTTTGGCTGCTGTTGCTAGTGAAAGGATGCTGCTCTAAGCTAAGATGCTGCTCTCAAAATAGGCCAAGTTTGATTACTCACACCTGTCTGGCTGAGCCATCAGGGACAACATCAGCAGAGTATTTCTTGGTCTCTTTCTCTGTCCGTCCATCTGTCCGTCTGTTTGGCTGTCCTCCCATGTTTGTCTGTCTGTTTGTCTGTTTGTTTCTCTATCTGTCCATATGCCTGTCTGTCTGTCTGTCTGCCCTTGCATGTCTTTGTCTACCTATCTGTCCCTCTACCTATCCGTGCGTCCATATGTATGTCTATCTGTACCTCTGTCTATCCAAATGTATGTTTGACTGCTGTCTCTTTGCCCACCGTCTGTCTCTCTGTCTTTCTGTCTATCAGTACTTCCGTTTGTATGTCTATCAATGCCCAATGACTCTGTCTTTCTATCTGTCTGTAGCTCTGTCTGCCTAACACTCTGTCCAAGTATCCATCTATGTGTACCTGTCTGTCTGTTTGTCTGTATGAATGCCCATCTCTCTCACTGCCCGCCTGTCTATTTATCTGTCTGTGTATCCGTTTGTTATGTCAGGCTGCATGACCATACGTACGTTAATATTTTATGCCGGTCTGTCGATTCTCAGTCCGATGGCTTGTTTGTCTGCCTGTCTGTCTGTCTGTCTGTCTATCTATCTGTCTGTCTGTCTGTGTATGTCTCTCTGTCTGTCTGCCTGTTTATCTGTCTGTCTGTCTGCCTGTCTGTCTGTCTGTCTATCTGTCTGTCTGTCTGTGTATGTCTCTCTGTCTGTCTGCCTGTTTATCTGTCTGTCTGTCCGTCCGTCCATCCGTCCATCTGTCTGTCTGTCTGTCTGTTTGTCTGTCTGTACTTGCCTGTCCATCTCTGTCTGAGACTCTCTGGGTTCCGTCTCATACGTCCATCGCTCAGTTGTCTGTGCTGGAAAGTGCACGCCCTCAGTCTGAGAGCTTTACGGTGCATGCATGGTAAAAGTGCATGCATGCTGGTCGTTTCCAGCACCAGGAGGCAGACGAGGTGCTTCGTGTGTTACCGGTCGAAGTCATTAATATTATGATGATATGAGCACACGCACACACGCACACAAACACACGCACACACACACACACGCCAACACACATGTATGCATAAATGTATGTACATGCAACTGTGTGTGTATGTACGTTTGTATGTATACGTACATTGTAAGCTACACCACCTCTGCAGGGTAGAGTCAGTTCCAAGCCTTGATAAAGAAAGATGGCGACGTTCACCGCCCTGTTAGCCTTAAACGTTGTTAAACACGGGAAACACAATGCATATAAATATTATATAAATACATTCATTCCAAAATTTATATATGTATATATGCACATTTATGTATATAAGTTAGGCGATAATATGTTATACATGCATACTGTTTAGGCCTATAGCTGCATATATTAGATAGGCATATGTGCATATATAAGTATATAATATATATACTTATTATATAATATATATACTTCATTACATATATATGTATATGTAATTATATATATATATATAATATATGTGCGTGTATTATATACATGAGAAGTAGCGTGTTTACATCACTTTCACATGGCGATTGCGAATCTGATAAGTGGGAAGAGAAGAGTCGACGTGTTGCCAAACACGGATATCGTCGCACGAGTACAGATTTCAAGACCGCACTATTATCATCATTAGCATCAACATCATCATCATCATCGGTCATTAACCTCTGTAAACCATCCAATAACAGTAGTTGACTTTAAAGAGATCAGTAAATAGACCTAACTATCAAAGAGAGGATTTGGGGAGCATGGGGCTATAATGGTCCTCCCTGAAGTGGCAAAACAGGGCTTTTTTAACGCGCAGTTGTACACAAAATGTGCAGTTCTAAATGGATTTGTGCAGCAGCTGTAGAAGCACTTCTGTCACAAGTTCTGTGCAGTTAAAACTAGCAAAAACAGGTCATTGTCATCCGATTGGAAGTAATTTACCATGGAGGATGGGAAGGGAAAGAAGGGGTTGTGCAGTTCTAAAAATTCCTTAAAAACAGCCCTGTGGCAAAACACAACACGCACGTTATCGTTTAATGAGATCCGAATGTTTTACAGTGCAATATTAATGGTCTTAACGGTTGAGGTAATAGCACTGCAGCTAGCAGCTAGCAGTAGTAGTAGTATTAGCATTAGCATTAGCAGGAGAGGTGGCGGTTATGCCACTACAACTAGTAGTAGTCTAATAGCTTGCTACAGCAACAGCACTGCTGCTACTACTACTACAACAACTGCTACTACTGCTGCTGTTGCTGCTGCTGCTACTACTACTATACGACCCAGTGGTGGTGATGTGGTGGTGGCCGTGACTGCGGCGGTGGTGGTGGTGGTGGTAGTGGTGGTGGTGATGGCAGTGGCGGCGGTGGTAGTGGTGATGACGGTGGCGGGGGCGGCTGTGGTGGTGGTAATGGTGGTAGCAATAGCATTAGCAGCTGCAGAAATGCATCAGTGACTACCATATAGCATGTTCTGTTCCTGTAATATAAGGTGTACGAAAGGTAATGGGAGCTTTGAAGGAAAATAAAGAAGCTCTCCAGATAGGACTTCATAGCGGACGAATGGACTGACAATGGCATAGCCATTTCGCCATCTATACGTCTGGAACCTGTCCACAGGCTGATAGCTAAACGCTTCTTATACTATGTGTTAATAAAGCAGTTGTTATCCATAACATAACCTATTTAGCAAATGTTACCAATGCACAGTAGGTCAAAGCACGCACGACGTAAAAATTAGAGAAAACATAATAATTGATTGAGGAAGCAGTGGTTAAAAAACCAGCCGGAAAGAGAGAGAGATGATGTTTCAGGACGCGTACTCTGTTAACCTGGTGTGCGGCAGTGTCAAGTTAACAATAGCATCCAATGAGTAGGTTATCATAGTGAAACTATAAGATAAGATATCCCGGATCGAGCGATGCATGTGCATAGCCAACGTAAACATATTATACCCCGTATATTGAATTTTGATCTAAGTGGGTCGAGTCTTATTCTATTGCATGCATGCGGAAGGTCTATAACTTAGGCCTTTAATTAATGAGATCCATATGACTAATTCAGTTCCATCGTTTCTATATTTAGACTGTAGTGGCGTACTTTAGATGAGTTCCTGGCAAAATATATCGGGTTCGAATCCAGGGTTAAAAGTCGTTAAATTCAGAAATCGTCCAACACCATAGCAATAGAGAGGCAAAATAAAATAACAGAGTTAAGCACCGGCCATGACACCCTACTCTAAGCCTCCAATACCTCCATTGAAGCAGACAGGACGACTAAGCTATGTGCACTATAGAGACTATTATAGGCTTAGCTAAGCTAACCACCAGAGTCTCTCATTGGTATATGACGCACAAGCGACTTCATATTCCAGCCAGTGTAGAAAGACAAAGGGCTTGTTAGCTTACAGTTGCAATGGCGGCTTCATGGTATATCTCCACGTTCTCTCCGAAAGCAGACAGACAGGACACGTGGAACGCTGATGGAATGTTGCGACATCACAGGCTACATTCAAGGTTCATTAAAGCGCCACCCTACCCCCATTCTTTTCTCTCATCCTTCCTGCCATCCCTAATCCCTATAGGCTACCCTCCCCCAACCAATCCCCTTGCTCTTCCACCCAGATGTAACCATACATTCTGTCGTCCTAACCGCACTACCAAACGAACAATTTATGGCCCACCCCTTAATACATATTATTATCATAACAAGTAGTTAAACAATTACGCACATAACTATCCTTATGATGTGCCATGTCGTTTGGAATTATCATGTGCAATAGATAAAAACCATATGTATACATGTAAAATGAAAGTTTATACGCACGTTTGTAGTAACTGCACGCAAAGTGCTATAGTTAGTCTGCAGCACAGTAGCCTACTTCATTTCAGACCTCATCTCCGCCGGCCGCTCACTGTAGAGGCTTCAGTAAAACTGTTCTCTCAATTACAAAATGATATGCCTACCAAATTACCCATCGTGCACGCGTCTAGCGATTGAAATACGTGATGAAAGCATATCTGTCTAATGATCACGTTCAATGGCATGCTTTGCTATAGATCGCAACTCCAACGCAGTTCGCAGCATTGTTTTTGCAACGCAGAAGCAAAACACAGCGCTATAAAACTGCACCGCTAAGGCCTCGGCACGCGTGCGTAAGTTATAGCCTCTGGCACGACGGCTCGTGCGTTTAAATACAGATGTATGACCGCGTAACGTTACACAACATGCGCACAAAACCCTTCGTGAGCATTCACCGCTTCACGCACGGAACGATACATATTACATAGGCCCTACTAAAAAATATACACATGCACATGTACAGTCAGGTAGCCTACATTGTACGTACATATATAAAAATATATATTCAATGCATATTATATACTGTAAGTAATGAAGCAGTAGCCTATATATTAATATCCAAGCTTCATTACTTATATGCATTATTATAAACATAAATAATTAATACGCAATATGTCTATTTCAGGATCCTAAAATATCGCTGGAGGGCTTACAAAGGATGTTGAAGACTCATTGTTTATTATTTTCATGCTATTAGCAGCTACGTGAGCGATTTTACTGTGCATGCATTTAGCTACGAATCGCGCTAAGAATTGAGCTTTTAAAACCGACATATTATACATATAATGTATTTTATAATATATATAATGTTTGGTACGACCCACACGCGTTAGGACGGTGATAAACTCGCGTGGCCTAACCGGATATATCCATCCAGGGTCTGCAACCTTAAGTGCGTGCAAATCTTCCGTAGAACTATATCTATGACTTATGTTGGCTGCTACTGCAGTCGTTCTTGTTTTATATCTTTCTGTACTTGTTGGCGAATTTGGCGGAGCTGTGAGCCGCGATGTTTTTTTCCAATATGGTGTGTGGAACGATGAATCGTGATAAGAATTCCAGGCCAACTGCAAGTCGGAGATCGAATGTGGCGCCGCGATGTATGTATACAGAGAAATTCGAAGCCTTGACGGTTGTCGGCTGCGTGGTATAAAGAGGAGCATCTTGAGGAGATATAGCTGCTGGAGAAAGCAGTGAAAATAGTAATGATTATGGAGCTGCAGTTATGAGGGTTTAAAAGCGAGTGGGAACGGCGTTCCAACTGCTCTCGAAATTCGCTGCTGGCGTTCCCATTGCTCACCATGCAATTGAATTTCGCAACATATGCAAGGGCGGAGACTTAGGGGGACGGGGAGGGGGACGATCCCCTTAATGGATGTGGTTGGGGGACGGCCCATGTATTTGCCCCCCACCCCCATCTGTAATCGGTAAGTGTTAGGTCATCATGTACACACCTTACGAAACACGTACACTTCACGAAACACGGTGAACAACAAGCGCGAACAAGCGACGAGACGAGGTGATGACTTTTTTTAAAAGATGGAAAATTTTCATTGGCGTCTCAGCCGTTCGTCCGCCCAAAATCTTCGACCGCCTTTTCGTCCCCCGCAATTAAGTCTCCACCCAAGTCTCCGCCCACGAACATATGCATTCCAATGAAACTCCTTTTTGGAGATAGCTCAGCTTAAACCACTTTAACCACTGGTAGTAATTAACCGAACATGTTAGGTCTACATGATCGACTTATTGATCGTCCCATAATAGTTTAATACAGTTTTCTGTTCATAATCCTCAACAAATTTTATTCGTTGCTTTTGACGTTGCTGCATGGTGCGACCCTGAGCTAAATTCAAGAATAATTTCGTCGGTGATCCATAATGGAATTCCAGGGAGTTTGTAGGACTCAACTCCTATAGTCTTGCTTCGGACCCACAGTTAGGCATTCCTTGCAGCCCACTCTCCACGTGCATGGATCAGAATCTAGCTCCCATTTATTTTTCTACAATTCTCATACTGCGACGGCCCACTGCTTTAATACTAGAGCTTGATTTCCGGATACAATCCGGCCCCGAAACAAGACATTTTTGAATTTTATATCTCTTATTTAATTCTGGGCACTTTCACTATACCATGTCTATTGGGGAAAAACGAAATGAAAACTCCACCTCGAAGATTTTCCAGGCTATTCTCTGCCCTTTGAAAGTAATCTCTAATGTAATTTTCGCTCAGCAATAAACGCCTTAATGAACTTCGCGCTGTTTATGTATGAAGGAGATAGCGCCCAACTATCTGATGTAAAAGTAGGTCACTGCTGCTGAATGGTCCAAGAACCTCACAAACCAACAGGACTAAGTTGTAGGTTGGTGAGAGCGTGTTATGTATCTGCAGCTAACTCGGCTGCGCTGGCTGATGAGGATGATATGCATGGGAGGCTGGATGTGGCCAGAGTGTCTGTTACAGTGGCATCTCAAATCAAAGCCTGGTACATCGGCCATTATTAATGTTGTTTTTATCTTTCGTCCAAAGAATACAAATACAAATACAATACAAAGAATCCTTGAGGTTCTATAGGAAACTAGAACTGGGATCTTGTCCCCAATGTTATTATTATTATCGTCATCATCATCGTCATCGTCATCATCATCATCATCATCATCATCATCATCATCATCATCATCATCATCATTATCATTATCATTATTATCATCAACATCATCACTTCTGAACCCCGTTTCCTACGCCTATGATCATCATCATCACCGCCACTACCACGATCATCTCCATTATCGTCGTCATCATCATTAGTATCATCATCATCGTCATCATTCATATCTTCACTCTCATACTCATCGTTCTCATTGGCCTCATCGCTATCATCGTTATCATGATCGTCGTTCTTATTATCGTTATTTGTCGCCCATTGTAAGTGCAATCCCCGAGGCTTTATGAAACTTTCGGAAGGACTAAGTCGTTATTATTGATACAGTTCTTAATCGCCTGTGGTAATGTAATTATTATTAGCCTACTAGGTCGTAATCGTAATCGTAATCTCGAAACTTCTACAGCGCCCACAAAAGCCAAGTCGCGGGAACCAGCTTATTCACAGGCGCTCAATCAAAACAAAATCGATAGGCAGCGGGTCAAGTCCGGAGAGTCAGGCAGGCAGATAGATGGACGGCTAAGGTGGGTGATGTTTAGAATTGAAATGACGAGGGATGTGATGAGAAGAGGAAGAATCAGGATAGGATTTGTGAAAGAGCAATGTTTTCAGTTTTGAGTGAAAGAGCTGTGGGGAGATAGCGAGAGGTGGAGTTTTGGTGAGTTCGTATGATGGGTCGGAAGTTTGCCGAAGTGCTGGCGAAAGTTTGTTCCAGAGAGGTGGAACGGCAATGGCTATGGAGCGGTTTGCAAATTTCAGTGATGAAGTGATGGGAGGGCGAAGTAGTGTAATGGATGATGAGGAGCGTGTTGAACGAGGTGGCTGGATGGTGAACAACTGACGAAGGTAGAACGGCTGGGATGATTGAAGTGTATTGTAAGTGAGTGAGAGGACTTTGTATTCGATGCGTTCAGGTATTTTGAGCCAGTGAAGTGATTTCAGGACAGGAGTGATGTGGTGACGTTTGGGGGTTTTCGTCACTGCACGGGCGAGGGCATTCTGGATAGCTTGGAGGCGGTTAATTTGGGTTATATCAATGTTTAGGAAGAGAGAGTTGCAGTAATCAAGTTTCGCATGAACTATGGATGTGGCTATTGTGGATGCAGTTTTAAAGTCGAGCATAGGTCGGATTCTGCGGAGATCTCGTATGTGCATGAAACAAGTGCGGGAAAGTTGGGTTATGTGGTCGGAGAAGCTAAGATGCTGGTCAAAGATTACACCTAGGTTTCGGACAGGAGAATTTGCGGACAGATAGTTGTTGGCATTGCGTAAAACGGCGCAGCTATAATAACTATATCTGACAGTACTGGTTGTAGGGAAACGAAACTGTATTCCTTCACCTCGTTGTCCTAAACTACAGCTATGCCACTGGTTCTAGAGGTATCTGTTGGGAGTGTTCTGATCAATCAGAGAAAGTTAACAGCTATAGAGTCATCTTCAGGCTATAAACTGCGCTGTCTTCAGCAGACAGTTTTGCCAGTTTTCATATATTAAAGCCTATTAAGAAGTATAGATAGTCTCAGTCTTACGACATTATGTGATAACATAGATCATTAGCGTCACCATCCTCCTTTATCCAGGCTTGGGACTGGCACTGTCAAAGTGCAAACAGTGGTGGAGTTGCAGCCTTTATTATTTCGTCAATCATCATTCATTATCAGCAACTTTGCTTAGAGACAGAAATAATAACTATATCGACGTCTAACGTAAATTTATAACATCGTGCTACTACGTTTAAAAGGTGTCCTAAGTTAGCGATGTTTTGCTTTAACTGGGATTTTATTTATAACTAGCTGTACCCGGCCACGCGTTGCTGTGGCTGAAAAGACCGTCCCTCCCTCCCTCCCTCCCTACCTCCCTTCCCCTACCTGCCTCCCTCCCTCCGTCCCTCCCTCCCTCTCTCCCGCTCCCTCCCTCCCTCCCTCCCTCCCTCCCTCACCCCTCCGTTCCCTACAGCTACATAGATATATGCGCTATATAAGAACACGCGCGGATAAAAAAAAACACACACATACGCATACACGCGTTGTGTTTTTTTCCAAAAAAGCATATAAAACCCGTCCGTTCGAACGTTGTTTGAAAATTTGAAAACCGACAGTTACATATAAATGCGCTACAGAAACACTTGACGGGAAGTTGACGGTATGCTGTGAATAAGCTGGTTCCCGCGACTTGGCTTTTGTGGGCGCTGTAGAAGTTTCGAGATTTTCGAGATTATGCACGGCCTTGGAATGCAAATGGACGGCGCGGCCTCATTGGAATGCAAATGGACGGACGCGTGAAAGTGGAATTAAAAGTTGTGTTTTTTGGTCGAAAAGATTGCGCTTTTCCCCAAAAGGCATAAAAAAAACCCGGAGGTGTTCGAATGAAACGGTTTGCGAAAATTTTCAAAGCAATCGGTTCGGAACTCTCCGAGAACCGATGTAACAAACGGTAACTTTTTACATTTTTATTTATATAGATTTACGCACGTGTCAAACTCTTAATTAATATCGGTTGACACCATTTTAAAGGTGTCCAAAGAGAATGCTGTTCCAATGCCTCACTCAGTTGACACAGGCCGACCTGATTTCTTATATAGCCTCCCATAGCTAATGATATTTTATGTACGCGCAGTCTAGCATTTTGTGCAGAGCGTGGCTCTTTCTCTTTTAGATAACGAATGTTTACTGCAAACGTATAATATTTAGGTACAAGTCTTGCATGCATGCATAGACTGGTCAAAAAAAAACTTATCAGACAATTCCTCTATGCATCTGACTATGACAAAGAGTCTTATGTTTCGAGAATTGACGAGAGGGCGCTAAATAAATGCCTCATTACGCAACGATTATATATATATATATATATATATATATATATATATAATATATATATAATATATATATATAATATATATATATATATATATATATATCCGGTCGCATTGATATAATATACGATGAGTAATGGAAGACGAAGTTTAAGGTTCTGCGAAGTAACAAAGCTGTCATTGATGTCTAAATCTGTTCGGAGTTTGTCGTCTCAATTAAATGCGAATCATATCTGACGTTGTAAATACTTCAACCATGCAGTGCGACATACAATGCCTAATACGGTATTGCAGAATATATTTATGCAATATAATATACGCATCAATATATATGTAAGTGTGTATAATATATATATATATATATACATGAAATTATAAGTCTATACATACACTGTATGTAAGGAATATTGCCCAATCAACCATAATAATATATTATGTGGTACCAAGCTCTTGGCCTAGCACCATCGTTGGCCTGTGTATGGTTTGGCCTGTTGGTCATAAATCAATGTTAATTTTGTGTGTATTACAGCATGAATGGAAAATAAATAAATAAATAAATAAATAATCCTCGTCTAATTTGAAACTGATATACAATTCGGTATATGATTACAATTATTTATATCATGAACGGATGATCTGAAATTATTATTACAGAAGTCGACTTTAACTGTCAGCAGCCAAATATAGGACACCGTTACGTCCTACTGCATAATTATTCACCAATGCCATCTGCCGAATGAAGGGTTTGGTGAAACTTTGGAAGGATAGACCGCTGACTCACTTTGGGTGAAACTTTGGAAGGAGAGACCGCTGACTCACTTTGGGTGAAACTTTGGAAGGAGAGACCGCTGACTCACTTTGGGTGAAACTTTGGAAGGAGAGACCGCTGACTCACTTTGGGTGAAACTTTGGAAGGATAGACCGCTGACTCACTTTGGGTGAAACTTTGGAAGGAGAGACCGCTGACTCACTTTGGGTGAAACTTTGGAAGGAGAGACCGCTGACTCACTTTGGGTGAAACTTTGGAAGGAGAGACCGCTGACTCACTTTGGGTGAAACTTTGGAAGGATAGACCGCTGACTCACTTTGGGTGAAACTTTGGAAGGAGAGACCGCTGACTCACTTTGGGTGAAACTTTGGAAGGATAGACCGCTGACTCACTTTGGGTGAAACTTTGGAAGGAGAGACCGCTGACTCACTTTGGGTGAAACTTTGGAAGGATAGACCGCTGACTCACTTTGGGTGAAACTTTGGAAGGAGAGACCGCTGACTCACTTTGGGTGAAACTTTGGAAGGATAGACCGCTGACTCACTTTGGGTGAAACTTTGGAAGGATAGACCGCTGACTCACTTTGGGTGAAACTTTGGAAGGATAGACCGCTGACTCACTTTGGGTGAAACTTTGGAAGGATAGACCGCTGACTCACTTTGGGTGAAACTTTGGAAGGATAGACCGCTGACTCACTTTGGGTGAAACTTTGGAAGGATAGACCGCTGACGCACTTTGGGTGAAACTTTGGAAGGAGAGACCGTTGACTCACTTTGGGTGAAACTTTGGAAGGAGAGACCGCTGACTCACTTTGGGTGAAACTTTGGAAGGATAGACCGCTGACTCACTTTGGGTGAAACTTTGGAAGGATAGACCGCTGACTCACTTTGGGTGAAACTTTGGAAGGATAGACCGCTGACTCACTTTGGGTGAAACTTTGGAAGGATAGACCGCTGACTCACTTTGGGTGAAACTTTGGAAGGATAGACCGCTGACTCACTTTGGGTGAAACTTTGGAAGGATAGACCGCTGACGCACTTTGGGTGAAACTTTGGAAGGAGAGACCGCTGACTCACTTTGGGTGAAACTTTGGAAGGATAGACCGCTGACTCACTTTGGGTGAAACTTTGGAAGGAGAGACCGCTGACTCACTTTGGGTGAAACTTTGGAAGGATAGACCGCTGACTCACTTTGGGTGAAACTTTGGAAGGAGAGACCGCTGACTCACTTTGGGTGAAACTTTGGAAGGATAGACCGCTGACTCACTTTGGGTGAAACTTTGGAAGGAGAGACCGCTGACTCACTTTGGGTGAAACTTTGGAAGGATAGACCGCTGACTCACTTTGGGTGAAACTTTGGAAGGATAGACCGCTGACTCACTTTGGGTGAAACTTTGGAAGGATAGACCGCTGACGCACTTTGGGTGAAAGTTTGGGAGGATATAGACGGGTGACTCACCGGTCTATCCTCCCAAAAGTTTCACCCAACCCGGCGGTGAGCGATTCCCTATATCATGTACCAAAAAGATTTGTGACAAGTTGGACTTGCGTTAAAACAATTTAGAATTAAAAATTATATATGCAAAGAAAGATAGGACGAAATGAAGCACAGAACATGCACAACTTGTGTCCATGCTGACTGTCAAATGAGCATGTCAATGTATGCGTGTATTCAATTTTGTATGTGCATACATGTCTATGCAATGTAAGCATGACACTTTTCAATTAAGACGCATGTATACACAACAGAGTGCCTTTTATACAACTGGCATAATTTTGAATATACCCTCACAGCCTTCATATTTATATGCATATTTATGCACCTATACATTATGCACATTCAAGTGTATGTATGTATATATAAATGTAACCTAATTATATATGCATGTAATATATATATATATATATATATATATATATATATATACCATGACCCACTAATAGGCCTTTATAAGTGGACAGTGATTTAATATAGACTGGCATATAATCGTCTTTTGGGGTTCAACGAATAGGTCAAAGATATTAATTCCAGCACATCCGCCTCGATCGTCTAAATATAGATGTGCTATATATATATATATGCATATGATGCATAATAATATCATACTTGCATAATTCATAAATATTATATATACATAAATCATAGTTCATAGTCCTGTAATTTTATCCTCTGCCTGTAGGCTATCTAGCCTATCTCCTCCAGTACCGTATGCGTCATTTTGCCATCCGACGTGTAATGGAGAGCCTGAAGTTTTTGTTGCACCTTTTCAGCAAAGTTCCTCGATGACAAGTCTTCGGCCTTGTAGCAATAGACAGGTTCCTTTGTTGTCTGATCGTCGGTAACAAAAGATTTTATATGCCA
>OX457050.1:12994032-13086532 GCA_949752735.1 Lumbricus terrestris | reverse complement strand
CCACTGGTTGTTCTCTGCCAGTGCCAGTCTCAAGCCTGTGTAAAGGAGGAGGGCGACACTAATCATCTTTGATATGGCAGTAGGGCCTACCGTTAAGCACGTAACAAGCAATTGTCTTTTCAACTACAATTATAGCCTAATTATTGAAGAGAAAATTAACTACAATCAGCTTCAATTTCAAGTTGACAACTGAAAAAAAATCACATTTTATATATAAATATAAAATTGTATGTCGCACCTGCCATTTTATTGCTTCAATTTGTGTCTAAAAAACTTTCTTATCGTTAAGCCTTAGGGTAGTTTAGGACCCGTGATTGCCCTGCTTATAGGCACTCCGGAATTTCTCTCGCAGTCATGGCTTCAAGACTTAGTATGCCTAAGCTTAAACCACAGTATAAATAACAATAGGCTACCATTGTTGTTTACGCCATACTCAATTGATGCGGCAATTTTATGGTAGGCCTATATGTATAGGCCTATGTATTTATTATAATAGTATACATACATGTAAATATGCATTTAAAATTACTATGCTGCATAAATAGACCTTATATAGGCTCATTCTGTGATAGCCTAAGTCGCATTGGATGTCGTGTCGAGTGAATCATCAATAAGATATAACGCACGCCATATATATATAAATTATATATATATAAATTATATATATATATGACCTATTATACGTTTCTCACTTAATTGACGCGAAAAACTCGGACCAGATTTTGACATCAATGACATTTTGTAGCTTATAATTGCGCACTCTAGTCGTGTCCAGTAGCTCATCGTGTAATATTATTGCGTCCGAGTGTAGCGAGGCATCTATTTCTCGCCCTCTAAATACTTTTCAATGGGTCTCAGACCCTGGAATCTTTTAGTCTTATGCCCATGCAAAGAGGAGGTGCGCGGATTCGGCTTTTATTATAGCCTAAGTCCTGTAACTTTTCTATAGTTCTTTGGGAGGAAAAAAGATTGTTTAAAGATAAGCACTCCCATAATAATTTCTACAGACTGAGCGTGAGTAAATTAGAATCAGCTATTGCAAGTTAATTTCTTTTTGGACACCTTTAAAGTGAGGTTAAAAGATAATATATGACAGTTTGACGCGTACAGTCGAGAGGTTAAATCACTAAGGCACTTAGGTCTAATACACCATTTAAACGTTATAAGTCTATGTTATAAACCCATGCACGTAGGCCGAGGTTTTATTAGAACATCATTACTCCAACTTGGTCAGCCATGAATAAGCTTACACTGATACAGAAAGTCTAACGAACGTCAACGTTCTCTGTTGCCTTAAGACAGTGGTTCCCAACCTTTTTCGACTTGAGGGCCACTTTTTCTAAGTTGGAGAACACGAGGGCCACTTTTTCTTAGTTGAAGGACATTAGGGGGCCACAAGGTTAATATCGTATTAACTAAAAGCATATAAAATTGTTATAATTGATTAAAAATATAACGTTTGATGTTATTTATCGACATTTACATAAAATAATTTGTAATAGAAAATAATAATGTGTTCTATCATGTCCAAATTGCTAACTTTTTCATATTATTTTTGATAATTCTTTGAGAGATGAGGGCCATTTTCTGAGGCTGCGGGCCATTTTCTGAGGCCTGGCGGGCCACTTTTGGCCCGCGGGCCACGGGTTGGGAACCGCTGCCTTAAGATATAGCTAAAACTGTTGATTCACTTATGATTGGTGAAGGCATGACCATTGATGTCATCATGGGATAACGTACAGCATGCACCGAAAGAGACATATGGCTCCATATATCTGTTACTATCGGCGATGGACGAGAACTTTGCACCAGTGATGAGTCGTTTCAACGGTATTGAACGCGGAATGGGTGTTATGATAGTCTCATGACGTAACTAATTGACGTAGCGTAGACTCTTGCCATATACATTATTGTTTTGCCGAGAAATCGAGAATCCCTTGTTTCAACAAGCTGAGGTTGCCTGCAGCGTTTTTTCGGTATTCGGTGCTGCTCGATTGCATGAATAAGAAACCTTTAGTTATTTTCCTACTGCTTAGACTGGTTTTAACTTTTAAAAGCCTACACAAGGTCAACTATGCTTTTAACTTTTACAACTTTGTCTCAGGCTATTTGACTATTTCTTTTGCTAACACGGGAGCGACATTGAAAGAAGTAGCGTATCACATCATGCAAGCATTGTATAAACATTCCGTTACCCGGAGACTAACTATATATATATTATAACCTGTGGGGCGCTGGTGTAGTGGTGGCGTCGGTACCTTGGAGCCGGAGAGTTCCAGGTTCAAATCCAGCTCAAGCCGCCACCGCGTATAGAGACCTTGAGCAGGTCCTTCACTCGCAATTGCTTCGGCGTGAAACTCCGATGCAGTGTCCGCGCTGTAGTCTGGAGTGCCTCTGAGTAGCGAGCTTGAAGGACGAAATGGATAGATAGATAGATAGATAGATAGATAGATAGATAGATAGATAGATAGATAGATAGATAGATAGATAGATAGATAGATAGATAGATAGATAGATAGATAGATAGATAGATAGATAGATAGATAGACAGATAGACAGATAGACAGATAGACAGACAGACAGACAGACAGACAGACAGACAGACAGATAGACAGATAGACAGATATACAGATATACAGATATACAGATATACAGACAGACAGACAGACAGACAGATAGATAGATAGATAGATAACTGAACTAATTTAAAACTCGGTAATTAGTCTTTGGATCCAAAGGCTTTCGACCCGGTCATAGTCTCGTAGGCTGTCGACTGTCATTTTTTGGACTGTCATTTTCTTAGAATTTACTTAAGGCTCTTAGTGATCATCGTCGTGATCTTCACACCCACTACAGTGCCAATCAAAAACCAAACACAGGGCACCAGCTTATTCACGAGCGCTGCGTCGAGACACAGAGGCTATTCAAAGGGTTGTCAGAAGGAGGTCTGAGTCCGGTTTTCATTGGGTCAGATCGAGGGGCATTACATCACATTACAAATGTCATTTTGCGTATTTAGTAAGAGTTTAGTTGCTTTCTCTGAGTGTTTTAGGAACTGGTTCGCAATATATACTTCATAGGTTATAACGTGTGTACCTGGATTTGTCTTAATTCCCATTTCTGAAACGAGAGATAACAGACACGATAAACATTGCCGCATGCATGACAGCCGATAAGAACCCGGCCTTCTCCGCATCAATGCCAACCTGAGAAGGTCGAGATAAGTACATATCTGTCATTGACTTATATTGCCATCAACCGACGTGCAGCTTATAATGCGAGTGCGGAAAGTGGAAATAGATTTTTTTACCTCGACCTGGAACTTGGAAGATCTGATCAGAACTGATCACTGCTCCGACCGATGATGACGATGCACAGTGGAATGTCTGTGGAATTTCGTGCGTGGAGCATAATAATGATATTATATCATGTGATGTATAGCTGTATACATAGGTTCAATATGACTGTATGATATCCACGAAAAGTACGATTCCCTTGGTGTCATAATATTATTATTCAGATATAACAACTAGCACGTGACCTAAATTATAGTGGTGGTCAATATATAGACTATAGATTATGTATATTATATATAACATAGCCTACCATATATAAATATATTACATTGTGTGTACGTGAGTGTGTGTTCGTGTGTGTGCGTGCGTGCATGCGTGAGCGTGCGCGCGCGTGTGTGTTGTGTGTTTGCGTGTGTGTGTGTGTGTGCGTGTGTGTGTGTGTGTGTTTGCGCGTGTGTGTTGTGTGTGCTTGCGCGCGTGTGTGTTGTGTGTGCTTGCGCGCGTGTGTGTGTGCGTGCATGCGTATGTGCGTGTGTGTTTACATGTTAATCTGCATGCTGAGTAGGCTACAGCAACAGGAACTCTGTGCAGATGCACTAGAGGTACTTGCTTCGTTTATATGTACGGATAATTGCATCTCGATCACCAACTATAATGCGTTTGAACACACATGTATGCATGTATGCATATTATAAGCATACATGAATCACAAACTATAAAAGAATGCATATAAACAATATATATATATATATAAATACATATATATATACCTGTACGGTTCATAGACATATGGGTATATAATATGTATGTACAAACAAGTACATGTATAGGTATATATATATATACACACATATATATATATACATGTATATATGAATCGGTGCATGCATGTACAATTATTATACATCTGCAATATATATTGGCGGCATAGATAATCGCTGACAACGTCTAGTCAGCTGTCATATCATAATTTACATCGGCCAGACAGACTTTCAAATAATGTCTGTAGCCCTCCTCCTCTTCCCCCTCCTTCTCCTCTTCCTCCTCCGCCACCTCTTTTTTCTCGTTCCTCCTAACTCCTCTTCCTCCTCCCCCTCCTCTTCCACCTCTTTTTTGTCGTTCCCCTAACTCCTTTTCCTTCTTTTTTCATTCCTCCTAACCTCTCTTCCTCCTCTTCCACCTCTTTTTTCTCGTTCCCCTAACTCCTTTTCCTCCTTCTTTTTTCGTTCCTCCTAACTTCTCTTCCTCCTCCTCCTCTTCCACCTCTTTTTTCTCGTTCCCCTAACTCCTTTTCCTCCTTCTTTTTTCGTTCCTCCTAACTTCTCTTCCTCCTCCTCCTCTTCCACCTCTTTTTTCTCGTTCTCCTAACTCCTCTTCCTCCTCCTCCTCCTCTTCCACCTCTTTTTTCTCGTTCTCCTAACTCCTCTTCCTCCTCCTCCTCCTCCTCTTCCACCTCTTTTTTCTCGTTCCCCTAACTCCTTTTCCTCCTTCTTTTTTCGTTCCTCCTAACTTCCTTCCTCCTCCTCCTCTTCCACCTCTTTTTTCTCGTTCCCCTAACTCCTTTTCCTCCTTCTTTTTTCGTTCCTCCTAACTTCTCTTCCTCCTCCTCCTCTTCCACCTCTTTTTTCTCGTTCTCCTAACTCCTCTTCCTCCTCCTCCTCCTCTTCCACCTCTTTTTTCTCGTTCCCCTAACTCCTTTTCCTCCTTCTTTTTTCGTTCCTCCTAACTTCTCTTCCTCCTCCTCCTCTTCCACCTCTTTTTTCTCGTTCTCCTAACTCCTCTTCCTCCTCCTCCTCCTCCTCTTCCACCTCTTTTTTCTCGTTCCCCTAACTCCTTTCCGCCTTCTTTTTTCGTTCCTCCTAACTTCTCTTCCTCCTCCTCCTCCTCTTCCACCTTCTTTTTCTCATTCCTCCCAACTCCTCCTCCTCCTCTTTCTCTTCGGTCTACTTTTCTCGGCGTATTCCTTCTGCACCTCCTTTACCTCGTAGAACTCCTCCTAACTCCTCCTCCTTGTCGCCCTACTCTTCCTCCTCCTCCTCCTCCTCATATACCTCATCTTCCTCCTCCTAACGCTTCTTCCCTGCAGGTGCATTCCATCCTTCCTATTCTGCACTTCCACGCCTCTATCCACTCTTGATGCTTTCCACCCTCCCATGCAATTTTTTCAATCTATTCGGGATTTTTTTTCTCAGTAAATGCTCTCCTTTCTAGGCCCACAAGGCGAGAGCTGACGAAACACGTATGTATCGCAATAATGTTTTAATGCTCTTGCACTGATATTCTTCATTCAGCTGTATGTGGCTTTCGGCTTCGATCTTCTGCACGGAGAGTTAAACCGGTGTCACGAAATAGAGTATCCCCGTATTAACTGTATCCCCCCAAATTTAGAAAAGTGGAAAAAAAACACTTCCGCGTGTATTTTGTTTTGCAAATTAATTTTCATCTGCTTTGTTTTGAACAATGACACTAACAGGTATGTTTATTCCTACTAGATAATTTGTTTTGCCGTTTTTAGAGCACTTAAAACATTTAAAACACTTAAGAACACTCAGAGTCACTAAATAGGCTAAATTCGAGTTGCCTTTCTCTGAACATTGCTTAGGACACTTAAAACAATCAGAGTCACTTTAAATTTTGATTACGGCATAAATGTTTTTATTATGCGCATTTTTCAAAAAGCAGATAGAATGGTTTATCCCCCCCGGATAGTGTATATAGACCGGTTAATTCCATCCGGGGGGTAGATTAATTCATCCGCCCGGAACGCTTTCAGGGGGATACTCCGTTTCGTGTCACCGGCCCACTCGCAGTTTGCAGTGATTCACCATGCACTCGAGACTGAGCAAGATGCACGTGACAATGTTATTGTAATCGACCTATGGAAAGTGAAGACAACAAGTCGATTGTTTCACGTGAGATACCGAACTAAAGGCCGAATGTTGCATAAGTGACAGGTTTTTTTAGCGTTAAGTTGTACACAAAATGTGCAGTTCTAATGGATTTGTGCAGTTGTAGAAGCACTTCTGTACAGTTAAAAAAACTTCTGTACAGTTAAAACTAGCGAAACAGGCCATTGTCGTCCGATTGGAAGTAATTTACCAAGGAGAATGGAAAAGGAAAGAAAGGGTCGTGCAGTTCTAAAAATTCCTTTAAAACAGCCCTTATAAGTGATACTGAACTAAAGGCCGAATATTGCATAAGTGAGACCTAACTAAAGGCCGAATATTGCATAAGTGAGACCGAACTATGGGCCGGAT
The DNA here is from genome assembly GCA_949752735.1 of Lumbricus terrestris. Taxonomy (NCBI): domain Eukaryota; kingdom Metazoa; phylum Annelida; class Clitellata; order Crassiclitellata; family Lumbricidae; genus Lumbricus; species Lumbricus terrestris. The sequence goes on along the minus strand of OX457050.1, from coordinate 13,079,979 downwards.
GCTGCATGATTCACTATGGCCGAATTATGGGCCGATTGCTTGGAGTGAAATCGAGCTACATGTAGTCTATAGGCCCATTGTTCTGTGAAAAAGACAGGACTTTAGACCATTCATTGTTCCATGAGTGCAACCGAACTCTAGACCGTTGTACCCCAAATAGTACATCGGGAATTAATTAATGTCAAACTATTACAAGCATAATCATAATTACTATTACATTACTGTTATAATCATTATTATTATTGGGACTGGCATTGGCAGAGTGCAACCAGAGGCGGAGTTTTATACCAATCGAAATTATGGTATGATATGGTAAAAATCATAACTAGTCAAAAGAAACCTTTATAACGTCGGCAAATACTAACATGGAGGTGTCTAAACGGATCCAAACCATGTCAAAATTTAATTACACGCATAAGAACTGAAAAGAAAAACAGCGTCTTACGGGTTTTAATCGAGATTTTAACTGATCCGCACTCGTAGAATTTTCAGAACAAAACAACAGAATCGTAGCATTTGCATCCCAGAAAGAAAGTCACTGGGAACACAAACCTCCCCAAAAATGCTCTGCTTGTAAATTAACGCAAACTAAATGCAACTTAAAGAACACACTTACGTTCTCGCAAAGAACATGAACACGTGGAAATACATCACAAGTCTTCACAATCGGACTCTACTAACAAGTGTTGGTATCAGCCTTCAAAATCCATGCCCAATGTTCCCATATAAAAGGACCAATATGATACACGTGATAATAATAGGGCCCATGTTGAACAAAGAGGTCCACATGGAAACCCCAAAGGGCCCATATTGAACAAATAGGTCTATATGGGAACCTCAAAGGCCCATGTTGGACAATATGCCCACATGGGAACTTTACTGGGTAGATATTGAACAAATAGGGTGACATGGGTACATTAGAGTCCATATTGGACAAATAGGACCACATTGGAAAGGTCCATATCGAACAAATAGGGTCGCATGAGAACTTACAGGGCTCATATTAAACAAAGAGTCCCACATGGAACCCCCTAAGGCCCATATTGGACAAATAGGTCACATGGAAGCCTTTTATTAGGCTCACCAAATGTTCATAAGCAAGCTGTCGCATAACAGAAAATTAACAGCGGAAACCAGAGGACAAAATGTCCAACTGCGTGATGGTTAAAAAACCATTGACTGAACGCAACACTAAAGTTCAGATATACCTCAGCTGAAAAAGGGAGAAACTACTACCAGCCACAACATGCCAAAAAAAGAGAAATCAAGTTAACTATGCCTAAATAACAATATTAGTCTCACACAGGTGAAGTCTGTCACATGGATGTTATAGTGACAATGAAAACTCAGATGGTTACTTTAGTTTGATAATAGATGATTTGTGCAACAGACCAAGGTGATGTTTAAACAAAGACCATAACATGGTTGAAAAAAGGACCCAGATGACGGTAAAGACTGAGATGATAGACCAAGATTGAAGAAAGAAGACACCGGAAGCAGAGACAAGTGGAGGAGAAGGATCCGAGTGGCTGACCCCTCGCCAGAGGGAATAATCCTAGCCTGAAGGGAAAGAAGATAGACCAAGATGATGGCAAATAAAGACCAATAAAATGGAAAAATAAAGACCAAGATGATGGTAAAAGATTTGGATGATAGGAGCTGAAGATGGAGATGATGGTAAAGTGGCGACCAAGATGGAAAATAAAGGAAAGTTTCCACCATGAATGCAGCGACAATTTTTTGGCAAAGTTTCATTTAACTTGAGCTGTAATAAACAAAACCTTGGAATCACTAATAATTGATGGCCGTTAAAGAATTATTAATAAAAAATAATAATAAAAATAATAATATTGCATAATAAAAATAACAGCAAAATTACCAATTATTCGTATATCATCAAAACACAATTCTGGTCTGACAGGTTACATTTTTCATGAATAAGTATGACCTAGAATGCCACAGGTTCCATTAGCAATGAACAATGTGCAATATTAATTAGAGCACTTAGCTGCTCTGGCTCGATCGTTTTCATTTTTACAAAACATTTCTAACTCGGCTTGTTTCTGCAGCTTTTATTTTTGACCTCCACTGATTAATACGAATTGGTTGGTAATTGAGAGAACACTGCTTCAGCAAATTGTTATAGCAGGAACAACATAGGCAAGTCCAGTGTAAAGCACAGGATCAAGTAGAAATAAAAATATAATCCATCAAACGCTTTACGATAATAACAGCTATGATGACGAAAACGAAATCATGCGTAGGACCTGGCCAACTGAAAAAGAGAGATATTAAAGTCAATATGCCAGTATAGATTGAACACAGACTGAATATTAAATGAAGAGAACGATAAATGAACACAGTCTTGCCCACAAACCAGGCGACGACAAAACTAAATGCAACCTTCGCAGCACAATAAACAGTTTCGTAAACACTGACATGGATAGTAAACAAGAACGACAAGACTAAGTCTAGATTGTCAACAACAAATGTCATGAACGTCTTTGCACATGTGCATCCTGCACGACTTCCAAATCTGTACATCTACAATACACGAACGCGGGAACTTGGTATGAACACATCAAGACAATACGAACTATTAGTATTATGCAAAAATCGTAAAACTCCTTGAAAGTTTCTGTATAGCAAATACAAACAATCTACCACCCTCCAAACATATGTACATGTATGCTAGTTGAACATTGCAAAGCTGAACATGTTAAAACGACACTGAAAAGCTTGAACATTGCAAACGTTGAACGTTAGTAAGGGCATTGCAAACCTTGAACGTTTAGAAACGTAAAGAAGAAAATGTTGAACACAGATGTACTCTTCGCTCAAAAATATACAATGTATGTTGACCAGTTTATGCAAAACATTAGCCGACAGAAGATGAATGGTGTTTTACTGTCAGCTGCCACGAAAAATCACATGCAAATGAAACACACCAGTTTCCTGCTAAGCGGGCAGAAACAATGATTAACCAGGATATTAATACTTTTTGAATGCAATAACGGTGAGATAAGATTCAACGCTTTGATCACTCATACTTGAAACCTGAATGCCGTAGCATAAGAATCTGATTGGACCAGTAGCACACGTTATCAACCTAACAAGGCTAACATTACCAACAGAAGGATAATAGACTGATTATCCAACAACAAAGACCAATGTTGCAACGTACGGCATTGCAGAAATTGCAACCAAACTTCTATAATTGCTATGGAAATACAGACCAGCCAACCAAGCTCTAACTCTAACGAGTCCCATGCACACAGTCAGGTTGACGTGTTGACCTTGGTGTCAACTCTGTGCTTAATTGATTCAAATTTGGTGTTTTGATAAACGACTAGTCAGCCCAATTCAAAAATTCAATTCAACACTACCCGCTGATCATGCAACTTCTAGACCACATTAGATCAAGGGTCCGAAGTGAACCACTCACAAATACCCAACAGGCGACACAAAACAGCAGTTACACAAGAAACAACGCACCTAACACACAGCCCATTCATGCCCTACTGGCATTGTCCAGCAATACAATTCTCTCTCACCACAAATGCCAGTAAAAGAGTTTCTCAGAACAAAGCAAGCAAACACTTTGTCGCAAGTTCAAGCTCGCAACCATAACAGATCCTTCACCTTGTGTGTGTGCCGCTAAAACAAAAAGGTCGTCGCTCGATTCTATCTATCACAGATCAAGGTCAACAGCTGGTTGCCGAGGCAACCGAATAAGCAGCAACAAAGATCCACGCTCAGCAAACGTCACCAAAATCCAAGAATCGCCGAGCTCCAGTTCAGCAGGATCCATAATCCTTCCATCTGAAATCCAGATTTCATTCCAGGTCAACTGTCACTGATTATAACCAGAGGCTATAACCATGAACCATTCGAAATGCAGTTAATAACATCTTTAACCCTTTAATGCGGAGGGAATAGGATTTCCCATACCATTTACTACCAACACGGCATTAAAGGGTTAACCCTTCACCAGCCATAGTGTTGTAAATGGCATGGAAAAAATCATCCTAAACCCTCGGTGGGCAAAGGGTTAAAAATACGGATACCGTGAAAATGTTTTGACGTTCAAACGACGTAATTCCGAATGACTTTCTGGATGGGCCGTCGGCAGACGGGACACGGCTTGTGCATTCTCTTCAGTTGGCACGCGCACTGGTAGCAGCACACCTGATGTCCACTGGTTCCGTGTACCAGACTCGCGACTTTAGGCTCCGACAGACAAATGATGCACGAGTTCAGAGAGATCGACGTCTGACGAACTTTCCCGTCGTTCGCCTGACTCGCGTCAAGCGCTGTTGCGTCGTTCACGACTTCTGTTCTTTCGGTTGTCAAAGGGTTAAACGATGACGTTCGTGGAGTCACTTCATCGTCCAAATCAGCTGAAATGAATCCCGACTCCTGGCTTGACGCGAACTGTGACGATGAATCGAAAAACTTGCCAGTCGATGGTGATGAATCAAAGGACTTGCCAGTCGACGGCGATGAATCAAAAGTCTTGCCAGTCGATGAATCAAAAGTCTTGCCAGTCGATGAATCAAAAGTCTTGCCAGTCGATGGTGATGAATCGAAAGACTTGCCAGTCGACGAATCAAAATTCTTGCCAGATGATGGTGATGAATCAAAAGACTTGCCAGTCGATGAATCAAAAGACTTGCCAGATGATGGCGATGAACCAAAAGACTTGCCAATCGATGAATCAAAAGTCTTGCCAGTCCATAGTGAAGAATCAAAAGTCTTGCCAGTTGATGGCAATGACTCAAAAGACTTGCCAACGAACCCTCCTACACAGGTGTTGTTCTCTGAATGACGGCATCTGGGTAGACACTGGTGATCCAATTCACAATTTCCAGAGGTCGAATTATCGGAAATGTAGTCACCAGCACCCGGCAATGTAGGAAGAGGTGTCTCACGCGTACAGCTGCCAGGATTTGCCGACGTCTCCTCCTGATTCAACTCCTCCGTTCGCAGATTCAAGCATTCATCACACAGTCGATCTGGTGTGCGATTTCGATGACTGCATTTTATACACTGCCACGAATTCTGCAACAGAAGAGAAACATCATGTTAATCTAATAGCTGCTATCATAAATTTAAATGGTGCAATTTCAAGATAAATTTCTCAGAAGAGCTCTGAATTTGATACAATTGAACATTATGGTTTATTACTATAATTATAAGAAAAAGTTCAAAAAGAATAGTCACACACGAAATGCAAATCTGAGGCCTGTTTAAATAGTTAGTCAGACAGTGAAAAATGAAGTCAGATTAAGTCAAGATTAATGTACTTGAAAGCCTGTCTAAAGCTATGCATTGTTACATGGTAAAACCACTTTTCTTATTCCAACGTCTCTCACTAACAATAGAACGGTCCAACATGGTAAAATCACTTTTCTTATTACAACGTCTTTCACTAACAATAGAACGGTTCAACATGGTAAAATCACTTTTCTTATTACGTCTTTCACTAACAATACAACGGTTAACAATAGAACGGTTTAACACGGCGGCACTCAGACGGACTTTCCCCAGACAAAAATAACAATAATTATAGTAATAAAAAATAAATAAAATTCAAGTCACTTCTGGTATCACTCAGCACAAAGCAAACCTTTAAAAAATTAAACTTTGGCATGATTTGTGAGACGTGACCACTTGTGCCAAATGGGAAAACAAGACAACAAAAAAAGACTCACTCGTTCGATTGCACGAGAAAATTGCGAGGCCACTTCCTCTTCTATATCGCTCAGCTCTCCGTCTGCAAACTCCGTCTCAGATCCATCGCATATCACTATGATATCCTGTAAACAGTAAACATCATTCCCATAAAAGTTTGACGAGTTCACACGAAAAGACGACAAGCATAGTCACTACCAGATACAGTTGTATATGCGAATACAGAGTCAAGAAAATTTGTGCAGACCTACATGTCATCGACATGTATAATTAATATTTATATATAATTTACAGCAAAAAAATTAATTAATAACATCGATATCATTTGGACTAGGGTCGTGAAAGAAGAAGAGCAGAGCCTTTTACGGACCAAAATGTAGTAAACGGCGTGGGAAAACATATATCCTCGTTTGGTCGAGAATTTACCTAGTCCTGAGGCAACCATGGGCATGAAGCATTAATAGGGACTTCATTTTCTCAGCCTCTGCAGATGAGGGTGGGTAGTCAGTCCTCTCCCTCACCATCTCATCATCCCACCAGCAGTGTACAACAGTCAGTCCACCATGAACCGACAAGAGGCCACATGTAGAGAAGAAAAATTAATACAATGCATGGAATACAATATATGGAATACAATGTATAGAATACAATGTATGGAATGCAATGTATAGAATACAATGTATAGAATACAATGTATGGAATACAATGTATGGAATACAATGTATGGAATGCAATGTATAGAATACAATGTATGGAATGCAATGTATAGAATACAATGTATATAATACGATGTATGGAATACAATGTATGGAATACAATGCATGGAATACAATGCATGGAATACAATGTATAGAATACAATGCATGGAATACAATGTATGGAATACAATGCATGGAATACAATGCATGGAATACAATGCATGGAATACAATGCATGGAATACAATGCCAGTCGACTGTCTTCATTGTCGGTTACTGATGAATGTAGCAGAATGCAATAAAACAAAGATTCGTTTATAATATATCACGCTTCACACAATCTTAAGCACTCTATAGATCTATAAAAGTAGGTAAATAGTAGATAGGTAAAAAAGTCCAACCTCTCTTTCTGAGAATACGTCGTTGTCATCTTCATCAACTTCACTTGACGTTCCATGACTTATGTCGGACAAGATGTCAAATTCATCCGCATATATGTCGTCATAGTCATCCGTGTCGCGTTCAACATCATCGTCATCTTTCAGAAACCAGAGATCGTCGGACGAATCTTTTACAACAGCCGTCTCTTTACTCTGCAAAAGCAAAAACAAAATGAATTGCCAAAACAGTCAACTGACACATTTAAACATTACTACGGTAAACATGCACAGTGATAAGCAAGTAAGAAAATCATATATCCTGTATAATTGCAAGTTGTTGGTGACAAAAAATCAAATAAATAAATCTTATATCGTATTAAAATGTCATGAAATGTAAAACAAAGTCGGTATAAATAGCTGGTTGTCATAAAGAACATAATTATATATGTTGGATTTAGGATTTTGTGAGCTTTTTGAAACATTCGACCATTGATTTGCTCATAGATAGATGATGCACACGTGCATCATCTATCTATGATCTAATAAACGTGTTTATTAGATCGTGTCTGTACACCGAAATGTGGATAGCAAAATGGTCTATTAAAGAATATTCTTATCTGCTCTTATCTTAAATCAGCCAATCAACAATAACCTATGGTTAAAGATTAACATATAGTTGAAAAACTTAACTTTTAAAATGTCCTTATTCATAGCACTTTTATCAAATAAATTACAATGCTGCCCACCTGAATACTGTAAATGCTTTCCACATCTGAAACATCGCCTAATGTTGCTGAATTGTCCCGGACTCTCAGCAGTAACTGCTGCTCGAGAACTTCCTTCTCTATCGAATGTTCGTTATTCTCAAAATTGTCTTCTTTTGCTTCAGCTGATGATGGCTTCTCTGCAATGACAAACACAACTCTCATGTAACAACCCTATGCTTGTTTGTTTGTTTGTATGTGCACTTGTTATAGCGCCCCTTCAAGCACTCTACTCAGAGGCACTCTCGACTGCAGAGCGGATACTGCATCGGAGTTTCACGCCGAAGCGCTGAGCAATTGCGAGTGAAGGACTTGCCCAAGGTCCCTACGCGGCGACTTGAGGTGGATTCGAACCTCGAACCTTCCGGCTTCAAGGCAACGCCACCACTACACCACCGCGCCCCACATGCGGCAAGCTTTATAATCAAAACTGGTGCCATTGATGAACCACTATCATAACCATGAGATATAATCATACTTAATAAATGTCTGATAATAATAACAACAACATAGAAGTTCATCTAGGAATCCACATAAACTGACTATTAGGTCTTTAAAAGTAGACAATTCCGATGATCAGGAAAAAATCGGTATCGTATTTCCAATTCAATGTCAAAACGTTTGCTAAGTACAGAATATTAGGTAGTCATGGATTTGAAGTATTAGCGACTTTAAGCACTTAACGTCAGCTTACGAGGTAATTGGTCAGTCCTCTACCACGCCTTCTCATCTTCCCACCAACAGAGTATGGTCATTCTAATCTCATAACTTAGTAGGCCACAGGTAATAATAACAATAATAATCTTTGTTTAACTTCAAAGTGACAATCAGTAAAGAACGGATGATCGCAGGTTATCACAGGAGACGAATTTAACTCTAGGCAACCATGCAAGGCACCAATGATGTCCTACCATTCAGTTTACCAACATCATCTGCTGAATGGAAGGCTGAGTAGACCATTTGGGAGAGTAGAGGAAAGTGATACTCCATCCGTGCGCTCTTCGTGCCAGAGTATTCACGGTTACCTCAAGCTCTTCTCCTCAAGGTGAAGCAGAAATATCAAAGCAAATTCCTGCCTTTGTTGGAATTTCAACCCTCACCTTTCTGTTTTCCTTGTGGGGGCCCGGTAGAGTAATGGATAACACGCTGGCCAAGAGTGCGAGAGGCAGTGAGTTCAAGCCCTCGTTGGGCGGATATGCTTTGTAGGCTGTTATTAGCGCCATGTATTGCAGGCTGTCTGTTCAGTTGGTATAGTTAAGATTTATGTATTCTGTAATCTGAGTTCCTGTAAATAAATTGTTTAAACCGCATAATTGTACACTGTAACCGGTTGTGGTCTGTCAACCGAATTGTTGATTAACCCTTTAATGCCGAGATGGTAGTAAATGGTATAGGAAATCCTATACCCTGGCATTAAAGGGTTAAACGAAAATTATAACAGTAGATTTTAGATAACACAACAACAACCAGACTAATGTTTCACGCTAAAAAAACAATACAGTAAATCCATGAGCACGGGCAAATTCAACCAACCGAGACACGGCCTCTTCTCAAGCGGGCGTTCCACGTCCTCTTCCTCCTCCACCGACCTCTTCAGTCCCGCAATTCGGACGGAATCGGTCGTAGAAGTCACAAAATTGCAAGTCAGTTCATTTCCACGGGCGCCATAGCGACAGAAAAGCTTCGAGAGATTCACTGATGCTGCAGATCTTTTCGGTGACGATTCATATCCGGGTTTTTCCGTGCAGTCGGTGGCCGCGCCGGCACCGTCGTCGGAAAGTTTACACGTTCCGCCCTGGAAGACACAGGACCAGTGGTTAAAGTGGTATGGGTGAGCAGTGGGAACGCTGGATGAGAGCAGTGGGAACGCTGATGAAGAATTGTATTGAAATGCATGTGTTTTAGAGTTCCATCATGATGAGCAGTGGGAACGCAAGCCAAGAATTTCGAGAGCAGTGGGAATGCCGTTCCCACCCACTTTAAACCCTGCACAAGACAACAAGATTTGAAACAACGGTGGCTCACCGAAGTCAACTGCCAATAAACGAGTTCAATAGTTGGACGAGGGATGCGGCAGCTGATTAATTTGATGCAGTGTAATGTAATGCAATTAGTCATTGCCATAGCGCTGCTCGCAAGCGTGGCCATTCAGTAGTGCTTATAGTGTGAGAACCCTGAGAAAAAAACTAGGCCAGCAGAGAAAGCGACTCTGGCTAGGTCACTTGAAGAGGCGGTATATAAATTCTCAGAACGAATGAACATATGCATACGTGCATGACAAGATAATGTGACTACAAAGTTGAGCACTTGTTTGGATAAGCATGAGAATTTTAGATAAAATCGCTGTTGAGTCATTGGAACATGACACATAACAAGATAAATATAGGGACCTCTTGACACACATACACACACATACATACACACATACACACATACACACACACACACACACACACACTGACCTGTTTGACTTTCTGGAGGTCGGTGGTCTTTGAATCAGACGAAATGGAAATCTTGTTCTTCGATGGACTGAGCAGAAGAGGAGTACTCGCCTTAGAAATCAAGTCTCTAGAAACAGACAGACAAGAAAAACACATGACTTACGATTACCAGATCACATAAATATACGCTTGTACACGCAGCAGAAAAATCACATTCACTAACAAGTACACAATTTCGCTTCTTGCTGCTTACCCGTTTAATACAACTCTCATCCTAAAAGGAAGAAAATAGAGTAAGGCAGCTAGGGTATCCATGGGTAAGAAATTTGTACAACTTCATATTTTTCAGCCTTGGTATATGATGGTTGGTGACCAATTGATCCTCTCCCTTGACATCTCATCTTCTCACTGACCAAAGTTGGGCTATTACACAGTGGCGCTTAATAACTGCAGATCTATAATAAAGCATTGTACTTAGCTGACTAGGGTTGGCAATTGATGTAAAGCAGAAATCTCGACAAATATTATGCCCACATGTAACACATGCAAAAATATCTAATGTATGAAACAAACTAACAATAAATGCCACAATAGTATAGCCGGTTTCAACTCGGATTCTACCATCGATAACCGGTTTGGCCAAAAATTCTGACATTAACAACCCTCGTAAGAAATTCGAACGAGCAACATCATCGGCCACTCACAGAACGTTGTAAACGGTGAACCGGTCGACGTGGAAAACGTCGCCGAGGGGATCGCCTCTGCAGTGGACCACTTGAACATCATTGACATCGTACAGCTGCCTCTGCTTTATGTATTCTTTGAGGTAATGGCACAGCTATGAACATCGCAAACATAAATCCATGTTATCATTTGTTATGATAGGAATTAATCAACTTAACCCTTAACCCTTTACCGGCGAAAGTCTATGATATCATTTATTACACTTTGGTCGGTAAAAAGTTAACCAGTAAAAGGGGAATCACTTTTCAATACATTATTCAGCAAGTTTTAGCAGTAGATGCTTTAATTAGACTCGAAAATCCACATTGATCGTTGAATGACGAAGACCATTTAATGGCTGATCTAGAAAACAAAACAAGTGGTAGCAGTTTCCAGCCAAAGAAAACATTTAAAGATCACTAGTGTCTACTTTGAACAGCCACCATTTAAGAGTCATTGAGCCTAGTAGCACACCTTTTGAAGTCAAATGTCATCCAGTTCATCTATTCTGTTCCATCACATGATATTACTCTTTCACAATATTATCCATGAGAAAAGCAGTTGCAACTTTACTCGAAGCAACCATCTTGGACATCTCGTGATAATGGCACTATAGAAGTCGCTGGATCAGATTAGATTAGATTAGTTAAGATTAGCTTGTAGATACGGAGAACGATGGTTGGCCAACTGTTTGATTGAATCGCTGGATCAGATTAGATTAGATTAGATTAGCTTGTAGACACGGAGAACGATGGTTGGCCAACTGTTTGATTGAGCCGCAAAAAGATTAGTGAGATGATCGCAACACCGCAACTCTGACTTCACATAAAAGACAGGCTAACAATAATAATAACAGCCTGTTAGTGCATGCTCAATCTTACTTCACAATAAGAAAAACTGCACAAATTTTCACGATAGAGAAGCGCAAACCAACCTGTTGAACTGTGTAGATCTCGGTATCGCGGACAAATCGTTCTCCCTTAGCACCAACCGTCTTCAGAAGTTTCAGCAGAGCAGGATGAGGAATGAGCTGTAACCAAAATAACAGATAAAATCATTCACTATGACATTATCCACACAGCTACCAAAAGAAATGACGTTTCTTCATGACTACAGAAAGCTATAACACATCTTCATGGCTACAAGAAGACATAACATATCTTCGCAAATCCACGCATAAAAATTATGACATATCTTCACAGCTACATGAAGATATGACATATCTTCACAGCTAAAAAAAACGCATTGTTCACAGCTACATGAAGATATCTTCACGGATAAAGAAAAACGCAAAATATCTTTACAGCTACTTGAAGATATGGAGCTACAGAAAAAGACTACATTCTTTCCATAGCCGCATGAAAGCAAATGAATAGCATCTCTCTATAAAATTAAACTAACAAGACAATCTTGCAGCGTAAACAAAATACTTACGAGATTTGGCGAATGTTTGTAGGTTGACGCTATAATCTGAGCGAGTGACATCGGTGATTGGCAGGGATTGGACTTCGCTGAAAATCTGTCGCAAACGTTCGGCTAAAAGACCAAATCATCATTCAATGAGCTTAATCACATCCAAATAGTCCAAAGATGATTAGCGTTTAACTTGCAATTTTGCCATCGTATCACAGGTCTGACTATATTGTCCTTACTTCTAATTGTAGTCAAATTCTTCAGGGTACCCCATTTACCACTTCACAGCAGTCTAGTAAGCTACCAGACACTTAGTGAAGTAAAATTATTTTAAAATACACCTTTGTCACCATGAAACTAGAACACATGCAAAAAGAGAATTTATGCTTTTCTTTATAAGTAAACCACATGATTTGCTTTCAGTAGGGTATGGTAGCCAGTTGGTTTAACAGATGTCCAATGTGTAAAGCTCAGAATTCATATCCTCTGAGATACATGAAGTAAAGATATCTTCATGGCTACATAAAGATATCAGCTACATGGAGATATGCCAGATCCTCACAGCTACATGGAGATACAGCATGTCTTCACAGCTACATGGAGATATGACAACCTCACAAGCTCTACATGAAGATATGACATTTTCACAGCTACAGGAAGTTATGATAGTTTTCTAATGAGGCGGTCATGGCTATAAATGGTCTCTCAGCAAGTCCTTCATGCACATTAGCCCAGCAACATTAACACTCGGGCTACACGCTCACTTCAGAACTTTAAATATCAACTGCAGCTCTGTATTGATTTCCTGTCCTACCATGCAGAGCTGCAATCATCTCCAGCACAGCACAGATAACTTCAAATTACCTTCAAATTACCATCAAGCTGCACATGACAGAAGTAAATTACAAGGTAGATAAGTCATTATGATGTTTCATCAAAGTAGCACAATTCAAGTCTCGGTCTTTACAGCCTCTGGCTAATGAGACTCATGGCCTCTGGTTAATGAGACTTCCACGTAAATGATACCATTCTGCACGTCGACAGCAAGCCGTCATGCGTGCTTCCGTTAAGTACAGGTGAAGCCAGGAAGCAATTGCAACGCACAAAGCCCCAATCAAAACGACGATGATTAATTAGCAAAGCAATGGATGCCTGGAAAATGACTGATAGCAAGAGAGCGGACAGCAATGACTCACGACTGCTAATGACGGCAGCCCCACGTTGATGGAAACAAACGATAATAGAAGCGACAATGGAAACCCATCCCTTCAATTACTGCATCCATAAAAGAGTAAATCAGGCAGAAGAGTTTTCTGCATGAAAGCTCAAAGCACGGATTTTTAAAGTGACATTCTAGTCCATATAATTGTACCGATTTCAATGATGGTCCAGCAATCACAGTACATGCATCCTTTAGCATACAGATCTGAATTTCCATTTCAGCATTTTGTAGACATCATACCCCATCAAAACATACACAAACGTGCATCCCCTCTAACCGTCCCCCAGCTCATTCCAACTGTTCCAGTCCAGTTGTACAGCAGTTAAATAATTTATTTGATCATTGAAAGGTCTGGCATAAAAACAATAAAACCTGGTTGGACAATGGACATGCTGGATCAGTTGTGGAACACCATAGTTGACTCGTTAGAGCGCCTACCGTGTGAGCCTGCATTATGATGCTTACTGTGTTGGGACCTTGAGCAAGTCCTCCACTCACAACTGCTTAGAACCATCAACTGTGTGTGTATTTGCAGTTTAACGTCACTGTGTGGTAACAAAGACCATTAGTGATGCCCTCCTCCTTTATCCAGGCTTGGGACTGGCACTGGCAGAGTGCAACCAGTGGCGAAGTTAACCATCAACTGATGATGTCTGATGAGGTCAATAGACATCACTTGGTTCTTAACAAAAGAATAATTTAATCAAAGCAATAAAAATAATAATAATAAATATTAAATAATCTACACATAACATACAACGTTTACAGGACAAATTCGTAATGCTATAACAGTGAACAGTATCCAATGTATAATATATATATATATATACATATATATATATATATATGTTTATCCAAGCCTTTCATCATAGCTACGAATGGAATTCTAAATAAAATAAACTGCAAAAAAGCAGTGTAAGCAGGAGTTAAATTCAGCAGGACCTAAGATCTAGCATGTCGGATTTGACATACATCATATGAAACACAATATCTGCCACCTAAAAGACTAGATCCAACATGTTTCTGTTAACAACCTGTCACATGTATGCAATTTACTTACCCGAATAGTGAATAGCAAATTTATATATCCAGTGGTGGCGTCACCCATGCAATTTCAGCAGGTCATGGAGTTATTCACCAGGTCGAAAAAATTAAATTTAAAGAAGATACATGGAATATTTAAAAGAACAGTTTGCAGATTACAAGGCCAGTTAAGCAGACCTACCACGACCTGTAGAAGCGCCAGCTGCGCCACCACTGAATATATCAGTAAAAGATTTGCCAGATGGGTTCAAGTTTTAGATCTGTAAAAACTTGGGAGACCCGCCACTTCTGGCAAAGAATTTAAAAAACCGAGGGTCAGGCTACATAAGTAAACGTCAGAAGATGCAAAATATAAATCAAAGATGCTCGACTACATACCTCTGTCTCCACAGAACTCTGTGAGCTTGACCTGCTGCCGCTCTTCCGCTTCACAGACAATCGTTCCGCAAGCGCCATTCTGAAAATGAAGACAGGCAATGACCATCACACATATACCATCTAACGTAATCAACTCTTTACAAACATCTAACATCTCATAGCATTTGTTCATTCATTATTTATTCATTCATTATTTATTCATTCATTATAAATTTTATTCTTTCATTATTTATTAATCAATTATTTATTCATTCATTATTCATTATTTATTCATTAATTATGGAGATTTGTATAGCACCCTTCAAGTTTACTACTCAGAAGCACTCCCTACCCAACCTTGGCTGAAAAGTACTGTTTTAAGGCCGCAACAAAACGCATCTGAGCAAACCCTAGGCATAAGACGTATAGACAGTGGAAGCCCATTGCATGCCATAGAGTCATGGTGCTGTCTAAGAGTGCTAGTTCGTGCTCAAGTAATGAGGGGTCCAGCCTGAGTGGAGGAACATGGAGCATGATGCCCTTGTACAATGTACAACCACAGAAGAATCACAAATTATTATTTACTGAAAGATTAACACCATTTATCAACTACTGCACATAATCATAGACTGCATAGCAGAGCACAGCGTCTGCTTAGAGTGCAATGGTTCGAACTCCAATGCATACAGCAATGGAGTTAGCACCATTACACTCTAAGCAGACGATATATACATATTATAAATGTGTATGTGTGTTTGTGCGTCCGTGTATGCACGTAGATGTGTGTCTCCATCATGTGCAAATAGATGCATTCATGTAATATGCATGGCTACATCAATATATCGCACATAACCAATATGTTGCTTAAAAATATCTGCAACAATGTTCAGCAATTAATTCAACAGACCAAGTATCAGAACATGTACTCCTCATATAATTATTTTCAAGAAAACAGCCCAGCACCACTGCGGATACATGTCATTTTTCTGGTCATTCAGCAACCAGGTTATGAGGCATCGTCAGGAAAAGACTGGCAGAGAGTACATTTATAAAACAGCAGCTCAACTTACACTACCACAAAGAAAACTAGTCTCTTCAATGTTCCACACAAATCCCAAACAACGTTCAATCCTGCACAAGTAAATGTGAGCCTCCAACAAGCCTGAACTTTCTGAATGTCGTTGATCACTGTGCTCGAAACATCCCCACCCACTGCGCCATAAGGCCGCATTAACTGCAGTAGTAATCCAGACAATACTGGCTTCGACTTGTTTACAATTCTAAAACTACATAAACCCATAATATGCTAATTTGAAAACAAACCCAAAATGTATCCAGGCACCGTAATCACGCAGATGTAATTCCGTCAGAAACTACATTTAAATAACTGAGAAAAATGAAAAAAAACTTTGCTGTTTAACGGCGCCGTCATAACACATACATGATTAGCGACGCCCTCCTTTCTCCAATCTCAGGACTGGCACCACCAGAGAACGGAAAGTGGTGGAATTTAGGAAGAATCATAGCAGGTCATCAATCATTATAGAAGCTGTCTGACATGTTGGTATTTACATAATTATACATGATTTTTAAAAGTGTAGAAGGGCGCTATAAAAATTGGTTAGCAGCAGCACGGGCTGCAACAACAAGTATGCCAATGAATATAGTATACTGACCTCAAACGATGTCAGAACTCAGACGACAAAGTAATCACTCGGCATCTGATAATTATTAAATCTTGCAGGACAATATATATTCAGAAGCGCGGAAAGTTATGCAAACCGATCATTTTTTGTCGCCATTAAATCAACACAGCACACAGGCTTCCGTATGCGATCGCGCCATTTCCAGTCGAACAGTCCGCTCATGAAAGTAGTTCGCAATTTAAACCAATTCAGAGAGCTAATCATTTATTTTTCAGTAAATAAAATTTTAAATATCCTAACCAAATATAAATAAATTCATAATAAATATCAGTTATGAGATAATATTCAGATTTTAGTGTGAGTTATTTATATCGATGATATCAATGCGCCGTGCGCTGCAGCTGGCGAAACATGTTCAGACACGAAAATCATTAATTGACTACAAGAGCGACGTGCTTCCTCCCTTCCTTCCGCTCGTTCGTCCATCCAATAATGGAGTTGAAATTAAAGTGGCGCGTGACCATCATGCACCCAGCAAAAGCGGCGATGATGTTATTTAGTCAACAAAAGGGGCGTTCGAACAAAGGCGCTTTATCAGCGGGACGCTATTGTTGTTTCTGAGAAACAATGGCAGCGGATGGCGGACTTAACCAGTTCGTAACAATGAAAAGTCGGGACGGCGTCTATGTGGCGGTTTGTATAGAACAGCTGCGCTGCTTTTAGAAGCATATAATTGAAAACGAAAAGCCACAGCAGGGTCCTTGATAATCACTTGAGGAAACCAATAAGCCCTTCTCTGTAGACGGTAAATTGATCGCCAGTTTATTACTTTAAAAGCCTAATTAAACGAGATCAAGCAGAATTATTTTGGGGAAGGGTTTAGGGTGATGTTAGCAACTTAGCACTCCGCGGAAACGCGCCATCTGCCCTCCCAAAGGTGTTTCGTTCGGTAGATGGCGTTTACAAAATGAATTGTTGGAGCATGATTGTCGCCTTGCATGGCTGCCAGACAGTTAAATTCGGTTCCTGGAGTAACTTGTGATAGATTCGTTCATACTATGAATTGTTATCATACGGCGTCAATGTCTGATCCTATGGTAACTCGACCCGGACCACCACGGACTACTCTTGTAGCGATTGTATAACTACGCTACGGATTTCTGGTCGTTAATATTATTATATTATTATTATTATATTTTGATCGATTATGGGTTTCAGGGATCTGATATATTTGTTTTATTTCGGTGCCTTCCTGTGACCTAGATTTTAATGTTGATTTGCGCTTGACACGGGTCACAGTGACCGCTGACGAGAGCGATCGCCGGTGCAGGCAGCAGTCGCTGCTGTTTCATTGAATTCGTGTATTTTTCCCACGATATTGGCAATCGTCGGTCGCTGTCTTCAAAGGCCGCGCCGCTTGCAGTCGATGAGGGTAATTAAACTTTCGCACGCTCTCTGATGTGGTCTGATGATCAGAGTGAGCGAGAAATACAGCCAGCCAGACAAGCACAGACAGGGAGACAGATTGAGAAGGAAACACTGTAGGCGTGTGGGCCTGTGTATGTGTATTTTCGCAAGGTTAAACTGGTGCATTTGATGCCTACGTGATCAGCGGCAGATGGCGCTTTTCAGAAGGAGAGACAGGAGGAGGAAGACAGTGAGCTACAGACAGACGCGGAGATACACAGGAGAGGACGCAGCTGGCAGCTAATTCTTGCCGCCTTGAAACAGCTGCGTTGCTGCTGGGTTTGCGCGCGCGGCTCGCTTGCTGGTCATGCGCAGAAAGGGGGACGCTCTCCTTGTCAGGCAGTAATAAAAGAGCAGCGCGACGCTGAGAGGCCCAGTTGCGCACAGGATCTCAGGGCGGTCGGATGTATTGCGGCGGTTGGTAGTTTTAGGCTCGATCAAGTTGGTGAAGCATGGCCAGGATAAGCGCCTGCTTGCACTAGTTGCGCATACACGGATTCTGTCGGCGATTCATTCTCTCTCGACATGGAGTCGATTAAATAAAAGAGTTTGTTTGTTGCGAGAAATACATCAGCGTCGCTGCAAGTTTTGTCTTCGCTCTCGCTTCGGATATATTCCTGGATTACTAATTCAAGGCCTCTCTTCGCCCTGTCACACGGAGTGATTTATCGTGGGCTTCGAATCGTCAGCGCTCTGCTCTCGTTCTTCGGAATTGTGTTGCGAAGCGTTTGTTCGTATTATTTGCCTAAGGGCGTCTTTCTCAAACGGCTTGGATATATAGCCGAAATTGTTGTTCATTGCGTGAAATCAGCGACGGATTTAACTGATCTTTTCGGGCGTTTCAAACTCGACGCCTTTCTGTGTGTTTCGTCGCATCTCTTGGATATCGTCTTCGTCGCTGTTCTTCGCACACGATCGGCTTTGTCCCTTGTCTTCGGACATAAGGTACGCTTTATTGGGGAATTAATACGATCGGTTATTAAGACATTTTGGGCTGAACTGAAATTGGCTGTGGGACTTGAGAGTCAATCGGGATTTAATTTAGGCATACTCCGGTTGATAGGTGTTTGCATTGAATTGTTGCATTTGATTTTCATTGAATGTCTTTACAAAGGATAGGAACTGATAATTGAACTTACTGACTTTTATGTTTGATTGCTTTGAACATAATTGATGTCAATTGAAGATTCAATTGATTGGGAATAATAAGAAATATTAATTAAACTTCTGACTTTGATTATTGATGGCTTTGAATGTGACGGATGTGGATTGAATGCTTGATTTGTTAATAAGAATAACTACTTCGTTCACTGCTAGCGATATTGACTGTGAGCTATAAAGATAGAAGTCATTTCTATAGCGCTATGGAGGAGTCTAGGCCAGTCACCCCTGCTCAGCCTTCACGGCCCCCTTCTTCTATGGAGATATTGCTCGAGGCAATACAAACTAATGCTAGGGCTACTCATGAAGCCATTCAGACTAATGCTAGGTCTACTCATGAGGCAATACAAACTAATGCCAGAGACACGCAAGAGGCGATTGCCACGGTAGAATTCAATGTCCTGGCAGTGCAATCGAATGTTAGCGATGCTATTTCCTCAGTGCAATCAAATGTAAGAGAGGAAATCTCTTCTGTAAAATCTTATGTCAGAGATACGCAGGATGCAATCACCTCAGAGCAATTAAATGTCAGGGAAGCGCTGACGGAAGTTGTATCACGATTGGAAAGGCTAGAGGCATCGCCGGTACCCAAGCCTGCTGTGGATTTGAACCCTGGTTACCTCACCGCTATTACCACTGCGGACGCGCCATACCACTCGACCATCGGCCTGGAAGAAACTTTGGGTGCTAGGCCTAAAGATTTCACGCAACCTGGTATATTGCGAAGAAGTGATAGATTGGCTAGTAGGCCGCCAATTTCATATAGGGAGTACGGTAGTCGAAAAGACTGGCCGCCTTTCCTGGGTTGGGATCCGAACCCAGAAGTCACCTCCTCCTGTCCTCCCTCTATCTCTAGAGCTCGTCCACAGCAGCACGCGGTCCCATCGAGCGAGGATCCGGAAGTGGCGACTCCGGGGAGGCCGATAGGGGCGGGCGTTACAATTGGTCCCAGCCAGTGGGGTCAAATTAGTTCTAGAGATTTTGGTGATGATAGGTTAGAAGAGGAAACTGACTATGCTAGAACAGGCGAAATGGCAATGTCTTTTGAAAGAAGGAAGGAAAGGGAATTTGCTGATAATGTGGAAATAATGTCTGATGATGGTAGTGTAGACATTGAAATCAGCAAAATAATGGAATCTAGACCTAAAACTGTTAAAATAATTGATAACAGAATGCATGCAGCACAGCAACCGGAGTTTAGAAATTTTGAAGTGAATAAACCGATCGCTAATAAATTGTTACGGGAGGGGGGTGATAAGGTCAACCCAGTCCCTTTGGCCTCTTCGTCCCTTCCTCTCGTCGAGTATCCTCGACCGGATCCACAATGGAGGCTGCAAGCGCCGCTCGCACACGTCGATCAACAAAGAGTGGAAATGGCACCGAGTCGGGTCGACTTTACACAACCAGCGTCGGTAATGCCGACCTATCAGTCAATGCCTGACTGCGTCCTCGACGGTCGTGCAACTTCGACCATGGGTGGTCGAGACTACGCTCGACCCGACCTTCCTCCTGGACCAGCGGCGATGGCAACGGTCGACTGGATGCAACCATACGCTCGTCCCGACCATTCAAACATGCCGTGGAGGTATGCTCCGACCTACACTCCGAGCGCTTTCTACGGTAGCAGCGACAACCGGGTTTGGGTTGACCCGCTTCGCTGTCTCGACCCGCTTCGACCAAGCGACGCCGTCTTTCCTCGGTGGCCAACGGTCGTGGAATCGGCGAGGATGAGTTCATGCCTGGGTGCGCAGAACTTCGGATTTAGCCGTGACGCCGAATTACCGCGATGTCAGACGGTAACGAAGTCGACACCTCTGGAGAAGAATGAAACGACGGGCGATGATAAAGCGACGTCTGCGGTTGGTGAAACGAGAGCACGGACGTCTACCAACGCTTCAGTCGGCCCTATTAAAGTTGTCCCGACGACCACCGTCGCAACGCAAACGACCGGCGACTGGGGGTTACCGTCGATCGGTTCAAAGGGAACAATCAAGGAAGCAGAACCGACCGCGTCGACGACAGCTAAAGAGGGCGAGGCCAAACAGTCGTCGCCTTCGTCTACCAAGCCAACACAATTCCTGAAACTCGGGTCTTTTAGCGGAAAGACGGACGTTGAAACATTCTTACGAAAATTCTCCGTGTGCGCCAGGAATAACAGATGGACGGACGAGGAGAGATTGAACCAATTAGTAGTCTCATTGGTTGAACCGGCGACTCATTTGCTGAGCGAGTCGAACGCAGATGGCCTGGACACTTGGACGGCTTTGGTCCAGCGACTTCGTGAACGATACGGCAACGCTGAACAACAAGCCCTGTTCCAAACGCAGCTAAGCACCAGGAAACAGAAAGTCGACGAGGATATGGGCGTCCTGGTGGACGACATCCGACGTCTCTCCACGCGCGCTTATCCGGGTTCCTCGACAGCTCACAGCGAAGCTATTGCTGTTCGGGCATTCTTGGATGCCCTGAGAGATAGAACGCTTGCTCTGAAAATCCGAGAGCGAGAACCGAAATCCCTCGACGAAGCCTACAAGGTAGCGATGCGATTGGACGGCTACCAGAAAGCGGAAGCCGGCGGCCATGAACAACAAGACCGACGACATGGACGAATCAACGCGATTACAGAGGAAGAAGATTCGAAAGTAAAGGATCTGGAACGGCAGATGGAGCAAATGAGGAGACAAATGGAGCGACTAGAGAAGAAGGAGCGACAACCAGTGTCGGCGCCACAATACAGAGACAACAATCGCGGGCCGTGGAGAGGTCAGAACGGGTCAACAAGAAATGAATGGTCGAATAACAATGGAAGTTATGGACGGGGAACTCCGCGATGTTTCCTGTGTCATCGGCTCGGTCATTTGAGCTCGGCGTGCAGACTTCGGCCATATGTGGAAACAGAAACGGAAGCAGGACCTTCCGCGCGCCGATGCTTCGAGTGTTCTGCGACGGACCACATAGCGCGCTTCTGTCCTCTTCGACAACAGCAGCAGGCTCCACCTAGCGACAACCTTGGACAACCTGTGGGCGATAACCACGACAACCCCAGCGTTGGTCGTGTGTTCGCTGTTCGGTCCGCTCCAGCGCCGAGCAGGGACCAGCGGAACGGGCAGAACCAGGAGCGTCGGTCGCGGAGGTCGCCGTCGTCGCCGAGGAGGCGAGACAGTGGTCGGAACTCACCAAGAGAGGAACGACGCTGTTTCTACTGTGACGACAGTTCGCACCTTTTGAGGAGCTGTCCGCTTCGCAATGGACCCCCTGAGGACCGGATCTGGAGGATGCTGGGAGAACCGACCGGACTTCGTCCGCCTGAAAACTTGACGTCGGCTGGGTAACTTTGCTGAATGACCGCATAATGGCGGCCATTTTGAATGCAGGAGCATCTGTAACACTGTTTTATTTTGATTGTGATGAATACGTTTACTTTACATGTGGAAGTCTTTACATTGTGTGTGTTATTGTGTAAATAACTGAATTTTTACATCGTATATTGTGCATTCATATGTGTATTGCCTTGCATTGTATTCCAGCGATGGGCAATTTCAGTATTGCCTCTGCTGTAGACAGAAAACATGGACTGTCATTGCTCTTGCATTGCGCTACATAAATATTGATTTTACCTGTAGATATATATAAGGTTGCCTGTTTTAGTTAAGGCCTTGATCACGATTATGTGACCTTGAACTTAGACTTGTAGTGGAATTAGCCATGATGATGTGATTATGTGATATTATGACCTGCGGTGAAATAGTAGGCCTATATCTCTAAGATAACGCTCAGAGTCGAAATTTGCATTAGGCCTAAGTTCCGCTCTATCTATAGTCTGTTTAATTAAAAATAATTTTAAAGGATTGGCACAGCTAAATTTTAAGGCTTCTAAGTTCCGTGTATAGAGTTTTTATATGCGTAACTATTGTCAACGCATATATTTATATATAATAATAATTGTATGGATGCTTATTAATTAACTTTAGTGAGGCGCTCTATAAATGTTCTATAATAGCCCCTTATTGTCCTTCAGCGCCTTAATGCATTACCGAGGTTTTGAGTTTAACAGCGGTGAAATTAATATACATAGCTGCTCTTTGATTAATAGTCCTGCATAGGCCTACATGTTTTGGTTGCAGTACGAATTATTTAGATTGCAGTTGATAGACGCAGGATATAAATATATTTAGTTTGATTTAATAGGCCTACTTGAATGATTAGCCCGTGTACTGTCTGCATCAGCGTTGCAGTTTGAGATACAATTTTAATAGTAGCGATGCATAATTTGGTCTTATAATTTTGCAGTGTAGACTATGATTAAACTGGTTGCCTAATAATATTTATTAGGACTAGGCATAAAATAATTAGGATCCTTTTTGTGTATAATGAAAAAGGCTGGCCGTTCAATTTCCTATTTGAGCTATAGGCAAAACGTGCCATGTAAGGTTTATCGATAATTCTAGCTTTAAAAGGTTTTGCTAAGTTTTGTTGATTGACCTAGTTTTGGAGGCCTAATTTTGCAATGTCACTATTGCGTGTGGTCTGCTGGACGCGTTCGGTTCCCACGACTCCTGCAGAGGCAATTGTAGAGAGAGGGGGGAGACCGACAGCGACACATTAAAGGCGACCGCGCTCGTCTTTGGTCTTGATTTAACAGTGTATATAATGTCACTTTCGGTGGCCAGTTTAATGATTGATTGAACGCAGAAAAGTCAGCAGAAATATAATTTTGTATTTGATTTGTTACATGTAACTTAAGTTTTCATTCCATAGGCCTAATTTTAATCCTGCGGACGGTTGGTCTAGCCTTTTTCACGTTCCTACAGATCAATTGTAGATAGCGTGGGAAAGTGGACACCGTCGAAGCGTAATCAAGCGTTTAATTAGGCCTAATTTTGCGCAAGACAGTGCGACGTTGGTCGTCGAATGATGCACTTGGGCCTACATAATGGTCGGTAGTTGCCTAACTTCCACGGTTAAAAGCACGCTGTAGATGCATGGCGTGGGAGAATAGTGAGCAGCGATTAATTGGCAATCGTTGTTTCCCAGGCGCGTGGGTGGTCTAATGCATGTAGTAATAGAATGAAGAAAGGATGATAGGCATAGATGCCATGCAATGATGCATAAGATTTATAGTAGACTAAAGTGGCCTAACTGTTGATTTGCGCTTTAGACTAAGATCTCATATTAAAATCATGATAATCCTTTTAGGCCTAGGATTTTTACGATTATACAGTGTGACTGTTTTGCAACGTTAATTGCAATAATATGTTACGTTAGCCTATGTTTAAATGGCCTATTTTAATTCTGTGCATAATCGGTTGCATTTTTAATAATTAAGTAGGCCTACTGAAAGATGTTGTGAAGAGAGCGGCTTATTAAGCTGAAGTTAGGCTTGGTCTTTTACGGTAAACTTTGATGAGAGCCTGCGGATAGTTATAATAATCATTAGCTTTTTAGAGACTTTAGCTGTGTGCACCGTCTCTGGTAATTTGCTAGGATAGCACTGTTCTTTATTAGATGTTGAGGTTAATGGGATTAGAGACTTAGGTTTAACTGCTTAGATGAGTCTTTAAATGTAGACGTTTGCCTACAGTGAAATGCCTAAAGAAGTCTCGATGGTAAAGGCTATGGGTGGCCTATTAATCAGATGACCTGTTGTAAAGGTAACGAAGGTCTAGTGGTTTTTGTGGCTGTCCCGTGGGTTCTTAAGTCAATGCTTGCCGTGGAGGACTTTGTGCTTAACTAAACTCTAGGAGACCTATATATAGAATTGCTTTTGAGCTTCACTGAACTATTAGCGATGGAGCTATATAATTATAATAATAATAAATGTTTCTTTCGCTTGAACTGACATTTAACGCTAAAATGTGAACTTTCTGATGCTTACGTTGAGGACTGTTCGTTGCATATATTTTTAATTCTGGCATTGGAATCATTGATGTAAAAATTGGAGTATGGCCTTACTAGCATTTCAGGATCCATTTGTCCAATTAAAGGGATCCTGAAATCAGGGAGGGCCGAGAATAGTGTAGCGATTGTATAACTACGCTACGGATTTCTGGTCGTTAATATTATTATATTATTATTATTATATTTTGATCGATTATGGGTTTCAGGGATCTGATATATTTGTTTTATTTCGGTGCCTTCCTGTGACCTAGATTTTAATGTTGATTTGCGCTTGACACGGGTCACAGTGACCGCTGACGAGAGCGATCGCCGGTGCAGGCAGCAGTCGCTGCTGTTTCATTGAATTCGTGTATTTTTCCCACGATATTGGCAATCGTCGGTCGCTGTCTTCAAAGGCCGCGCCGCTTGCAGTCGATGAGGGTAATTAAACTTTCGCACGCTCTCTGAGGTGGTCTGATGATCAGAGTGAGCGAGAAATACAGCCAGCCAGACAAGCACAGACAGGGAGACAGATTGAGAAGGAAACACTGTAGGCGTGTGGGCCTGTGTATGTGTATTTTCGCAAGGTTAAACTGGTGCATTTGATGCCTACGTGATCAGCGGCAGATGGCGCTTTTCAGAAGGAGAGACAGGAGGAGGAAGACAGTGAGCTACAGACAGACGCGGAGATACACAGGAGAGGACGCAGCTGGCAGCTAATTCTTGCCGCCTTGAAACAGCTGCGTTGCTGCTGGGTTTGCGCGCGCGGCTCGCTTGCTGGTCATGCGCAGAAAGGGGGACGCTCTCCTTGTCAGGCAGTAATAAAAGAGCAGCGCGACGCTGAGAGGCCCAGTTGCGCACAGGATCTCAGGGCGGTCGGATGTATTGCGGCGGTTGGTAGTTTTAGGCTCGATCAAGTTGGTGAAGCATGGCCAGGATAAGCGCCTGCTTGCACTAGTTGCGCATACACGGATTCTGTCGGCGATTCATTCTCTCTCGACATGGAGTCGATTAAATAAAAGAGTTTGTTTGTTGCGAGAAATACATCAGCGTCGCTGCAAGTTTTGTCTTCGCTCTCGCTTCGGATATATTCCTGGATTACTAATTCAAGGCCTCTCTTCGCCCTGTCACACGGAGTGATTTATCGTGGGCTTCGAATCGTCAGCGCTCTGCTCTCGTTCTTCGGAATTGTGTTGCGAAGCGTTTGTTCGTATTATTTGCCTAAGGGCGTCTTTCTCAAACGGCTTGGATATATAGCCGAAATTGTTGTTCATTGCGTGAAATCAGCGACGGATTTAACTGATCTTTTCGGGCGTTTCAAACTCGACGCCTTTCTGTGTGTTTCGTCGCATCTCTTGGATATCGTCTTCGTCGCTGTTCTTCGCACACGATCGGCTTTGTCCCTTGTCTTCGGACATAAGGTACGCTTTATTGGGGAATTAATACGATCGGTTATTAAGACATTTTGGGCTGAACTGAAATTGGCTGTGGGACTTGAGAGTCAATCGGGATTTAATTTAGGCATACTCCGGTTGATAGGTGTTTGCATTGAATTGTTGCATTTGATTTTCATTGAATGTCTTTACAAAGGATAGGAACTGATAATTGAACTTACTGACTTTTATGTTTGATTGCTTTGAACATAATTGATGTCAATTGAAGATTCAATTGATTGGGAATAATAAGAAATATTAATTAAACTTCTGACTTTGATTATTGATGGCTTTGAATGTGACGGATGTGGATTGAATGCTTGATTTGTTAATAAGAATAACTACTTCGTTCACTGCTAGCGATATTGACTGTGAGCTATAAAGATAGAAGTCATTTCTATAGCGCTATGGAGGAGTCTAGGCCAGTCACCCCTGCTCAGCCTTCACGGCCCCCTTCTTCTATGGAGATATTGCTCGAGGCAATACAAACTAATGCTAGGGCTACTCATGAAGCCATTCAGACTAATGCTAGGTCTACTCATGAGGCAATACAAACTAATGCCAGAGACACGCAAGAGGCGATTGCCACGGTAGAATTCAATGTCCTGGCAGTGCAATCGAATGTTAGCGATGCTATTTCCTCAGTGCAATCAAATGTAAGAGAGGAAATCTCTTCTGTAAAATCTTATGTCAGAGATACGCAGGATGCAATCACCTCAGAGCAATTAAATGTCAGGGAAGCGCTGACGGAAGTTGTATCACGATTGGAAAGGCTAGAGGCATCGCCGGTACCCAAGCCTGCTGTGGATTTGAACCCTGGTTACCTCACCGCTATTACCACTGCGGACGCGCCATACCACTCGACCATCGGCCTGGAAGAAACTTTGGGTGCTAGGCCTAAAGATTTCACGCAACCTGGTATATTGCGAAGAAGTGATAGATTGGCTAGTAGGCCGCCAATTTCATATAGGGAGTACGGTAGTCGAAAAGACTGGCCGCCTTTCCTGGGTTGGGATCCGAACCCAGAAGTCACCTCCTCCTGTCCTCCCTCTATCTCTAGAGCTCGTCCACAGCAGCACGCGGTCCCATCGAGCGAGGATCCGGAAGTGGCGACGCCGGGGAGGCCGATAGGGGCGGGCGTTACACTCTCACGGACAACCCTTCTAACGCAACGTAGCGCTCGTGAATAAGCTGGTGCCCCGCGCTTGGCTTTCGAGTGGCGCTTTAGAAATTTCAAGTTTACGATTACGATGTCAGTGTGAAACAGTAAATTACATATATTTTTTTTATCCCAGGTAGGCTACCTAAGATCCTCGCGATTTAAAAAAATTCCGGAGATTATTATTATTGTTATTATTATTAGCATTTTTTACCCTAGGTATATCAGATCCCTTGGGATTTCAAAATTATTATTATTATTATTATTATTATTATTATTATTATTATTATTATTATTATTATTATTATTATTATCATCATCATTATTATCATTATTATGATTATGATTTTTTTCCCGAGGTACCTAGGATTCCTCGGGATTTCAAAAATTATGCTTGGAGCTGTTATTCAATGTCTATACAGGGTGCGCCAAAAAAAGTAATCCCCTACGGATTTTTGTCAATATCTTGGCCAAAAATAAGAATTTTTCAAATCCAGTTTTACCGGTTTGAAGGTAATTCATATCTACGTACAATAGCCAAATTTCATTGCCATATGTGAAACAGAACAAAAGTTATATCACTTCTAGTGAGGCCACCCACCGTTTTTTGACCATTCAAAAACGTCACGCAACAAAAAGCAACATAAAACGGATTTTTATTATTCTGGCCAATATCTTGGCCAAAAGTAAGAATATCGAAATGAAATTTTAGAGGCTTAAAGACAATTCATCTCTGCATATGATGGCCAGATTTCATCGAAATATTTCAAACAGAACAAAAGTTATACTACTTTTAGTGAGGCCACCCACCGTTTTTTGACGATTCAAAGACGTAACGCAGCAAAAAGTAGCAAAAACACGATATTGGTAAATAAGAAATCTGTCAGGTTAATCAACAGGTCCATCAAGAACTTTGCAAAGAGACTCAAAAGAAGTTTGGCACTGGTGGTGGGGACATTGAACACAAGTTGTGAATCACTATCAAGTTCAGTTCCAAAAAGTTATTTGAGATATGACTTGATAAAATCACGTTTTTGTTACTTTTTGTTGCGTTACGCTTTTTAATCGTCAAAAACGGTGAGTGGCCTCACCAAAAGTGCTATAACTTTTGTCCTGCTCGAAATATTATGATGAAATTTGGCCAACGTGTGTAAATATGAATTGTCTTTAAACGTGCAAAGATTCATTTTGAAATTCTTACTTCTGGCCATGATATTAGCAAAAAACCTAAGTTTTGTTGCTTTTCGTTTTTGAAACGTCAAAAAACGGTGGGTGACTTCACTAAAAGTGATATAACTTTTGTTCTGTTTGAAATATTTTATTTAAATTTGACCTTTGTACGTAAGTATGAATTGCCTTTAAGACTGAAAAGTTTCATTTAAAAATTCTTATGTTTGGCCAAGATATGGGCTGAAAACCGTAGGGGATTACTTTTTTGGCGAACCCTGTAAATTCAGGCCTCGTCCTCCGCAACATTATTAAAAGTACCACGAAAAGCGATGGCACTGTAGCGCTGAATGCAGATGGAAATGCGCTGGAAGAGAAAAGTCACTTCTCGCGGCTCTCCAGAGACGACCGAGAGACGCTGACCAACCTCGCGGATGAAGCAGATACCGGCAGAGTTGATGGGCCCCAGTGTTTCCAGGACAATGGGGACAAAAAGGTGTGATGATGGCAGCCCCGCGAAATTGAGACTGTTGCCTATACAGTAGCCTAGTCCCATTATTATTATTATTATTATTATTATTATTATTATTATTATTATTATTATCATATTATAGTAATAATAATTATTATTGTTGTTGTTGTTGTTGTTGCGCCAGGATTTCAGTTAGGGGCTGAATCTCGCGGAGGAAATCTTCCATTTTTATCCGCCAAAATTTTAATTTCTGATGACCTTTATTTAGTCATCCGACCGAAATCGTCGGAATAATCCACTTTTACATGTCAAAAAACCCGGATGAACTTTTTTAGGGGAAGCTTAGTCTTTTATAGTGGGGGGGGGCGGGCTTAGCCCCTATAGATCCCCCTAACGCCGCCACTGAGGCGCTCCCGAGTCCCGACATGACAGCACCAAACCACAATAAAAGAGAATGATTTTCAAACGCTTGCGGAAAAAAAGCAAAGACCGAGAAGTTCATTACGAAGACTTCTGCTATAATAGGCCTAATTAAATTTTATGCAACTTATTCCAAAATGATGGACTGACCATAGTCACAACAGCAAAGCTTCTATGCAACACTTGGAAGTTCGAACCATAGGCCTGACATCGATAAACCCTAAATGTTAGAGAATAGGAAGTAAGCTTAGACAGATGGTTATTTAAAATAATCTATGCGATCGATGGTTTTTCTAATAGGAAGCAGGGCCTACTATCCCCCCCTGAGAGCTGGAAGCATTCCCCCCCTAACAGAAACTTTTTGTCTATATTGCAAGCGTCGAAGGCGCGAAGCTGCGAGTGCTGAAGGCACGAAGCCCATAGCGACTAGGAGGTCTGGGGGAGCGTCGTGAGCTGCCCCAGCGGGGTCTGGAGCGGAGCCCCAGAAACCAACGCATTTTTAGCTGTTGTCATCGACTAAAGCGCATGTTTTAGGCTATTGTTTGCTAGCTGTTTATGAGCGATAAAGTCATGAAAATTTCACTTTTTTGGATTTGCACGCTGTAATTGTACCTCTTAAAGCTGTCTTCTTCACAAAATTGCTGTGAATTTATGCTCAAAAACGTGGTTTAGAATAGATCTATGTTGCCTCCCCATGATTTAATATTTTTTAATTTGCACAATATAATGGTAACATTCTAAAATTTCTCATTATGGGTTAGCAGTGCGTTAAGCATTGTAGTAGTCCTGTGAAGTTTGGAAAGGTCCAGCATTCAGTAAAATATCAAAATTTTGTTTTGGTATATCAAATGGAGTAGTTTACTGTCAGTTGTACAATACTCAGCAACATCCATTTTGGGATCCAGACAAATCCCATGGACATTTCCCAGGACCACTTCAGTAATTTCCTCTCTGGATTGCACCAGAGCGTTTCAATAGGACAATTCCCTCGAAATTTCCCTCACATGTAGGCTACATAAGTGTAAGCAATCTCCATTTGTATAGATTTCAATAGTGCTTTAATGTTTGAGGGAGGAATTTATAAGCCATTTGCGTTACTTGATTTTCAACCTCAATTGTTGAGCAACCAAGCTTTTATTGCTTGATTAATGTTTGCTTAAACAGACTAAAAACCTTTACTATAAACAAAAGTGCTAATTTACTGTTGCTTCTTTGCCTAATATCACTAAAATTCATTCTTAAAATATCGTTCATTTTATTTGAGACATATATTATAAAACCAATGCAGTGTCAGTAGATACAATATACTTTCACAAAATGTTAACAATTAATGTAATTAGGCCGAATTATGAGTTGTGAGAGCGAGCGCCATATACGTGCAGGGGCAAATGTAAGTGACTGTAAAGCAAAGGTCATACTAAATGAATATCTACCCTTGAGATGGCAGGATGAACGTTCAAGGGGAATTTTCGTGGGTGTGCGGGGAGGAGTAGAACAGAGGGAGTCCAGAAGGAAATCTCTTATGCCTATCTATCATTGGGGGGAGGGATTTCCCTCTGGCACAAGCTGGATCAGGAAACTTACTTCCCCCCCATGTGGTAAGCCCTGATGGGTGCGAATGTGATGGAAGCTCAAGGACAAATTTATGTGAGTGGTAAGCAAAAGTCAAATGAAATGAAGATTTACACTGTGTTATGATGGGTATGGGATTGTTCGGGGGATTTTGGGGGGAGGCCCGGTAGAGTAATGGTTAACACGCTGGCCAAGAGTGCATGAGGTAGCAGGTTCGAGCCCCCCCGTTGGGCGGATATGCTTTGTAGGCTGCTATTAGCGCCGTTGTAATTGCAAAGCTGTCTGTTCAGTTAGTAGTTAAGTTTAATTAAGATTACTGCATAACTTTTAAATGTAAAGCGCAGTGCGTTTGCAGGCGCTCAATTAAAGAAAAGATTATTATTATTATTATTATTATTATTATTATTATTATTACCAGGAGGAAGTCCGTGGCAGATGCTGGGGAATACCGGAAGGAAAATGTTCAGGAGGAAATCTTCTATATTTCCTATACTCAACTTTATCATTAGGGGGGGAAACCTTTCCCCCCCTGGCCCAGATTGGAAGCAGTCTGCTTCCATCCCCCCCATGGCGTAGTAGGCCCTGATAGGAAGGTAGGCCTATACGGCACAAAATATTATAGGCCTAGACGAGTAGGGTCTACTGGGGAAGTATAAGACAGGGATGGACCTTGTCCCATTCATAGATTATAGGCTCTCACTCAGACAGTCTACAGGCCTACCCTTCGCGGCTTCCTCGGGCATTATAGGCTACATATGACCCTTTGCGTAGGGTCAATTGCCACTACTGCTACGTACCCCAGTGTCAAGAGGACCTCTGCGGTCTACTAAACTTGTAAGCCCATTCATAAATTCGTTTAACCAGAGCGGATGGTCGCGGACTACTTTCGACAAAGCACACACACACACACAGACACACACAAACGCCGAACAGAGGAAAAGGAAACGGCCACTTGAAACGCTCAACGTTACCTGAACGATGTGCAAACAGATTCTCAATGAGTTCTGATTGGTCGCGTAATCCGATAAAATCCTAGAAGGTCCTTTCCGCCGCTTTCTTCTTAGGACGGCTGACGGGCTGAGTGTCATTGAAGCAAAACGTCAGCTGCACAGGATACCATGCGACACGTGACAGCTCTTTTATAGCACGTAACGTAGGCCTACCTGCACGTGCAATAGGCCTACAATACACACAATGCAATACTAGTAATTATTGTTGTAATACTGGAAGTTTGGAATATTCAGGCATAACTTCGCCGCATAGGCTTATTGGTTTGTATTGTAGGCCTACAATACACACAATGCAATAGTAATTATTGTTGTAATACTGGAAGTTTGGAGAATTCAGGCGTAACTTCGCCGCTAAGCTTATTGTCTTGTATTGCATGATATGCAAAAATGAGACACACTGCGCACACGCGATCATACTATTGACTTTATTTTCCACATTTCACATCTAAGCCCTACCTTACGGCTTATCAACCTGATTTATATTAGGCGTGTAGCCTATGTATGTATGTATGTATATATATATATATATATATATATATGTATATATATAATATGATCCCTACGAAGTTATTGTCCCAGTGGGGTTCCTAAATTCTAGACTCGTAGGCCTACCCGCTGCTTCACAGAGTCTCCTAAACAATAGGCTGCTGTGTCATCCACCTGTGTAGTGTACGTAGGTCTACTTGAGTGCAGGTGCAGGTGGTCGAACGCCTACGCGTTTAGTCGGCTTCCCACGTTTGCGACAAGGATTCGAACCTTGGGCTCATTGTTGAGAGCAATCTCAAATTGAGTTAAGGGACGCATGTCAAAATGGCCTACTGTATGAACACCTTCGTAGTTCGCGATTGTCCGCAAATAGCCTAACACTGTCCTAACTCCTAAGCCCAATCCCATCACGAAATACTACCGTAACCAGTGGTGTAGTCCTAAAAAATGAAGTGGGGGGGGGGGCGCCTGGAAATTGAAGTGGGGGCCGCCATGGAAATTGAAGTAGAAACTGTAGCAAAAAGTGCAATCTTACAAGAATTTTGCAAAAAAAGTGGGGGGACGGCGTCCCCCCGCGTCCCCGCCCCACTACACCACTGACCGTAACGTTCAATTAGGCCTATCAACTAAAGGCGAGGAATTGAGAGCCTGTAGGCTAATAATTTTGGAACAACACGGAAAATTCATTTTGGGTCTCCATTTCGGGGTTTACCACTGGACATGGTCGCAAATTAGTTCTAAAATGCGGAAATAATTTGTCGGAGGAAATAATTTATCGGTGGTGGTGGTTGAGCACATATAGCCTAGTCTTCCCCTATATACGGTCATGGATCAAGGGTGGATCCGGGGGTAACCCGGCGCCATGCCTCCATTGATAAATGTGCATAGGACATGGGGGTATACATGTTCGTCGCCTTGTAGCCGAAAGGTTGCAGGTTCGAATCCACCTCAAGTCGCCGCGTAGGGACCTTGGGCAAGTCCTTCACTCGCAATTGCTCAGCGCTTCGGCGTGAAACTCCGATGCAGTGTCCGCTCTGTAGTCCGGATCGAGCGCCCCTGAGGAGAGAGCTTGAAGGGGCGCTATAACAAGTGCACATACAAACATATATATACAAACAATCATGTATGGCCTTCCATTAGGTTTCAACAAGCTTTCAATGAATGCCGCGGCAGCAGCACCATCAACAGTACTATCTAATCTAATCTAATCTAATAAAGCATTTGTAAAGCGCTTCTCACAGCAGAGAAATAATTTAACTATGACCTAGAGCTGGCTTGGAAAATGGTGTATCCGCAAGAGACTTATTTTTAGCCTATCAGATGACTAAAAGAGGTCGTCAGTAGGCTTATTGTTATTTTGGCAGGGAATGGTATATATTTTCAAGAAATTTTGACGAAATGTCTAAAAAAGGTCAGTTTTTCCGCCGAAAATGACCTAAATTTTTTTCGACCCAAAGTCAAAAAATTTTGGACCCCCTTCGAAAATTTCTGTGTCCGCCTCTGCTTGGATCCATCTTACAAACTTATTGAAACTTCATGCCTATAGTGTTAGGCCTATACCTCTTTCCAAATAACGACCCCTTCGCGCAAACTTGAAACCCGTGTGCTTTCCCACAAATTTTATCAGATTACCATGGGCGGAGCTAAAGCCTTCTGGGGGGGGGCTAAGTCCGGGAAAAATACCATTTACACGGTGAAAATGAATCTGGGTCTTTTGGGAAGGGGGTCTTAGCCCCCCATAGCCCCTGATAAACTCCGCCCGTGCAGATTACTCCTCTAAGATCCCTCTTCCCTAATCCCTACATCGCCTCAAAGCATCCGCTGCTTCAACTTAACTCGCAATCCTTCTGTTAAATTCGTCCGTGCCAATCGATTCAGCTTAATTGCCTGTGCGTAATTTGAGTTATATTAGGCGTTATTGCAAATTGCAATCACGATGCCGCGATTATGATTAGAATTAGCCAGTAAGTATGAGTGTATGACTGTGTAGTCTGTAGAATGTCATTTACAATGACGAATGCGAAAAATACTGCTATTGCATTACAAAGCTGGCTTACTGATAATGCTAGAGAACCGGATGGAAATGACGTCATATGTAATGCTATTTATATTCATTCATCTTTTGAACCAAAGAATTATGTTACAGGAATGGAAACTCGAGAAAAGATTTATGACCAGCGAGTGACCCACACCTAATTTTTTTTATATCGGATATGTATGATCATGTTACACTCTACACAAGAGAGCCTTTCACTCTGACAACGCAGCTATTCGTGGATTTTAAAGATTTTAATCTAGTATTAGCAAACTCCGAAACATTAGATATTTGAAAAGGTGTTTATTATCAGACCACCAGAGGCGCTGCGGTGCTTGTGCGTTCGCATCTAGTCATATGATATTTTAATTAGGATATTCCGGCAGGGTTGCCAGGTCGTCGCGAAAAGCGCTTTTGGGCGACTTTTGAAAGCGCTCGCGACTGAAAATTTCGTTCTCGTGAGTCGCGACCTCGCGCTTTTTGGGCGACTTTTTAGTTGGCTCTTGGTCGCCACGGCGACTTTTTGACGACTTTTTTTTAGTCATCAGCGATTTCGGCGAGTGAAAAATGGGGGAAAACGGAAAAATTCACGTAAAAATGACATTTTTGAAGCAGACAAAGAGCAACAATTCTGACGACCGTCAGAAAGTTTCGCGGCGGAGAATAGAAAAGCTCGACGGTCTCGCGATTTTCGCGACTTTTTTTCTAAATCTCGCGACAAATTTTTGCCGAAATCTGGCAACCCTGTATTCCGGTCCATCGTAATAAAAGTCGAGTTATTTTGGGCCAAGTAGCGAATATTTTTCGTCAAAGATGACTACTAACTTGTCGGTATTAACTTGGAAAAGCTTATTATGAGAAATTCCAGAAAGGTGCTAATTATTTGCCTTTGAATTCTCAATGTTTTGTATGTTATCAATTCTTTCCCAAGAGGTTTGTATACAAATTCGCCGCTTGATAGTCACGCGTCATTTATAGTGCGACTATTTTTAAAAATTTAATTACGATACTTTATAATGGTTGTGTGAGCTGGCACATGATTTGGGGCTTCGAATAGACTCCACGTGATTACGATGAAGAACGTTAAACGCCTTTGAAGCAACTGTAGATATCAACCTTGGACGTAAAACCCAAAATTAGAATTTATATAGGAAATAAAATAAATATATACCCGAGCACATAAAATCTCGACTTTCGACGAACTAATAAAACTTCAATTGTGGTATGTCATGTTTATAGTTCAGTCTCGTTGTGCCACGAATTTTGAATTCGTACGGCACGTGCCAACTGTTTAGACATTAGCCTATTTTAATGTTTTCTCGAGATCTTTTGTTTGATCTTTTGTCTAGGTTGTATGTTTCAACGAAAGTGTTTCTGTTCTCATTAACCTCGTCTATGTGCCCACTTTAAGGTGATGTAGTTATAATCCAGTTTTGCATATTTGTAAAAGTATACATACTGTTAGAACTCAATTTCACAAACTGTTGAAGACTTTTTTCGCTTGATCTTGTTCGGGAGCGCCTATGAGTATGTACCTTGAAGGGTCGCTATATAATTTACGATTGATTGATTGATTGACTGTAGGCTATAGTGTATACCTTGTTCAGCTTTGGCACTTTAATGCGTTTGCCTTTAATAAATTTAAAACACCAGACTGAAAACGTAAGTGTAGTGGGAAAATGCTTCAAATTAACTCTCAGCAATTTTAGACTAAAACAATGGAACTCCAATATATGTTGGCATTGGATGTATGACTCAGCTCAGTAAATATTGCCAAATTTGTTTTTGTAGAGAACAATGGCTGGTACTAAAAACGTTAGTACCTGGACAACAGACGACGTGGCAGAATGGCTGCGACGAAACCATTTCGGCAAGTACGTCGATCTCTTTACGATACAGCACAAGATCGACGGCATGGCGTTGGTCCTGCTGACAGAACACGATCTTCGCAGCCCTCCTCTCGCGCTGTCCATTCTTGGTGACATAAAACATCTCATGATTTGTCTGAAGGAACTCCTGTCTAGTCATCCACTCACGACCAGCGAATCGTACACGGGCAACGGTACGGCCAGCCACTCGGCGTCAACAGAGTCAACGGTTTACTACGACGAAGAGGGACCTAATAATCATCACGGACAGTCGCCGGGGTCGAGAGCCTGGGCGAAACAGGAGCATGAGAAGCAAGTCTCACAACATCTGAAGCCGGAGTTCACAAAACTGATCTTAAGCTATCTGTACATGTTCATTGTGTTCATGGTGACGGCTTTCATGATGGTCATTGTACACGATCGTGTCCCCGACATGGACAAGTACCCGCCGCTGCCCGACATCATGCTCGACAACCTGCCGTACATTCCGTGGGCGTTCGAGGCGTGTGAAGCGACGGCCCTTGTTCTTGCGGCGATTCTCCTGTCTACGCTCATCTTTCACAAGCATCGGTTGGTGTTATTAAAAGTTTTGTAAAATGAACGCGTGGGAATGGCGTTCCCACTGCTCTCTAATTTCTCTGCTTGCGTTCCCACTGCTCACCATATATGGAACCCTGAAAACATGGGAGTTACCAATAAAACTTCATCAGCGTTCCCACGGCTCACAGTTGGCGTTCCCACTGCTCACCCAAACCACTTTAACCACTGACTGGGTTACTTTAAGTGTAGAATGCCACTGAAAAAATGTTCACCAACAGTCTGCTTGCTGAGAATTCTCTTGAAGTAGTTACATATCACATTTCGATAAAAAACATGTATGATATTGATACCTGAGTACTAGAACTATACGTATATGGATAACTCCATTTTTTGTGGAGTATTAATTACTTGGGTGGCTGATAACTAAAGCGTCCATGTTTTATTTAAAAGTTGAATGTTCATATTAGTGCTGTGATGCATTTAATAAGCAAAATTATGATGATTACTTTTAATTTAATGACTTAAGTCAATCTAGATCTATATTTATATCTATCTCAACTAGGCAGCATTGCACATTCTCGATAGTTGGTCCATCCACTTGGAATGGGACTTCCATTGGAGATGCGCCTATTCCATATAAATAATACTAATACATTTTACAAGGTGATGAAATGTAATTTGCATTGCCGTGGTTGGGCTTGGAGCCCCACTGCATAGGTTTCTTGAAGGAGGCGCTATGCAGATTTTTTAAATAATTATGGATATGTCCATTGAAGGGCTATTGAATGTGCAACTCTGATTTGGACATGTGAATTTTGAAGAACTTGGTTATTAATTGTGTCTCACTTTGATGGCAGATTCATCATTCTACGACGGTTGTTCGCCTTGACAGGAACAGTCTTTCTGCTTCGCAGCGTCACGATGCTGATAACCTCGCTCTCTGTTCCAGGAACTCATTTTCATTGCCAACCAAAAGTTTGTATCAGGCATATTAATTTAAATTATCTGTTCAAAACTTCATATTCCGGTTTACTAGAAAGGATACTGCTGTTCTTATAGAACTGTATTGTAATTCTCACAAAAGTTATGAATTTAGGTTGTAAGCACTTTACGTGTGATGTGTTCGTCAACTCGTAAAAAGCTCTTCTTGTGGAAAGATGTATTGTGGAGTGTGTGTGTGTTGGTTTGAGCTTCCTTTGGTGTGGTTAAAGCCGTTGAGGTTTACAAGCTCTAGTAATTTCTCAGCACTTGGTGGATTTGTACCTGGCTATCATCTGTTTTGATGTTGGTAGAAAAATGACAAAATATATGTTACTTGTAGCTTTAAGTTCAAATTTACAGTAAAATTTTATTCCTATGACAACATCTCAGTTTAAGTCTATTGAACTCAAAGTGAGAAGACTGTTTGATAAATATGTGAGACTTCTACCAGTAAATTTAATCATTACGTTTAGGGATCTACTGTTTAATAGCTAAATTTGTAGTTTTTTCATTTATATTTTTACTGAATTCCTTTAAAATGCATAATTCAATTTTATATGTGATTTCTTGCATAGACTGCTGACAATGTGTGGTCGAAAGTGGAGAGGGCGTTGGTCATATGGTCGGGGTGTGGCATGTCACTGCAGGGCGTCAGAACGTGTGGTGATTACATGTTCAGTGGTCACACGGCTGTTGTCACGCTACTCAACTTCTTCATCACGGAATGTACGAGTTACTGATCAATTAATATTCACTGATAGATTTCTTGTAGATTTAGGCGAGTCAAGTGTTTTTATTGGTGCAGAACTACTGATTTGATTTAACAAGCCACTGTTCTGTTTTTATTTTTTTCACACGAGACGTTTTGGTGAATTTTTCTCATCTTGAACCAGTGGCACAAATCAGATACTGTCAACAGCTGTAAATTTAGTATATTCTGACAATAGGTTGAATTAATACAACTAGGGTTTTAAGTGGTTTAGAAGATGTGTTGCCACTCTGAAATTTAACCTGGAATGCTCAATGCAAAAATATCCGTTCTGGAAGCTTTCTCTTGAAACTTATGATGTGCCCAATTAAATACTATTGTTCAAACCATTTCACAAGTCTACTAGTCTTGCATTTCTGCCTTTGTGATGTTGTCAGTTTCGTAAATAATTTATGCGAGCTATTTATTTATTTCTCGCTTCAAGCTCGCTACTCAGAGGCGCACCCGACTACAGCTCGGACGCTGAATCAGAGTTTCACACTGACCCGCATGAGCAATTGTGAGTGAAGGATTTGCCCAAGGTCTCTATGCGGTGACTTGAGATGGATTTGAACCTGGAAACCCTGGCTCCAAGGCACCGAATCCACCACTGTGCACCAAGGGTCTAGCTATGTCTGTAATCTAACATTTTGCCCTGTTAGAGTTTTGAGGCAGATCACACGTCAAACTAGACCTTAGACCCATTGTTAACTGATCAACACAGGGTATCTCGAGGCAGTTGTCATAAACCACAACTTTTTCTCTTTCAGACACGCCACGTCGAATACCGATGCTGCACACTATCAGCTGGGTGATGAACATATTTGCCATCTTCTTCATTCTAGCCGCACATGAACATTACTCCATAGATGTATTCGTGGCATTCTACATCACTTCTCGCCTCTTCCTGTATTATCACTCGCTAGCCAACAACCTCGTTCTGAGACAGCCGGACCATTCAAGAACTCGTGTCTGGTTTCCGCTGTTTTCTTACTTCGAATCATCGATCAGCGGCATTGTTCCGAACGAGTACGAATGGCCCTTTGCTTCTACTTACAGGCTCATTCAACGTAAGATGAAACTTAGCTAGGCGAGCTACCATGGCGGCTTGAATTAATGTGTTGTCTACAAGTGTTCTTGGCCTACCATGACCTCGTGTTTGGCACTGTCCGGCTTCCCAGTTGATCGTTTTGCAAGAGGCGTAGCCACCATTAGGCTTCGGCTGAATGTTGATATGAATGAGGAATGTTTGTGTTTTAAGTTTATTTGCGCTTATTAAGTACAATAGTGTTTTGTAACCTTACCTCAGTTGCATTAGTATTAAAATCGTTTCGTTAGGTTTTCAGTTTTTCTCTGTTAAATTTATGTATCTGGAAGTCTTTCACTTTGTAGTCAAGTCATGTCGAGTTTGTCTAAAATGTCAGACCACTGTAATCCAGAAAATTCTCGCAAGTCGCAAAGGTATAAATTGTAAAAGCGTTCGTCTAGCACATCTTGGTTTTACGCATACTCCAGCAGAATTAACACTTTAAAATAATGCAGTCTAATTAATGCCTATTTATTTATGAGACATGAAACTTCTTTCATTGTCATTT
Organism: Lumbricus terrestris; assembly: GCA_949752735.1. Lineage (NCBI taxonomy): Eukaryota > Metazoa > Annelida > Clitellata > Crassiclitellata > Lumbricidae > Lumbricus > Lumbricus terrestris. Next base: position 13,039,607 of record OX457050.1, on the reverse strand, counting down.
CATGTTCGGGCTGTGATATTGTCTTCGAGACTTAGTCGTACATTGTCAAGTTAATGCATGCGTGTGTGTCTGCTAAAGTACTACTGCTGTGCAAGGATGTTGTTAAATTTCACAAATTAAGGTGCTTCTATTCTGCTTCTAAATATGTTGGACTGTAGTGTGTAGATGTTTACGATGTGTTGTCGTAGATCTGTGTTATTATTTAGATTCTCGCAAATACAGCAGAAAAGTTGTCTTCTGACATATCTTGTGCTTTTGTGTAATTAAAGAGGTACTTTAAAAATCACACATTGTGTTCAGTCTTTAAGCTAAAAAGAGACATTAGTACAAATTGGCCTAGGCCTCTAACAAATAAATGATAAGATTACTAATATTGGTTTTCATACTTTGGCAACAAGCTGTATTAGTGTCCCTATTGCTTCAGTTTCACTCGTTGGTAAAGTGTTGCGTGTCCAGTCATGTCAAGTCTATGAAGATTTTGGTAGATGTTGCTGATGCTTTTGTATAATGTATACAGCATTTTAGTGTGTACATTGTTCTGAAATAATACTGTAAACACATCTTTGGGTGTATATAAGCACCTACTGCTGCTGTAGCAGTCTATTATCGGCTGAAGAAGTCTGTGATGTTCTTAAGAGGGTAAATAAGTTCCAAAACTACTTGTAAGGAAGTGTTATTTGTAAGGAAGTGAGAATGAAAAATGAAAGCTTCACTTCAGTACTTTTGGTGTGCTGCTGGTAAACTATGGTACTTGTAATGATGAACAAAGAAAGCTCGACTCTGGAGATGGAAGTTACTTGCAAATGTGACAGAAGAACAATGCCATTAATGGAGAGTTTTAATGACAGAGCGTTAATTAGTCGGAGCTGTTAGTGATAATTAGTCCGAGTCATTAGTGATAATTAGTCCGAGTCATTAGTGATAATTAGTCCGAGTCATTAGTGATAATTAGTCTGAGTCGTTAGTGATTGGATGCAATTTACAATGAATTAGATCGTATCACATTACACTGCCTTGCAGCCGGAAGGTTGCAGTTCGAATCCACCTCAAGCCGCCGCGTAGGGACCTTGAGCAAATCCTTCACTCGCAGTTGCTTGGCGCTTCAGCGTGAAACTCCGATTCAGTGTCCGTGCTGTAGGACTTCGAGAGAGCTTCTGAGTAGCATCTTGAAGGAGCACTATAACAACTGCACATACAGTACATACTTACTGCCGATATGACAGGTAAAGGGTCAGTTCAGGAATGTAAACAAGGAAAAGTATTGGATTTGTACAAATGTCACGAACAATATTCGGTAGAGTCTAGAAAAACAACAAGGTCTGGCGAAGTAAAGAACTTTTAAGACAAACTAACCTTGATTGGTACTGCAGACGCTAATGGAAACGCCAACCTGGCCAGCATTTTCCAGACTTATATTGCACTTGTAACAGACTTACTGGCAATTTGGCATTGTTTGATCATTCATGGCACCATAATTAGTATGCCTATTCCAACACAACAATTGTACTTAGAGAAGTTATGCTTTATTGCTGTTCATCATGTAATACAAGGTGATTTATAGCTAGGCTACATCTAAATTTTGTGTTTTGGATGGCAAATGTATTGTCTAACATGATTCTTTGATACTCTGAAAGTGTTGTACAGATACGTAATCCTTCAATGATGCGCGAGTTCATGCTGGTCATGAAAGGGTTAAAGAAAAAAACTAAGGACAGCACATACAAGTGGCATATCAGACTGGTCTAACAATGCCTACACTCAGATAGTCGTCTATACAACAGTTGAAAACTTCAGTGAAATTAATTGAAAACTTCAGTGAAATAATACAACTCCATGGTAAATGTGTAAAAATCTCTTAAGGGAGTGGCCATTCCAGACTGTTCTTTAATTTCAACATCACAAAATAAGAGACTGGACGTAAAAAAAACTTACAAAGTATAATGCGGCAGAAATAAAAGTGACAAAATTTGTCCGCTAATGTCTACAGCTTTTTTCTTTCAGTGGCACTGGAAACAGTTTATCTATGATCGCTCAGCCTTGATTTGCCTACGAGATTTTAATTTAAATTGTCACCACATTTTCTTCTAATCCGTGGTGGCTACAGCTTTCTTTGCTGCAGACTCGAACACGGCTCTTGACGTCTTTTTAATTTGTAGTGGGAGCATCGGGGGCTCACCAGTGTATGTGCCGGCCCTGCGCTGCTCCTCAATGATCAGTAGTTCCAGCAGAGGTGGAAACTTTATCCTGTCCGGTACAACGTTTAAGGGTCGTTTCGGTTCCGAGTAGCTGAGAAAAGTCTGTTCTTCATCTCGTGGAACCAGTCGCCAATCGTTTTTGTATCCTTTGGTTATTTCCGTCAAGCCCAGTGACTCGCCTCTGAAGACCCTCGTGCCATGGGCAATGCTCTTCACTTTGTAGTCAATGTGTGCCTGAATAGACGATTACACAATTAATTTAATAATTATGCTAGTTAATGGTAAGAGACAAATTTTAGTTGAAGCATTCTCGAGATCAATGTATTGCGATGCGAGTAATTTACCATAAAGTCTCAGTCCAATAAAAGACAAATAGTAGGAACAGAATGTAAGTGCATAAATACTACGTTGGCTATCAAAACCCTGATGGAATTGGTATTTGAAAATGACACTATTTGTTCTCTTAATAGACAGCCACTGTGTAATGACAAGAATGTGAATGGTGTTTTTTATATGAACATTAATATCCTTGAGACCAGGAGGCTAAAAACAGCATCTCGAGTTACAAGGCAAACGGCCAATAAAATTTAATTCACTCTACTAACTAGCGAGTTGCTACGTTTGTCGGAAATTCTAAACCTGAGTCTTCTAGAATCCGCGAAAATTGATTCCCGAAAGTGGCGATAATGCTGAAGCTACTGGATTCTTGAAAGCAATTTTCTATCAACTGTTCTAATCCTGGAAATTAGTATGGCCTAGTAGATTAATATCTTGACATTGTATTAGAAAATGTCTCAAGAAGTTAAATATGCGAGAATATATTTGTCTTAACTTCGCAGAGATATCGGAATTAGGCAAATTCTGTTTAAGACATGTGGCATTCTGGGAATCGCTTCGCAAAGTAAAAGCCCAAATATCGCTCACCTGTGTCGGGTCGCTCATATCTGGTTCGACTTTGGTGATTACATAGTAGCTTGGCTCCGGATATCTTTCGAAGAATCTATTTCTATATACAATTCTTCCAACGCCAAAGTCTTTTAACCGACACAATACATCAAAAAGTCGCTTGCCCTTAAAACTAGTCGTGCGTCCTATGAATTTAACCTGCGCCATGTTTACACCAGGACCAATGATATAAAACAAGTTACAGACATAATTATATAAAACCATAGATATAATATAATCAAATATCAAGTAATCAAATACATAAACATGTAACCACGGCGCCAAATAATCACAGAAACCGAACACCAACTGCCTTCACACACCAATTCTTTTAGCTATTCGACTTACATAGCAGTTTGGCTAAGACTGTTTTGTTAGTCAAAGCAAATGAATGATCACTAGTCATAATTGTAACATTTGGCACATTACATGTACTTACGACTCCAAGCTTGATATGCTGACAACAGCTGAAAGCCCCGCTGTTCCAAGAAAGATTGCCTATGAAGTGACACATTATACCCCAATTTAGTGCCAGAATTCACAATTTGTGTACACTAATAATGACACACAGTGGTTGAAGTGGTTTGGTTGAGCAGTGGGAAAGCCAAATTGGTTATCAGTGGAAACACCCAAAAAGTTGTATTGGAATACACGTCTTTCTTGGGTTCCACGCATACAGAGCAGCAGGAACGCAGCAGGACTGCTCTTGCCCAACTTCGGGCATTTGCTGTCGTTTGACCCTCTGTTTCAAATGACCTTCCTCTATCACTACAGTTTGCAGTCACTCATGATCTCTAAAGGCATTTCTCCCATCCCCCGCTCCATTTCCATGCAGAGAGCGACCTCTAAATAGTCATTCAGCAATAGGCGCTACATAAATCTATAGAAACGATACAACACATAAGCATTGTAACAATCAGAAAGTTTTCAGTGCAATTATCATTTTCCTGTATTTAGCTTAATGAAAATATGCAACACCTAAGACCATAGCACATTGTTCTCATTTAGCATTCTGTCTCTCATTTCTCTATTCTGTTTCTCCAATTTCTGCAACTTCTGACTCATCGACTGCAAACTTGAAGCTTCCCACAGCGTCGAATCCCGCAGAGAAAGACCAGCACGTCTCGCATCTGGTCTCGTCCAATTAAAAGACTCAAAAGTCGGTTCAACAAGAGACGGTACTGTGGTACTCGAAAATGTACTTCTGCAGCGTTCCACAGAAGTTCTACCACAAGTCTCATCCAAAATATGTGAATTTCCAGAACAGAATTCATGATTGTTTGAATTGCTATATCCTTTTAGTGGTCTGCGATCTGTTAAACTATCGGTATGAGTTCTACACATGTTTTCGCTGTTGTCTGTATTACCCGCTTCACAGGATATCCAACTTTTTGGAAGTTGTTTATGCGTAGAAACTGGTAACGCTGCGTCTTGAATACATAGTGGGACGCTGGTTCCTTTTGCAGAAAATGATGATGAGCTGGTTTCATTTAGAGGCGATGATGCGTTGGTGCTATTTCTAGCAAGTGACAATGAAGATGAAACACCGGTGTTATTTCTACGAAGTGACTTTGAAGATGAAACGCCACCAGTGTTACTTCTAGGAAGTGACATTGACGATGAAACACCACCAGTGTTACTTCTAGGAAGTGACATTGAAGACGATACACTGGTGTTATTTCGAAGAAGTGACACTGAAGATGAAACAACGGTCCTATTTCTAGGCAACGACATTGAAGACGATACACTGACACCTTTCCTGGGAATTGACATTGTGTTCGACAACGCTAAACTTGTCACATTTTCCGACAGAGATGATGACGACGATTTACAGTCACGCGCTGAATTCGGGAATTTTCCATTTGTTGACACAGAACGCACAGTCTCAGCATCGTTGACATTACTATTCACTCCTGACAAATTCCATTCTGGACTGCTTATGACCTTGGAGGCATGAACAATTTTCCTGTTGATAGAAGGATCTCGGGTCAAGTGAACTGTCGGCCGCAACCGACATTTTGAAATTGCCTCCCCGTCCTCGGTTGCCGAAACCCGAGAAAAGATATCCGATGAAGAAATCTGGCATTCGTCCACCAATCCGCTTTTCGTCGTATCTTCCTGCTGAACTTGCTGAGATGGAATGTAACCCGACAAATAAAACACTGATTCCATGTTCTGCTTTGACCCGAGCGGCCTACTGTATTCTTCGTTAGCTTCGTTGTTATCAGAAAAATGAGCGAGGTATCGTTGCAAGTTATTCTGGCATTTCTGAACGTTGCGCTGAGTGCTGTGAAACAGAAACTCAAGGTCGTTGTCCAGCTGACACGGATGAAATGCATCTGCAAGCAACGCTGTTGGCAAGAAACAACAACAACGACAACGAATTAGACAACATTCATACAACCGACTTTCTTTCGGCTTCAACTAGTACTATACTATTTTTGGAATTATAAAGCGCCTCTCACAGTACAATCTAATCATAGGTGCTCCCAGTGTGAAGATCTCCCTATAGATAGCATTGCCCTACCAGCATTTTCATTGATTAAAAGCACTCCACATCCATGGTCCAAATTTTCTGAATGGAATTATATCAGACAAAGGAAACTGTTAAAGGTTCTCGCAAAGTCGTACTTTTTGCAATTCTGATAGCTAAGCTTCAAGAACTTTCAATAATAAATATCATGCAAGATCTTCAATAATATTCGTACACATAAGTCAAACACACACGTCACACACACACACACACACAAATAACACACACACATTTATTTTATATTTACGCAAAGGGAAATGCAGCAATGATTTTTAATGGCACCCATACAAGAAAACTTTGACTAAATCAACAATGGCAAGACTAAAACACCAAACAGTATACAATAAGACGCTAATTCATATAGTGACTGTTTCCTACCGCTAGCCATGCTGCAATGTCCAGCAGCCAGTTTTTCATTTCCCATGTTCAGTTCTGCACTGGAAAGCATCACATATTCATCGCAACTCTTCAGAAGTTGCAGAGCATCTGAACAACAAAACATACAACATTTGCAAGAAATTAAATGAAATAAACAAATAGGATATGGTAGGCTACACTGAAGAAGAATCATGAGTAATTTATGACAAAACTCAACCAACACCACTCAAACCAATAAAATCCTAAATTGAGAGACCAAGAGTCACTGATAGCGATACTCCACGAGACCGAGACTGCACAGCTGAAATATCCTACAAGGAAAACGTTTCTGACAAAGATTTCTCATCTAAATATTATGTAAACCAAAGTGCAGTGTTAGCCCAAACAACTTAAATGAAACTAAAGTTGAGGTGAGAGAACGTCAAAAGTAAGAGAAGATCAAAAGCCACTTACTTCTAAACAGCTGAATCTTGGAATCACGTGAAACACAAAGACGGTCATTAAAAACCACGTCATCACTGCCACCGACACTGGATGTCTGCCAATCTGTAACTTGACTATCCAAAGGAGGAGAAGACAACAATGTCCGGCATTTACCGGTAGGAATACCACCACCATCTGAAGAAATACCATCACTAATTTGCTCGGCCAATTGATACACATTTCCATTATTGTCAATAGTTGATTTGGGTTCACTAGTTGATTTGTGTTCACTGGTTGTTCGCTCGTGTGTGTCGTATTCGCTAGAGCGGTTCCCGTCTTTGGACCAACTGCTCTGGCTCGAATTGAGTGACCTACCAAATGAAATTGGGTTTGAAGGCTGGCTTTCAATGTTTCGATTTCTTCGTGGAAATGTGTTAAAGCCCTGAGAAGCGTCAACACTTGTAGATGGGATGCTATTTACACCAGTTGCTACTACAGAATGAGGGACATTGGAAAGAGACAATTTGGTTGATACAGAAGGCGTGACAGCTGGTGTGGAAGCGCTGGTTGCAACAGTTTCGGAAACTGGCGTTAAACCGGCAGGGGAAAATTCTGAGTTTGATTGCAATTTAGAAGTTCGTGCAGAATGTTTACTTGTAGCTCCAGGCTTACTAACCGCAGGCTTTGCACTGGAAGTTCTATTGTACAAAAGAAGTTGTTGCCCCTCTGTGTGTTTTTTGTCTTTAAATTCCGCTTTGTCTGGATGATCATTGCCTGTATTCCATTCCTCAGAAGAAAAATTTCGCAGTCGTTGCGCTCTGCCGAGAGGTAGTCTCTTGACGTTCGTGTTTGGTTGACTTTTAGGCTTAATTTCCGTTGATTTCCTGTTTCCTGAAATATCGTCATGATTTCCCATCGTATCAGTCGTCTTTTTGAGAATCTGCGTCGACCTACTGCACTCAGGGGCTCCTCCTGGCGTTGCTAACCTTAGACGATTAACCCCTTGCGAACTGAGCACACTTCTGACTGTTATCGCATCTATGTAAACACCACTTCCTTTTCGCTCATCAGTTGAATGTCCATCACGCTGACTTGAACCAGGATCGAACTCATGCACGGAGGTCTCAACAGCCTGGAATTTGTCTCGTGTATCCAAAGACCCGCCACGAACGCAATCTCCATCTCCACTCGATCGACGTCCAATCTCGTTGGAATCAGTATTTTCCAACTGAAGAGAATTTGAAAGAGGATCAGCCGAGCGTGAGAGATTAATCTTCCTGGCAAATTCCTCATGAAACCTTGGAGACTGTTCAACATCGGATATGGTAAAGCTTTCTACCGTGCCTCCAGGCGATACTCCGACTCCCTGATGCGAGAATTGCACGGTTTTTGATCGGTTTGCGGATGGTACGAGATTCCCCAAAACGGTGCTACCATGTGTACCATCTGCGACTGATGCACAAGGCCTTGCATCAAAAACTTGGTGAGGATACAGAGAACAGCTGTTCTTAAGATCATCAGTGCTTGCAGAAGAATTTCCCGCTGTCTTCTTCACTGCAATCGCTTGCTGACCGACTGCATTGTCTTGAGGAAAATAACCAGTTTTATGAAAGCTTGAATGGTTTAGCGCTACAAAGTCCCCATTGTTTCTCTTAGTGCTATCCGTAGAATGCTTTTTCGATATATGATCCCTGGTCAGAGACATCGTTTCTCGGCTCTGTATCTGTGGTATCTCTTGGATTTTCACAATGTGCTGAAAATCTGGAGACAATTGACTACAGACGCCAGCACTTCCAGCTTTTGTCGCTGCACAGTCGCCGCCAAAGAGTAGGTCTCTTCTCGTAGAGCATCGACCGGCACAATTGGCCTTGTTCTGATTCGTAGTCACTTCAGATATTCCATCTACTTCAAACAAAAACAATGAATATATCTTAAATGACGCTAACACTTGCTGCTGGTGTACAATACATACGGTTGCTGGTGTACATATGGTTCCTGGTGTACAAATGGTTTGCTGGTGTACATATATCACTCTATGGCGAATTGCATAAAGATTTATGAAGGAAATTTTCACCATATAACAAAATGTCTGAAGTGAATACGACTGCATTCATGAAGTTGAATGTTGCCTATGGCATGCTTAAGGGATTTTATAAATGAACCAGGAATATTTTCGTGAGGAAAAATCGAAAATAGTTTCTCATAAGAACCCAAGTCGCTTAAATTAACATACACGAGAAGCAGTCGTTACAAGATACAACTTTACAACATTTCTTGACGTACTTGAGGCAGTAGAGTTCTAATTTCAGCAGACTGTTTAAAAAATAAGCATTGCATTCATTCATTTCAAAAAGTTGTGTAGCACCCCTTCAAGCAACCCACTCAGAGGCACTCCCAGTCCAACCACAACAATACAAATTGGATGTCAGTAACTTGCAAGATATATGGGCATTATTTCTAGACACTAGGCAATGAGCGGCTCAGAATAGTAACTCTTTGACAGATACGGTACAATGCGATACAGATGTGATGATACTTAAAGTATTAGGAATGCAAATCTCTGTTGAATATGGAAGAATACCAATCAGATCAATCAATAAATCAGGAAGCCAGTGCAAGATCTCACAAGACCAGTTGCCTATCTACGTAGAGGGAACAGGACCTTGAGCAAGTACTTTACTCAGAACTGCTCAACGCCATTGACTGACAATGGCGATGTTGGCTTTTAATCCTTTACCGACCAAAGCGAAGTAAATGGCATGGGAAAATCCTATCAATCAATCAATCAATCAATCAATCAGAATCTATGTAGCGCCCATTCAAGGTACCTACTTAAAGGTAAAGATACCCATACTCTCAGTCGGTAAAGGGTTAATAAATAATAATGAAAAGTCTTCATACCACCATGTTCCGTGTCTTCCACGATCCCATACGGTTCACGTTCCAGAGAAATGTTCCTTGCCGGTGCAGCTGTACTGTCGATCGGACGGCCATTTGGATCGGCGTAGATCATAAGCAACGGTTGGTAGAGACCAGCAACACAGAGATCCATCAACATCTCCCAGGTTGGACCAATCTAAAATCAGTAGAAAAGTATGTAATAAAACACCGGGGAACCAGGCTAAAGGCTATTTTTAGAACAGAGTACCAGCGTAGCCAATTTTGACTGATACAGAACCAGTAGCTGTCTCGCTACTAAAAATTCTGTGGTTATGCAGCTGAAAGGTTTGATTGATGCGACATTGCAAAGGTTATGAAAAACTTGTGAGGTAGAGAACACAATGCGAGACCAAAAAGGGTGAAAATCCCACTACCACAATTAACGATATCCTTAGAATTTGTGGACCCTTTAAAACAAATTAACAGCAAAAAGCTACAGATACAAACTGACAACTGAGAAGCTTTTTCCAGTGCCACTTATGGCAAAACTTTACTAACAGGGACCGGCATATACAGTGCTCATCTTTGAGAAGCATCTAATGACGACACTAACCCCTAACCAACCCTCACGATGCCTAACCTGACATTAACCGACAGTTAGGTCCCCAATACCAAGTTATGCCCTACATGGCAGCAATCATTGAAGTTAAGAGAATACGTCGAACCTCTCTACCTCTCTGACTCTAGCGTCATCAAACAAAATCCACGTCAGCATTTTCGAGTGAAAGACGAATGTCGAGTAGTGTTTGCCGTGGTAGCAGACGAGTGCAACGAGTCTCAAGGTCGTTGTTTGACCCCAGTCCTCATCAACAACAGAGTAGACTAACTGGAAAAGAACAAAACATTAGTCATCACTCAACACTTGAGGATAGCCACCACTACCATTATTATTTTATTTCAATCATTATTATTGTTATTATTATCATTATAAATGATATCGTCACGTATTATTATTATTCCGGAAATTAGGGTAAGGCGTATTCCTAATAATTATTATAATTACTATTATTATTATTAGAATTAATATAATCAATATTATTATAATAATTATTATTATAACACATTTGTTAAGTGTAGCTGCACAAGTCCTTCGACTCATTCAAGGTCCCTGCACACTAATAATTTGGGGATAGAAGTTCGAACCCATACCATCTCCATTGCAAGGCAAGCACCTTAATCAATCGGCCACAACGCCCCACTTTAAGAGTCCGTCAAACTAAATCCAAGAACAGTTGAAATCCAAATATTTCACTATGCAAAAATGAAAATTAACGCCACGGCTTTCTGACACAAAAACTGACAGAAAACGAAGCTATGAAATGCAGGGGTGCCCCTCTTAATTTAAAAAAATTTATATGCACACGCTATAGCGCCCCTTCAAGCACTCTACTCAGAGGCGCTCCCGACTGCAGAGCGGACATTGCATCGGAGTTTCACGCCGAAGCGCTCAGCAATTGCGAGTGAAGGACTTGCCCAAGGTCCCTATCTTATCTGACCATTTATAAAGCGCTTCTCGCAGCAAGAGCCTTTCAGAAGCGCTCCCAGTGCGATTAACTCCGAGAAAAAAGGCAAGTTTTTAGACGAGAGAAAGACGAGGATACACTACCAGAGAGGATGGCAGAGCGAACTGATGGGGGAAGCCCATTCCATAAGGAGGGACCAATGCAGGCAAATGATCTGGATTGAGCCATGGCAGTCCTGACTCGGGGGACAAAGAGGTCAAGCCGATCAGAGGACCTAAGAGGACGCAGCGAAGTGGCAGAAAGGGGGCGATGTATCTGATCGCACAGATACCTCGGAGCAAGACCCTACACGGCGACTTGAGGTGGATTCGAACCTCGAACTTTCCGGCTTCAAGGCAACGACGCCACCACCACTACACCACCATGCCTACGCCTAAATGCTAGAAAAGGACTAAAAAAGGCAAGAAAACACTAGATTGGTTTCGCAGTGAGAAATCCATTAAATTTGCTGAATTTATGTAAATGGAACACAGGTTTTCTGTGAGGAAAAGAACAGCACTTGGAATTTCTTATGACTTTTTAATAGTCGTTGTGTAACAATTTTCAAACTTTACTAAATTTTACCGCTTTTTCGTCAAGATGCCTGAAAAAGAGAGATAATACATGTAAAATTTTAGCATGGAAGAACCTACGTTACAAAAAGCTAAATCCTGAAAACCTTAGAAACCTAGACAAGAGCGGAAAAAACCTAGATCTAGGTGCAAAAGATAATGAGTGGTATCTCTGATGAAATGATCCCTTACATCCGATGGACGGAGTTCCGTTGAAATGCACCGAATGACCTTCCGGATGTGGGATCGACTTGGATGATCCGAATCCCAGATGAATCCGATGCTGATGACCTCGGGTGTATTGGCCAGGGTTTGTCTCGTCTCAATCAATCCACCACATTTGGACTGAAAAACATGACTGCGATGTAAGAAACTATAAAGTAATGAACAGCTCTAAAGGGTAATCTAAGACTTTTGTAATTGCAATAATAATAACAATATTTAATAATATTTTTCTTTAATGAAACGCCCGCAAATGCACAGCACTGTATAATTATTTACAAGTTATGCAGTTATCTTAATGAACATAAATCTTAACTACTTACACAGCAGGCAGCCTGCATTACAACGGCGCTAATAGCAGCCTACAAAGCACATCTATCCAAAGGGGCTTCAGGACTCGAACTCAGCTCTGCTGATCTCTATGCCAGCGGTCATAACAATGTGCTCCCGGGACCCTTAATAACAACAATGAACATGACACTTTTAGAACCATTTGGTATTTTCTCAAAGGTACTGCTATACAATGGCTCTAGTACCGGGCAATGCTAGAACAGCAAGTTTATTATTAAGAAAACAGTGGATATAATGCAAGTAAACAAAAGTATAGTTGATAGGAGTTAGAGATGCTCTGAGACCCAAACTCACAGAGCATCTTCTGGTTTCGCCAGAATTCTTTGCACGACAAAGCAGTTGACCAAACGACGCAATCTCATCAGTCGACGATGTTCCCAGTCTGGCCAATCGCAAGTAAGATCTAATTCAAACGCACAGCAACAGATCTGGTAAGAATCAGAAAATGGTCAGAACAGTTCCCAACAAACTCTTCGTGGTTTTACCAACTGCTGAGTATTGTTATTTTGTTATTTCCAACTTAGCCTGGGTCGGGAGTGCCTCCAAGTATGGATCTTGTTCGGGTTCTACATAGATTTGATTGCATGATTGACAGCATATGATAATGGAACGCAGTTGCTGAATGGTAAAACTTCTTGTGCATCAAGAGGCTAAGAATAGCACTACATTGGGGGAAAAACTTATGCTGCTGTCAAGTTAATTCATTAAATATTATTTCCCCTTTTCTAATCACTGTAATTACTAAAATTAAAACATTTAAAATGCGACAGATTCAATTAAATTTTAGCATGTATACGGCCTTCAATCACGAGCATATTTAAAGGTTTTCCGGATTCAAAGCTCTCAAAATAAATAATTTCCAAGTTTTAAAATAATCCTGTGTATTTTGCGATCAAGTCCATTGGAACTAGCACCCTGAAATGGAACCCCCAATATTTTCCCCTGGCTATGCCTCTGCCTTCAACTGTGGAAATTGGTCAAAGAGTGAGTGAGCAGTACTAACATAATAGCGGATGTTGAGACGTGGTAGACTAACTGGTTGAAGATCAAAGGTTCATCAGATGCATTGCAAGCGCAAACCATCTGAAATACAAATACAATCAAATAAATTTAAAAAAACTTAGTGTAAGTAGTAGGCTTAGAACCGGGGTATATGCTGGAATATGAAAGCACCCTTTAAATCTTTTTACACATGGGAGACCAACCAAATTGCAAATTCAATCACTCATTTGTTCATTCAGAGCATTTATATATCTCCTTTTCAAAAACTCATGCTGTCCACCCACAACTAAAGAATCAGTAATATACATAATTATATAGTATAGGCGCTTTACAAAGGGGCGCCGTAACAAATGCGCGCAAGCAAAAGCGCGCAGACAAATGCGCGCAGACAATAGCGCGCAGACAATAGCGCGCAAAGCGCGCAACAGGGACTTTCCCGTCAAAAGAGCGCAAAAAAGAGCGCGCAAAAAAAGCGCGCAACAAAGAATTTTTTGCGTGGGGTGGCTCACAACGTTAGCCTATAAACTTATAGAATTTGAACTCTATATCTTCTTAACATTTCTAGCGAGGCACTATTTGACTTGATTCGATTTACTTCGTTTCGTCTTTACTACATTGCGTTTAAGAACAACTATTTCATTGCGTTTAGGATTACATGTTGCGTTAAAGAACACTGACGATAGGATATGTTGAGACTAGATTTCAAGTTTAAGAACAACGTTTCGTCTATATTTCATTGCGTTTAGGATTACATGTTGCGTTAAAGAACACTGACGATAGGATATGTTGAGACTAGATTTCAACTTTAAGAACAACGTTTCGCGTCTATATTTCATTGCGTTTAGGATTAAATGTTGCGTTATTTCTCACATTCTGTTTCCTTATGTTTAGATGCTGATTCAATAAAAAAAATTGTTGGGTTTATGTGTGTTATTTGCGCGCGCATTTGTCTGCGCGATTTTGTTACTGCGCGCATTTGTCTGCGCGCATTTGTCTGCGCGCTTTTGCTTGCGCGCTTTTGACGGGACACCTACAAAGGTTTTTATACAATACAATACAATACAATATTCCCATTTTAAGGAGATCTTCCACAGAATGAAATACAGATTATTTATCATTAAATCATAAAGATCATTTGCAATATCTCTAGATAAAACAAAATTAAAGTTTGCATCAAAGCAAAACTACTTATGATAAACAAAAGTCAAACCGTAAAATACAAGCAAACGAGAAACCTAGAATTCTCTTAACCTGCTCCACAAGAAGCATGGCAAACTTCTGGTGTGGGATACAGTGCGGAACCTGGCAGGTTTCCTCAGACTGGTTCCAGGCAAGGTGGAAATGAATGCGTTGTAGAATGGTCTCCTAAACAGATGACAGACAAAAGAGCAACAGATTAGAAAAGAACAACAAAGCATTTAAACCACGTAAAAATCATAAACTATTTTTCGCATGAAAATTAGCTGAATATCACAAACGCAATGAAACTGGAAAAAATCCAGCTTGCTCGACCGTGTAGTGGTTAGTGAGCTGGACTGAAAAGCGAGAGGTCGGGGTTCAAACCCCCACCAGGACAGAAGAAATTTAGTTTAAGATTTCTGCCACACCTGCACTCTCAGCTGACTCAGCAGTTATGAGTACAGCAACCGTACACTGTCGGTGGGAAGACGAGGTGGCGAGGGCGAGGACTGGTTGCCCAACCGCATGTATGCCAAGGCCAAGAAAATGAAGGAGTTGACACTTGACATCCATGGTTATTGCCTCATAGCAAGCTTAAGGTCTTCTCTCTTTCCTCTTGCTTTCTCATAATAGTCTTTGATCAATGACATGGCAACTTGAACGAATTCTTGGCTACAATTACATTTTATTCTACAATATGAATTACAACTCGAGTCCTTCCCTCTGTGGTAGTCTATCCTCATCTTTTTCTTGCCTCAAATCCCCCCTATTTTCTCTCAGGGTCGATTGCACAGGGAGCACTTCTGAAAGGTTTTTGCTGAAAGAAGCGCTATATAAATTGTCATATACAATACAATACAATTACAATATAAGTAGGCAAGTGTAATCCTTGTTTATTAAAACCGCATAACAGTCCTGCATGAAATCAGGCATTATAGAGGACTCTTGGTAAAAGCGTTTTCTTCATTAAGTTGTCATTAGCTTAAATTACATTACTCGACATTGTACAGCATTGCACTACAAGCAAAAAATGACATGTTTCTTAATTTAAGCGACAATGCAGTGCAGGACAATCAACCATCATAAAATCAACACAAAATCCACAGCCTGCACCTGCCGTAAGTCCTGTCAATGCGAAGAATTTCTCAGTCTCACATCATCGAACAAGCATAATACAGCCACAGCATTGCTATAAATCTCGCAATTCACTCAGAACCCTATATTACCATAGACAAATAACCCTTCCTATGTTCATCAGAAGAATTCCAAAGCAGACGAACATTTCTAACACGCACGTCTGAAGTCCTTTGGAAACAAGGTAAGGTTAGGTCACGCATCGGGTACATGGGGGAGGGGCGGTGGATCCAAACCACCAAAATAAATAACTGGTGAAAAACACCTGTTCAAAAGTGACCCCATACTCTATGAAAATGTCCAATGGAAACCCCCCCAAAGGAAACCCCATATTGGTTCCCGGCAAGATCATTGAGGTCATGTAATACATGGTTCAAGCATTCATCTCATTACAAGACACTTAAAAGCATAATAGTAGTAGCACCATTAATAATAATAATTAATATCAATAATGATTACTTCTTATGTCTAACATACTCATCACCAGTATAGTTCGTTGTCAGTAAAAAATTAATAATTCCAGAAATTTTAATCAGTAAATGTCAATGCCCTTCTCAAAGTTTTACTTTCAAGCTAACCATTAACCCTAGATAATGAGAACAGAGACAGCCAAACAATGTATTGCACTGGAAATCCCAGGAACAATATATTGCACTGGAAAATCCAAGGAACAATGTATTGCACTGGAAACCCCAGGAACAACACAATGAACTGGGAAAACCCAGGAACAATATCTTACACTGGGAACCTCGACCCTAAATTTCTCAACAAGATCATCAACGGTACCAACGAGAGAAAAGCACTCACAAAACATTCCGACGCATCGTTCATTCGCCCGAGTTCGAATCGGCGTTCGTTGGCAAATGACTCGGCCAGCGCCTCACGCAACACATCAGATGGCAGCACCTTATGGTCGCTGAACTGGAACTGAGTGAATATCACCTAAACCGATGATGTAGAGTACACATAAAACTGATTGCATTCACATTGTAAAAGGTGGTAAACCACCAGAAGCAAGCATCAGCCAATCACAAGCAATTGCATTTTCAGCGTACCCCAGTGCAATTTTTAAAGGAAAATGAATTAAATTGTAATTACAGCAAATGTTTATATGTGTTAAGTTGTAAAACAGTGCATATTTGCCAAAGTAGTTGGTTGTAAAATAGTGCCCATTTACATAGCATAAAATTGTAAAATAGTGTGCACATATAAGTATCAAGCGTAAAATAATGCACATATGTAAGTATTAAGTTAAGTACTAAGTTGTAAAAAAGTGCACAATTATACAATCCTCCTTCAATACGTGCACATTCTAACCTTGAGCGCACAGAAGATGCACGCATTCTGTACACAGCCATGACCAGACAGAATTCGAAAGTTTCTTCGAAAGACGTCCAAATGCCAGAGAACCTGAAGAAGTTCCAAACAACAGATGTTACGTAAGGTTGGCGAGTACTTAAAATTCTAATTTCCCCATCCACGAGATAAGTAAACACAAGTACTATGCAAGCATGCATGTATGTGTGAGCGCATTTGATCAAGTATGCTTCATAAAGTACTTAGACTTAGACTTATAAGTCTAAGTACTTTATGAAGCATACTTGACAAGTAACATACATTATAAAAAATTTCCTCCCATGATCCAAAAAAGACAATCTCTTTAGATCAAAGTATGAAGCGTTAGAGATTTAGCATGCAAACGATGACCCCTTTGTAATCTGAACACAGCACAGATCAAATTTCAAATGCATTGTACTCTATTAAATCACTCATTCGTGAATTCATCAATGACTTTATATACCGTAGTGCTTGTTCGATGCGAAAACTCAGATGCGCTCTCAACCTCAGCACGGAAAAATTAAAGATGTGCGAGAAATGGCTGAGAAACAGTTCTAGGGTGCAAATCGTCAAGGGGAGGCCATTCTAGGTTACATTCGGGTCATTCCATGTCAGATCAACCAGACCTTCCCACCTTCAACTTCAGATTTTGCTAAAAAAATTATCAATTTTTCGTCCACCATTTCCAAGCACAAAAACAAAAATTTTATTAAAATATTTCAAAATTTGACCGAGATACGATATTTTAAAGTGAGGCGGGGTAGGCGAAAATTTGCATCCGATTTCCCGAAACGTTCTCTGCGGCTATATTCAACATGAAATATCTCAAGAAGCGTTGCAGGTAGAGGCATGGGGTTTTCACTGCTGTATTCAGCAAGTTGGTGGCAATCCACTGAGCCTATTATAATGACTGTGTCTTGAGTAGTGACTCCATGGGACAGCTGCCAATATGCCATCTCAGAACTCGCAAACTGCATTTTCTTGAATTTGACTGACCGATATCAGAAAATGTACTTGCAAGAAATGTGCAATCTGTTAATATTCTGATTTAGCAAGTAATTGGCTCCTACTGGATGTACTTTGTTGTGTAATTTGAGTGCAAATTTTTTCATGCTGACATACCAATCTTTGTCGAACTGACGAACGGGGGACAACTTTACCAGGTGATTTTGGAAAAATGGACAACTGGAATTTACCCTAACTTCATATTTATGAAAAGTGCATGGGGAGGCCATTCTAGGTTACATAATTCTGTCAGTCCTAAAACTGTGTGCAACACATTGTTTCATCAGATTCTTTTCAGAACACATTTCAGCAAGCCCACTGTTTAGCTCGGTAAGAGTGTCATGTTTACAGCACATTCGAGAGTCATTTACATTCAAAAGAGATCTACTCTTACCTGCACGGCAGAATTCAGGAAGCAATTGTTCTGCCCGACAGGATTCAGAAGTCCTTTAGCATTATCGAATGCCATACTGGCTCTTGGATTCCAAACACGCTCCCCGTCAGGCTCTTCCAACGAGACAGGTTTTCCATCATACCCAGTCAACAGCAAAGCACTAGTACCATGCGTTTCGGAATAATTAGATGCAAGTTCATCACTTCTTTCAACAGAGCTGGATTTTCCAGCTGCCCCGCCCAATGTCCGACGATTTCCACCTATCGACGGAGTTGGAAGTGTAGCATATTTTCCAGGTTCGTAAGCTGGACGCCCGGCAGATTTTCTCGAATGGTGAAATGGATTCGCGGACATCAGTTGAGAAAATTTATTGCCATCAGCAGTTTCCTCATAACTCGTTGCAGCGGAAGGCTTGAAACTCTGATTAGCGATGAAATTCTGCATTACTATGAACAGCTGGTTCTGTGTTTAGACATCATTGCTACAAATAAAAAGTCAGACAAACATGTTTTAAATAGAGACAAAACCTGTGTAAAGCCTTAATATCATCTAAAGTAATTTTTATTCAATAAGATGCATGTTATTGGCAGAGTCATCATGCTGCCTTATTATTATTTGCCCACCAAAATTCTTGTATTCAGACACATGCACATAAGACACTTGCTCATTCGTATAGACATACAACATACATACATGAATAATATGTGCATACCCAAAATGCGTATATACAAACAATATATATATATATATATATATATATATATATAAACAAACACCTATAAACACATACACCACAAATGCATGCACCTATATACTCTCTGTAATCATACATATACTACACACTTAATGATTGCTTATGCATTATATACATTGAAAATACATGCATATGCAACTACACACATGCACACACAAATACACACACACACACACACACCTCTAGCTATACCTGCAGGTACACCTAGCAAGCATATTTATTATTATTTTGTTAGAACTTGTTCGTACAGTCAGAGATAAAATTGAGTAATGACTGACAAAACTGCACTTTCAAGGGACTTAGAAAGGTGCTACATAAATGCTTAGACATGGTTTAGTACAAGCAAACCTCATAACCTTTAATACATCCACAATCCAATCATAAATGGCTCAAAAAATAGACAAAACAGAAAGAGAAAAATACTATAAATAAGTACACAACTACAAAAACATGCATACATGCAAACAAGCCTAGATACATATATACAAATACATACACAAATGAACACCCACTACAGATGCACATACACCCTTACCTCATTATAAACAAACACATATAAATAGAATTAAAACCAGTGGCTTAAATTTACTTTAAAACAGCCTAACTACAACTATTAATTTATACAAGATATTTCCTAATAACAACTCGAGCAAAACCCATGCCGGCAAATGACACCAGCAAATCATTAAAAATACATCTGTTTATTGCAAGCAAGGCCCATTGAAAAGCCTCTGTAGGCCAACCCACCACCAGCCAATAACCAACGTGCTTCCTGCTTAGGGCGAATATTCAATGAATCTATTGTCAGTCTGTGAGAGACTCCCAGGCTTGCGATAATGGTCTTGTGTACTCAGGGACACCTCTGGAGTTTCATCGTAAGGCGCTATATAAATATGCACTTACAATTAACTGGAGGAATTGCTAAAACCATCCAAATAGATTCCAAATACGATCTCCAAGAGTAAAATAGCTAAGGTGGTAGCTGCACGGTGGCTCTTCAATTCCTAGGCCATGATGACAAATTCACATACTGCATATTGTCGAACATTGTGCATCATTATTAAATAAAAAAAATTATGAAATAAAAAACTAATGTAATTCCATATCATTCCTGTTATGATCATAATATTATTAGTCAGTGTTGATTTAACAGCCCGTGCCCGCAGTCATTAAAACGCTTAACATTCTATATTATTTTTAAAAGAAACAAATTCTTTCCATCCTTAACTTACGTTATTTCAGATACGATTGCACTTTATTACTTATTTTACATGAATTTCGTACTTTAAAACGAAAAGCATAAATAAGACAAACTTTTAAAAAATCCCACCATAGCGTAACTTTTATAGCTCATAGCTTGAATAAGAGTGAAGCAGGATTATATAGCGCCATTATTATTTTCTAAAATGTAAATATTACCATGGATAAGGCAACTTTTGGAAATATTAAAAATACTGCTTTCTGCCCACTTGAAGGATTAATTAAATTACTTCTCAACAAATATAATTTACAATAATTATTATAAACTAAATATTATTAAATTTAAATGTGCGCAAAAAAACATAGTTTCATGGCATATGTGACGGCAAGAAGAGGAAGAAGAACGTATCTCTGATCGGAAGGTCAGCATGATTTCTGTTCAGATGTTCGATTAATTTGGTAGTTTTGCAGTTTAATAGAATTTTAATTTCTTTTAAACTTTACTGAGTGTCAGTGAGAGTTGTCATGGCATTTTAAGACATACTTGTTGTGCTTGATGGGACTTCGGAACCGTCGAATCTGTTTGCCTCGACAGTGCTGCTTGCCGCTTTGCAGTAAACACAGCACTTGGTGTCATTTAGACCGGTCGTAGAAAAATAATTGGACCACGGTGAATAGTGTTTACTGGCCGCCGGATTTCGGCGGAACGCATGAGCTGGAGGAAAACATTACATGACCCTAATTTTGGTCTTGAAACGCGCAATCGTTGCTTCAATTTGTACAGTGAACTAATTATACGATGCAGGGTTGCATGTAGTGAGGTTAGAATTGAAAATATAGTTCATTTATTGCATATATTATAACTTGTAGGCATCACTGAAAATTTACCAGACTTGACTGATCCTGCCAAGAGAATATAAATGTGTATACATCGATTTTATCAATACTCATGGCTTTAATTAAGTTTTGCACGGTTTTTTTGTACTTCCGAGAGTGTGGATTCTTGTAGTCCTCGTGCCATTTTAGCTTAAATAAATTCATAAATTTTTATTTTCAGACAGTATTAACAATTACCAAACATTGCTATGGCCGCGAGAGGGACACTGAGTTCGTTATTTCGACTGCCGCTAAGAGTCGGCTCCGTCCAAGCATTTCCGACAATGCAAAGGAGTCTCGTTCGGTCTTCGCTTTCACAGACCAACTGCCCCGCGTTGTTCCAGACGAACCAAGGCTTTCACACATCCTCTAGACGCCAGAATGAACATATCATCAGCATACAGGACGAAGAGGATTTCAACAAACGGGTGCTGAAGAATTCAACGCCTGTTATCGTTGATTTCTTTGCAACGTAAGATTTTAATATATTATATATGTGCAGTTCTGCTGTTTGGTATTGATACATTGAGTACAAAAGGTTATACTAACGGGTTAAGACACTGAGGGCAGAGCTCTATGAGTTTTTTTTAAACTGATTATTTTATTGTACTGTATATGATAATTTATTTACAAGCATATCATTCAGTGGTGCTAAGAGGATTTGCTTTTGTAAGCTCTCGGGGAAGGATCAAATGCATTCTCTCAAATCACAGCTCGTGGTTTGTGTTTACAATCTACAGACGGACTCTTCTTGCTTTACCATCAGAGGACCAGGGCTGTTTAAAAAAAAATTATAACTGCACAAACCCTTTCTTTGCCTTCCCATCCTCCATGTTAAATTACTCCCACTCGCAGGACAATGACCTTTTTCACTAGTTTTTACTGCACAGAAAATTTGCTTCTACAACTGCACAGATCCATTTATAAAGTTCTGCACATTTTGTGTCCAACTGCACGCTAAAAAAGCCCTGCAGAGGACTGCTGCTAGGCCAACCGACCTCTTGAATTTCTCGCCCAGCTGCTGTGCTGTGGCCGGTTGGTGCAGTGGTCACCTAGTGTTCTCGGACCTGAATCCATGCCATCCTATCCAGGGGATGATTATCTCTATATTCAGGGTTTGTTCAACTTGAGATCAGTGAAATCTTGTAGGTTGCTATTGGTGCCCTTGTATTGCAAGCTGTCCGTTCTGTTAGTAGTTGAGATTGATGTTAATTAAGATAACTGTATACTGTAACTGGTTGCGGTCTTTCAAACGGATTGTTGATTAAATGAAAATTATAAATACGGCAGAATCCTAAATGTGCTCAAATTCGAAGTATGTCAGAGGCAATCTGAGACAGAGGCTAGGCCTGACCAGGGTGGAAAGGCCGGGAGGGAGGAGAGGGATTGAATTGGTTGTTTAGTTGGGATAAAAGTCGCTGGTTGTAGGCCTATCGCTGGTCAATCCCGGGATTGACGCATTTGTTTTCCGGGATTGAGGAAATCCCCTGGGATTACATTCCATAATTGTAACTAATTGTTGTACAACACCCTGTCTAACAGAGTGGAATGGAGAAACTGCATTGCCCGATGTGCAGAGCTGCATGGGAAGGACTAAGGTCTAAGGTAAGGACCCTGTCTCTTGAAATGATAGGAATTCTGGACTCTCAAAATAGCTAATAACGAAACAGAAAATTACAAAGTTGCAGAGAGAAAGAGAAGAAGAAGGATAACAATGTGCCTGGCATTTGGATAACAACTGGATATTAATCTATCCATTGTGATATCTCTAGATCCAGACACCACTGTTATGATCTGATGCTTCTATGGCCACATTAGCAGTGGCAGTCTCCAGCCACTGATGCTTTTAAGTGGTTCCATCTTTTCTGTTTGCAGCTGGTGTGGACCTTGCAAGCTGCTTGGGCCTCGTCTGGAATCTCTGATAGCTGGTAAAAATGGAAAAGTGATCCTGGCTAAAATCGATATCGATGAAAATACAGACCTCGCAGTAAACCACGGAGTAAGTGGATTATCTAAGTGACACATAATTTATGTAGGCATTAGTTTTATTTGTTATTTTTATACTCTGCTATTTTAGCTCTTTAATGAAGAATGCGCTAAGAGCAACTGTGAAACTAATGTAGCTCAGTGAAGCGTTAATATGTGACTTTTGTAGCACTTAAGAAATATACTATGAATGCTTTCAATTGAGCTCTGTGAATACCTCTGAATTTTTTTAGGCAAGATTGGATTGATGCAAGAAATGGAAAAATTATTGGTGTAAGGATATATATGGAGATTGTTTTGAAGTGATACTAAGAATGTGTAACTAGTTCTAGTGTAATGATTGAGTTCTAATATAATGATTGAATTCTAGTGTAATGATTGAGTTCTAGTGTAATGATTAGATTCTAGTGTAATGATTGAGCTCTAGTGTAATGATTAGATTCTAGTGTAATGATTGAGTTCTAGTGTAATGATTGAGTTCTTGTGTAATTATTGAGTTCTTGTGTAATTATTGAGTTCTAGTGTAATGATTGTGCATATTGCTGCAATATAACAATTTTAAAATTTGTAGTGTAGTTGCACTTTTGTGAGGTACTTACGTACAGTGTAGCAAATCTTTTGTAAAGCATCATTTTGGCTTAAGGCAAGGGAGAGGATTATAGGATTGGCTACCCGCGGTCATGCTATCATGCAAAGCCGTGCTTTGTGGTTGGTCTGGCCATATGGAATAGTCTCCATCTTGAGCTACGCCTGTTCCCTAAATCACTTTCTGACACATTCTATAAACACTTGAAAACTGTTCTTTTTGGCCATGCTTGAGTGGGGAGCACCTCTGAGTAGTTTATTTGAAGAGGTGCTATATAAATATTCGAATGGCTGAATGAAAAATATTTATAGTGGGAGGTGCTCACTGCCCAGAATGTTAGAGTACAACAAGACCATTCTTGTATGAGATGACTACGAAAAAAATCTAGGTTCAACTGTGATTTGTGTTGCAGGTGGAGGCTGTGCCAACCATCATCGGCATGAAAGACGGCAAGGTCATAGACAAGTTCGTAGGGTTGAAGGACGATGCGGACTTACAAAGTTTCGTGGATAAGTTAATCGGTTAACGAATTTGTCATTCAGAGGTTGCAGATAGCAGACGGTACAAAGCGTACGCACAGATGGAATCCTTTAATTCGCGAGAACAAAATTTGCGTGGGACATGTTTGCTACGAAACTGGCCTTTGAAATATTATGTGTACATGTTGCAGGCCTGTTCAATTCGTAGATAAGCTAAGCCGAGGTATGTGGAGTTTTGATAAGAATTTGACAGATCAGTTAATGACGTTAGCATTTAGCAAATGATGTATTTGAATCTTGTAGCACGTATCATAACACAAATTCTTTTTCAGTGTGGTTGGGAATCTTTAAAACTAACCTCGTTGTGCAGCACAACTGTGTTGCTACTTAGTTTTGTAATGACGTTCTGTTGTGTAACAATTCATGATCATAGTGGTGCAATAGTCTATCAAACTCGAAGAATTCTGTTTTTCTGTCTCAAACTATATTTCTTTAAAACAGTTTGCGGGACGAATTTCAAGTATCCATGTCATCTGAAGCATTCGAGAGCCACTGCAACAAGTGGTTAATTCAATTTTAATGTAGATTACATTTATTGACTACAACTTTCAACACTCTAATGGCGAACTCCAATGGCATCCAAGCCACATTAGTACGCGAGTTAAATTGAGATGTGTCTACAAAGTGCTTGCAACATGGCTAAACAATTAAAAAGGTGAAACTTTACATACCGGTATGTCCCGGGGGGTGAATATTTTCCTGGTGGTGCTGTTGTAGTAAAATGGTACTAACTTTCATTGACATATTGTTTGAGAAGGATAACTAACTCAAGATTTATAAACTACTCAAGACTTTGGGCTGGGTCGGGAGTGCCTCTGGGTAGTTATCTTGAAGGGGCGCTATATAAATTAGATAGATAGCGCTATATAAATAAATGAATTGATTGCTTGACAAAAGAATTAGACCTGTCCAAATTCATGTAGTGCAACTTTAAATTCACAGAGATGTTTCTACAAACGTGAAAAATCACGATATTGTTACAGATCTTTATTACAAGCAACTTTCACCAAAAGTCAGATAATATGATCACGAACTCAACAGTTACTTATCTGATGCCTGTAACGCACTTTAAAATCCTAGTTTGCGCAGATGTGCAGTTCAAAGTAAATTCTGGCACACGCCTCTACAAATAAAGAGGTAAAGGTGACACGTGGTGGATGCATTTTTCTGGGTTCCAGTTGTGCAGATTGAATCTGAACTTCCCATTTAGGTACACCATACGAGTGACATTCTGTGTGCCACTTGGTGCATATGGAATCAATCTGCTAGTGAACTCCAGTATGGTATGTACCAAACCTGGACATGCTTGTCTCTATGACCAAGTGACATAATCAGTGCAACTGGCACAATGAGAGAAATTGATGGCAAGTTATGTGATTTACTGGACCCTACTCCAAGACTTGGCCACTGCCTGCCCAGTGGTCTTTTAACAGGAAATGGTACCTCCACATTGCCCATGAAACACAGTTTTGCATGTAAATACTGCTGTATCAGTATGCCATATGCTGGCTGGCTGGGCTGATAATAATATGTATAGATCAATGGATTTTGTTCACTGCATTTATTTCAAATACTTCGAATAAACGAGAAAATACATCAAAACACTGAGACCAATGAAGATGAATTTAGATTATATAACCAACTAAAAAGCATCGTTTTTCAGCTACTGGATTTTATTTAAACAGTAATCTGCTCTTGCATTGGCGTGAAAACTATTACTGGTATGGTTAAACTGTTAAAGTTGTAATTGTGTTCTAGTATACAAATATTTCATGCTGTGTTTCTTGGATTGTCACATAACAGCAGCCTGTAAAAAAACGTTCTAGAAAAACTTACTGTGAAATAAAGGAAACCTAGCAAGTGATGAAAAAAATACATACAAACCATAATCTAGGTTACCGTAGCTTCTTACACAGACAAATTACAGTTACTGGTCAATCCAGCATAGCAAAGCATATACAGGGCAAGTACATTTATTTGATCTTTCTGCATTCATGCCTCTGGAGGCTTAACAAGAACTTATGAGATCTGAACAAACAAAAGAATAAATTAATTACAATCTGTGACATTGCAACTTCTAGTGCCCACAAAAGTGAAGTCGTGGGAACCGGCTTATTCACAGGCGCTCATTCAAAACAAAGTTTATAGTCGGGGAGGGGTCAGGGTCCAGAGTCAGCCAGGCAGATAGATCGCTACGGTGGATGATGCTTAAAGCTGAAATGGCAACGGATTAGGGGAAAATTTAAGAATCAGGCGATGCTGAACTACATGCTTCATCACCAAAATGTAAAAAAAATCAAAAACGCATTTAGGTTATGTAGGTTTATAGAGGACATTTATTATTATTATTACAGGTATCTGCCTTTGAAGCTATAACAAGGTGTTGCATGCATGGCCTTTCCCCAACCTACAAGATCATGACAGAAGATAAAATGAAAATTTCTAAAGGTGCATTGAACAGAACAATAAAAAAACTTGTTTAAGGATGACGGTTGAAGTAAACTGTGCTTAGATTGCAGATGCATGTGACCATCAGGTCCCCGCTGGCTTTAAAGCACCACAATTGCTGAGCATTCCTGCAAAGGACAGGAACACAGAGCTTCATGTTTACCACAACTACGAAAACTGTCCTTTCACTTCAAGGGTCACTTGAAATACATTTTGAAAAAAATTTGTCATGTTTTCTCGTGTTTGGAAGCCAAAGTTTCTCATCTACGTCCATAGATATTCCTCCCGTCTTTCACAGCCTGCAACTTAGGAACCCCTTTCGATGGCGGCTTCCGGTGTTTCCGCATGTGAGCCTGCAGACCGGTTTTCCACCGAAACTCCGCCCGGCAGAAGGAACAAACGTGCGGCTTGGCGCAGTTGTCGCTGGAAGAACCGTAGCCACGATTTTCAAACACCGTCTCTTCCGGCCGGTCTTCGATTAGAACGCCGTAATATGATTCCTCGATCGTTTCAACATTATCGACAACCGGCACGTCCGAATTGATTCTCTCGCTGTAGACAGCACCGTCGTCTTCGATTCTGCCAAGCTCCATCTGACCCGTGCTCAGCTGCATATCGGAATTTAAAATGAACTCGCTATTGTCCGGATTTTTGACGACGATCACCTGAGCGACGGAATCCGTTGAATCCTTCAAGAAGTCGTCGGCAAGGCAGTTCTTGAGTTCGTCCGGGACGTACGCCACTCCCAACACCGAGGGATTCTGGCCGTCGGTGTTTATAACTTCTTCAACAACACAGTTGTTCTCCGGTGCGACGACTGCCTCTGGAGCTGACAGATCGTCGGCCGACTTAATCAGAAAGTACTTCACAGTGGAACTGTCGGCACCCGGTGCGGGATAGACCAGCGGCAGTTTGCCCTCCGGAAAATCGTACAGCTTCAGATCCTGCGGGGCTAAACCGCTCATCTTGATTAGAACGGTTCCACCTGAGTTGATGAAGGAACTGCTACCGTCTACGAAGACTTGGTTGTTTGTCAGGTGACTGCTTGGCGCGTTTCTTTTACACGACTGGACGTCAAGACTGCTTTCGCTGTTCAACTGCTTCACCTTTTCGTGGTACTTCATGTGCGCGACGTAGCTGAAATCGTACTGAAACGTGACCATGCACTTCTTGCAGGTATACGTTTCGCTGCTGCTCGACGTAAAGTTCTGATATCTTTCGGATTTCATGACAGGAGCTTTATACGGAAAGTTTCTGCTGGCGTCGCCATTTGACGTCAAACTGACTTGCCTTGGGTCTTGAGCAACCCGGTCTTGGACCGACGTACCGGACTGTGATCTCTTGTCAAGGTGTACTACGTAAGGTTTTGACGACGGGAAGTTGTGCACAACGTTTGCCTTTCGTATGTAAACAGTCTTCTTGAGATTTTTCGGTGCTTCGAACTTGTCGCTACGTAACGGAAAGTCAACTTTTAAATTGGATGGCTTATTCAAGCCGTGCACCTGAATGTCGCTCCTACACGTTCTGTTTAGCTTGGCATACATCGCCTTGTTTAGCAGCCTCTTCTCTTCGTGCATTTTCATGTGCAGGCTGTAGCTGAAGTCGTACTTGAAAGCCCAATTGCACATCGGACACTTGTACGGCTTTTCGTCGCCCTGCCTCACGGCCGCGCCCTCCGGCCCGGACTTCCGACAGCCGCAGCACAGTTCGGAAGACGTCCCGATGGACTTACAGTCCTGGGAACTCGACCGGCACGCAAAGGGCATCTCCACCATGTGACCGTTCTGGTCTCGGATGTTGACGCTGTGGGCTTTCCACAGGTGCACCTTGAGCGACGCCATGCTACCGAATATGGCGCCGCATGTCTTGCACATTGACGAGTTCGTCTGGTGCAGCAGCTCGTGCTTCTCAAGATTCTCCAGCCACGAGAAAGTGGCCAAGCAGACCTTGCAGCGGAACTTGTACTCGTCCAGGTGCGCGGAACTGTGATGATCGTACAGGTCTCTCACCTGCTCGAACACGGCGCCGCATACCTTGCACACCTGGGCCTTGCCGTTCGGCTCGCATCCGACGCTGACGTTGTACTGCTGATCGGTCTCGAAAACTTCGCTGCACGTAGTACAAGCGAAGTCTGGCTTCGCATGGGTGGCTTCGTGCAGGACAAGGTCACGCTCGGAGACAAAGAGGAGTCTGCAGACAATGCAACGATGCCGGAACCAAAGTCGCCGATCCACCATCGTACAACGATTGTGCAAACTATATCTGAAAGTGAAAATCAGAAAACAATGCATGAACTGCAATTCTGATGCTTAATTGTCCATCGTTATTCAAATGGGGCGTCGTGCTCTATTTTCTTCCAATCAGGGTGAGCTCCTCATTCCCGAGATCGAACTGCTCTTAGACAGCACCATGCTTTTTCTGTTATTGAGTATTGACCCATGGTATGGATTTGGGCTTCAACTGTTTATACACCATATGCCTAGACACCCTAGAGTTTGATCAGATGCTTTTTCTCGCAGCCTGAAAAATGTCCTTTTCGGCCGAGGTGAGTTGGGAGTGCTCCTGAGTAGTACCTTGGAGGGCACTACATATGCAAATCTCCATAATGAATTAATGAATGAAAAAGTGTTGCAGAAGACTACTTTGATTGGAGTATCAATCAAACAGTAGCTAAACCAATGAGAAGTAACTATGCTGGTGTACAGTTTGCTATGTTTAATAAGTCAGTAGCCTTTTATTTAATTTAAAAATGTACAACTTTAAAGCAGATGCTAAAAGCAATTTAAACTTTCAAAACATCATGCATCTCAACACTTCATCCCTCTTGCTGACACTCCACACACCCATCCACTAACACGTCGCCTCTTACTTCCTCTGATGCATATGTCCGCAATCTTGTTGTTACTTACAATCTCTCCTCCTCTAAGCTCTTGCACTCCTGCTCTATGTGCAATCATAATCTCTGCCACATCCGGTCCATTGCTTGATTTTAAATCTGCCTTCAATACTGCTACCTTCGCTGCCTACTCAAGGCTGGATAACTGAAGATTCCCCTTTTCCTCAATACCGAATCCACACAACTAAAGTGTCTAAAACTTATCAAAACCTCACTAGCCCGAGCTGTCCCCAGAATGCCCAAAATCATGATAAAAAATCAAATTAACGTCTCAAACCGAATAAAAAATCAGCAAAAGTCAAATATTGAATGAAAACGAATAATTAATGCCCGAGTTGTTAAAGCTCACGAACATAATTATTAGTCTCTAACACGGCGCTATAGAAAGCCCTTATAACAAGCACCGATGCTCGAATGATTCAAAACGCTCCATCTAATAAAACCTAAGAAAATAGGTTTACCTGTTATAGAACTTGTTTGTGTCACACCAATCTTTCCGACAAATCACGCAAAATGTTTAATAAAATACTATAAACCTCTTGCTTATTCGACAATCTGTAAGCGATCGCATATGGTCTCATTGTTGCCCTGTGAATTGCCTGTTGAATATTCATGAACGCTTGCATTATTATTCATGTCCTCTTTTAGGCCGCAGCGCGCCAAGTATCGAACCTATGAAGTGGCACAAAATCTCGAAACCTTTACATCGCCGAAAACCTAAGTCTCGAGAATCAAGCTTATTCACAGGCGCTTAATAAAAAATCGATAAACAGCGGGTCAAGTATAGTTTTTTTATAGATATAAGCATGGACGGTATAGTTTAAACAAAGATATAATATCCTTGGTTTAAATTCCTTCCTCGTTGACCGGCCCACAAACTGCTAGAAATCTATAGGCCTATTGGCTATAGGCTATAGGCAGTGGTGTAGTGGGGCGGGGACGCCATCCCCCCACTTTTTTGCAAAATTCTTGCAAGATTGCACTTTTTGCTACAGTTCTACTTCAATTTCCATGGCGTCCCCCCACTTCAATTTCCAGGCGTCCCCCCACTTCATTTTTTAGGACTACACCACTGGCTATAGGCCTATTTTATATGCTTGAAAGCCAAAAGAAATAGTAAAAGTTTTAAACCGGTTTTTTAAGGAAACCCTTGTTCCATAGCCTATTCACTTATTTTATTTAGGCCTACGCAGGGCTTAGAGTGTGGATGGACGGTCATGGACGGCGTCCATGCACTTATTTTAAAATCTGAACGCCGTCCAGCCACATATTCGCTATCACAGACTAGAAAGGTAAGGGGCGTCCAGGCACTTCTTTTAGAAAGGTAGCGAGCGTCCAGGCACTTGTTTTTCCACACTTTTAGCACTGGGCCTACGATAGATATAATTTCACATTACAGAATAAAGTAATTATATAATATAATAATAATAATATACATGTATTTTCTTTAATTAGGCCTAAACGCCTGCAAGACGCACTGCGCTTTACATTTACAGGTTATGCAGTAATCTTAATTAAACTTAACTACCAACTGAACAGGCAGCTTTGTAATTAGGCCTACACGGCGCCAATGGCAGCCTACAAAGCAAATCCGCCCAACGGGGGCTCGAACCCACTACCTCTCGCACTCTTGGCCAGCGTGTTAACCACTACTCTACCGGGCCCCCATATAAGTTTTAAATAATAATAAATAATGATAATAAAAATCATTCCGTATGCAAATTTGCGCCATACACTTGAGATTGGTTTCTGCTTTGGCCTCAAAGCTCAACATTCAACAAATTTCCCTTGATCTTGCAAGTTGCAACTGCTGTGACGTACGTCACGCGTGAATGACGTCACTAATCACGACGAATGATAGGCCTAATTTACATAATCGATTATACTCGTGTCGCGCGTAACCTATTCAAATAGTAAACATGCTGTGAAAGCGGAACTCCTTTGACTGCATGTGTTAAGCACATTTTAAATCAGTTTGAAACCGATTTATTAGTTTTCGCCGTACAGGCCTGACCTATTAAGGATTTTGTTGACATTTGTAGACTTCAAAGTGTGTAGACATAAAGGTATAGTTTATGGTTTGCATGTGGTAGCCAATGTTCGTATAGTTCGTACATGGACGTCTTAGTGATTCGATTCACGAGGACTTCTGTAGAAAAATGAGTGAGAACTCTCGCCCGTTGCGGCGATTCATATGGCGCAAGGATACTTTGTAGTTCCGTCTTCCATGGCTAATAAACTAAAGGACGATTCCGAGAGTGAAACCTTAGCGGATGCGGAGCCTGAGTCGACTGCTCATCTCCATTGGAAGGACGCATCATCCTCGCAGATGAGGCAACTCATGGTGCAGCTGCAACCGGTCAGTGCCAAGCGACCCGACACCCCACCAACGGCCCGTTCGGCGTCGCCAAGCACCCCGTCCATCCTCGAAATAGGCAACCCAACAGCGGCCCGCACGGCGACCACACGCACCCCGTCCATCTTCGAAATCGTCAACGTCACCTACCGCGAGCTGAGGGTCCCCGAGCTGCTCTGCCTCTGCTTCTGCGGCATCTGCTGCCCCCGTCGGACGGCCTCGACGCTGGCCTTCTGGCCGCCGTGCCCGCCCACCTACCAGTTCTACGAGGACGACGACGAGGACTCGACGAGACTTCGGATCATTCTCGAGGACACGGCGTTCTGCCCCTACACGGTCGAGTACCTCGAGTTCGCTCACCGTCTCGAGGTCTTCACCGCAACGTCGACCGTCCCAGGAAGCTCGATCGCCTGCGTACATCTGTCCTGCTCCGCCAACCCCAAGTACACGATCCTCCGCAGTCACTCGAACGCCGTCGACGTCGGCCAGGACATCGACTTCGGACTGGTCATCGGGGTTGAGTGCCAGTGCAACGTCGTCGTCTACGACTACTCGGGGTACGGTCAGAGCACGGGGAGATACTCCGAGCGGAACGTCTACGCTGACGCCGCGGCCGTCTTCCAGGAGCTGCTCTCCAGGTACCGGCTGGAGGCGAGCGACGTCGTGTTGAGCGGGCACAGCATCGGCACCGTTCCCACCGTTGACCTTGCGATGAAGTTCGACGTGGCAGGGGTCATACTCTGCTGTCCGCTGGCCTCCGCTCTAAGGACCATCTTCCCGTGCGTCAGCAGCACCTGGTTTTTCGACTCATTCCCAAAGTAATTGTCGGCCTAATAATTGCGTTGCAATGGTAGCTTGTATAGCGCCGGTATTTAATGCTTGTTTGTATTTGTTTATATGTTCACTTGTTGTATTGTATTGTATTGTAATAAGCATTTATAAAGCGCGTCTTACAGACTAGCTACTCAGCGTGACAGCCCCTTCAAGCTCCCTACTCAGAGGCGCTCCCGACTACAGAGCGGACACTGCATCGGAGTTTCACGCCGAAGCGCTGAGCAATTGCGAGTGAATTAAGGACTTGGCCTACGCGGCGGCTTCAGGTGGATTCGAACTTGGAACACTCTGGTGGCAAGGCAACGAACATGCCCACTACACCACAGCGTCCCACAATAATAATTGCATTGGTGGCTTATATAGCGCCTCTATATTATGCACAAGCATCGAGAGATGGCGCTCCTAAACCAAGCCTTATTTTTCGACAGTTCTCAAGAGAGTGACATTGGGCCCGGTAGAGTAATGGATAACATGCTGGTGAGTTCGAGCCCCCGTTGGGCGGATATGCTTTGTATGCTGCTATTAGCGCCATGTATTTCAGGCTGTCTATATTCTGTTACTGTTAGTATAGTACTGTTAAGATTCATGTATTCTGTAATCTGAGTTCCTGTAAATTGTTTAAACTGCATAATTGTACACTCTAACCGGTTGCAGTCTGTCAACCGGATTCAGTGGCGGTTCTAGACTTTTTAAACTGGGGGGGCTAAAAATTGCATTAGCCCTCCCTTCCCATAGATGTATATGTTCACGCAGTTGAGTGTGTTGGCCCCGTTGCCCGTTTCAGCAATATATTCACATAAAAATTGATATTAGGCAATCTGACTGACATTCCATATGCCTAAATAGAATGATTTCTAAAGTAAAAACATTTTAATGAATGAAAAGAATGATCGAATGAATAAATAAGTTTTTCATTGCACAAACTAGTGTCCATGAGTCACAATTACAATGATGAATCAAGAACAGTGCAACAGGTTCTGAGAAAGACTCATACCTCAATTCTCTCTTTGAGGATTACAATTAACACATCGAAGAAAAACGTATCATGTCTAACTATTGTCAAAACCAACATTTTTAGCTTTTCTAAAAGACAGTACAAAAGGCTTAAGAGGACAGTTTTTGTATGCCCTGCCAAAGGGTATCTAAAGAATGTTGTATGTCATCTTCTGAAGAATCCACAGAGCACAAATGTTGCATGTTCAGCTTGTCTGTTGCATTGCATGCACTTGATTCATTATTGTAACTCTAACACATGTTTTGAGCAAATAAATCATGTCAAAATAAGATTACAAACAAAATAGCTCCAATTTATCTATTTGCAGGTTTGCAGAAAACTTTTTCACCTGTCAGGTTGCGAAAAAGAACAGTAGGCTTTCTTGAAAATGATCTTTTTAATGTGATATCTCCATGTATAAGCTTAGTAAAGATTTTGTGGAGTACAAGTATCCTTTTTTAGGCTTCCTTCCATAACAAAAATTGGTTTGTATCATAATATTCTCATGCATATAATATAATATGAGTGTTCTGCTTAGTGCTTATCTATTCACCTGCTTAATGAAGTAGGCCAAATAAATGACATTAAGAAAGCAGGATAATTAGGCTAACTATCTTACATTTTCAATAGCATCTGAAATTATAAACTCATTTTTCCTGAAACCGATAAATTTACATTTAGTTGGGAAACCCTTATGAAAAATACCGATATTCTTAATTTTTTGCTTGCATTTTCACGCTCTTGCTAAAATCTAACCATCACCATAGTGTTTGCCCCTTCTGCAAAAGTAAGCTTACTTGAGGGCGCTCATGTTTCGGGCAAATATAGGCCTATTGCTGCAACTGGCAAATTATCCCATGACTTATTCCTTTCAACGTAGATTCATTATGCCATTTTACATACCTGCTGTAGGATTATCATTGCCGTCGAAAACTTCAGGTTTAACTCATCAACTTTTCTCTTTTCAATTCTCATTTGTCGAATTTGTCCATTTATAATTATGTGCACATGTGAGTGTTACAAACAGGTTCTAGTAGCCTACACACTGTCCAGCTTGCACACATGCACATAATTATATACAGTATACACTATTATAGTACACTTATCTGGCCTGGCCTCCTCTGACCATCTGTACTGCTGCAGATGCTGGGGCTTGTGGCCGCCCCGCTGTCATCGTGAGCTAAGGATAAAGCTGGTGTCACTACAGCATACAGGGTAATTAAGTGCTGTGGTATGGCTTAATCTCAGCCGCTGAAGCCGTTATTAGTTCTTCACCTTCCCTTGAACACCCCAAGGGTCCTCTGTAGTCGAAAGGCAGCTATTAGTATAGATAGACATGTGCTTGTGTCTGAGCACTCTCATTGAAGCAACAGTGCAGGGGCATGTGAAGGGTGGTATTGCTGTGTTACATTACCAAAGCGTCTCAGAACAGCATCTATGAATTAATGAATTAGGAGGCCTTGGTGCCAACAGACATTGTAGGCTATATATAGCTGGCTGATTAAGCGTTAAACTGGGGGGGCTAACATTTGTATAGGGGGGCTAAAAAAATCTAGGGGGGCTAACTTTTCAGCTGGGGGGGCTGTAGCCCCCCCAGCCCCCCGGTAGAACCGCCACTGACCGGATTGTTGATTAAACGAAAATTATTATACTGATAATATACTGTTTCCTATGTGAATGACATTTCCGCAGCATCGAGAAGGTGTCGAAGATTTCGTCGCCTGTTCTCGTCATTCACGGCACCGACGACAAGGTCATCCGGATCAAGGACGCCGTCGACATCTACCGTAGCTGTCCGACGTGCGTGACGCCTCTATGGATCGACGGAGCGGGACACAACGATATCCAGTACCACATCCTCTTCCACCAACGGATCAGACAATTCATCGACGTCGAACTGCAAAAGACAACGGCGTAGGCCTTAGGAACCATTGTTAGGCCTAACACAGGCGTTTAACACATTATTGTAGGGTCAGTGCATGGTGGCGACAGACACAGAATTTCAGCAGGTCGCACCAGGGAGTTATTCGGCAGGTCGAAGAAACGAAATATGAAGTCGATATTAAATATTTTAAGAATAATGTCGTGGAATTTCTGATATTTTAATAATTCATGGTATTTATTATATTATTATATTTAGAATTTATTATAATTTAATTGCAATTTAATCTATGTAATTTATATAATTTATAATTCAATTATAATCGACGCGATTAGACTGGAAACGCCTCTGCGGATTCTTCTACGGTGGCGCTATATAAAATTTTGAGGTGAATGAATGATCCCTCCCAAAGAACTCTAGTTTTGCACTACATTATAGAACGTCAGCATACCATTATATGTAATATACCATTATATCTATGGTGACATCACCCAACTTTCCAAC
This sequence comes from Lumbricus terrestris, assembly GCA_949752735.1. Lineage (NCBI taxonomy): Eukaryota > Metazoa > Annelida > Clitellata > Crassiclitellata > Lumbricidae > Lumbricus > Lumbricus terrestris. The sequence goes on along the minus strand of OX457050.1, from coordinate 13,003,639 downwards.
CATACAGATTACATATCTATGTTTCGAACAATCGAACAATCGAATTAAGTCGATTACGTCATCAGCGATACGTCATCTCATTTTGCTCCGCCCGCATGTGACGTAGCAGACGGCTGGCAACCAATCGTCGCTCGTGGAAACAGGTCACCGGTGAGTGACCGATTTCGGACCTTTGTTAGAATCTGCTTGGATAGTACGTGTTATCTTCAGTTTTTCTAAAATTCGCTCTGTTTATACGCTGACGATTATTTTATAGTTGAATCTTTGCGTTTTTAAAGTCTCCTGCAGCTGTAAGAGCTCACTGCAGGGAGACGGTTAATAAAATTTCTTTGAAAGATATATTTCAAAGACATTTCTACAGACGTGAGCGATGAAACACACGGATTAAGATAACAGTTACAGCTTCAAAGTAGGAAAAAAATTAACGAGCGAAATACTGAGATTTCAAGTGAAAACAGTGACTGCTTCACGTCTGCAGTGGTCTTACTTACCAAACATTTTAAATCCATGGCATATACAGCTTGCGTGACGTAATAATGCAATAGCGATTTGATGTTTTTCGTTGCAGAATTTAATGACGTCACAATGACATCAATGCATGGTCGTTGTCGACAGTAACTGTTGAAAGTAAATAATAATTACACAGAAGGTCTATCGTGGGAACAAATTACAGCTTCCAAGAGACATCAAATTAAGATGTCAAAACAACATGTAGGCCAACTCTGTCACTAATGTTCATCGTTATGCAACGTGAAATAATGTTGCATAGTCAATAATGTGCGAGAAACTGAACTTTTGACAAGAGGGACTTCGTGACAAATCAAGCAATATCTCTCGATATGCACGAGAGCTATACTTAATACTGTTTCCTGGAATCCTAGAAAAAATTTCATGACGATTGTTGCTATAGAAACGCAAGTGCGTTGCCCTATTGGCGGCAGGTACTGTTAATATAATGGGACACTAAACAGCCGTAGACAACATAAATTATGATATAATTTCTAAACAATTATTCGCTACGGGTTCGGAGCAGATTCAGGGCGTACATCCAAGGATCGGTTAGAGCTGCGGATAATATAGATAGGTGTGCTTATCACACAGCGTGACCTGGACTGTTATGATATAAGTGTATCCGACTATCTTTCATTTTGTCCGACTATCAAATGCAAAAGCAGCGTAAAAGTGGTCCAGAATTTCTAAATATATTTCCAGATGTATAGAGATGGAGAGATATGGTCATACAAGTTTTCACAGATGCTCGGTCTGCAAGTCCAAGGTGATGTTGTGCATTGCCCTTGCCGCACAGAGGTTGCCGATCTTTCTGGTAATAATCAAAATACATCGTTTATAGAACGAGGACCATCAGAAGAATGCTCTGATCAAACCCTAAGGAATTTACCTAAACGTCATTCCAGTAGGCCTTACTTTCTCGTCTCCTTTCTGCTTCAGCCTCTTTCTAAACCTGTCACAGCCTCTCCGTCCACAGAATCTAATACGATGTAATGATTTGTATACAGCGTAGTACTAAGTTTATAGAGCGCCACGCTAGTAGAAATTCTGTCTAACTGTGTGTATAATTGTGGATGAATGTGTATGTATATATGTGGTGATGGGTGTGTAAGAATTGCCGTCTGATAAAGTAGACCATGCTGATGCTGCAGAACTTAGACCTGCTGACGCGAGCGTCTTTGTCACGACGATGGCGTGAGGCACGCAGGAGGACAGAGACAGATGAATAGGAGGAAAGAGACAGCCAAAGAGAGAGCAGGCGAAGATGCCACTTTCCGAATCCTAGAAAAAATTTCATGACGTTTGTCGCTATGGAAACGCAAGTGCGCTGTCCTATTGGCGGCGAGTACTGTTAATATATATGGGACTCCAAAGAGCAGAAGCGAACATGCTCACGAATATATTTTCTAAACAATTATTCGCTACGGATTCGGAGCAGATTCGGGGCGCACATCCAAGGCCGATCGGTTAGAGTTGCGGATAGGTGTGCTTATCACACAGCGTGACCTGGACTGCTATGATATAAGTGTATCCGACTATCTTTCATTTTGTCCGACTATCAAATGCAGAAGCACGGTAAAAGTGGTCCGGCAATTCTAATTATATTTCCAGATGTATAGAGATGGAGAGATATGGTCATACAATTTTTTACAGATGCTCGGTCTGCAAGTCCAAGGTGATGTTGTGCAGTCCTAGCCGCACAGAGGTTGCCGATCTCTCTGGTAATAATCAAAATGCATCGTTTATAGAACGAGGACTATCAGAAGAATGCTCTGATCAAACCCTAAGGAATTTACCTAAACGTCATTCCAGTAGGCCTTACTTTCTCGTCTCCTTTCTGCTTCAGTCTCTTTCTAAACCTGTCACCTCCGACAACATAGTTAGATCAGTGGTCAAAGTGTTTGTGTGAGCAGTGGAACGATGAATATGTGAGCATTAGGAATGCTGATGAAGAGTTTTATTGGAACGCATGTGTTTTAAGGGTTCCATCATGATGAGCAGTGGGAACGCAAGATAAGAATTTCGAGAGCAGTGGGAAAGCCGTTCCGACGCGTTCCATGCACCCACGTTAAATCCAGAGTTAAATGTGATGCATGGGCGGAGTTTATCAGGGGCTAGGGGGCCAGGCCTCCCCCCAAGACGACCAAATTCTTTTATTTTGCCGTGTAAATGGTATCTTTTCCCGGGCTTAGCCTCCCCCGAAGGCTTTGGCCCTCCAAGAACGGAAACCAAACTCCGTCCATGATGTGATGTAATGATTTCTATAGCGCAGTAATTTTGCATGAGATATCAACTGGTGTCAGCCGCATGCGAGAACGCACATGTAGTAAATGCATGTGTTCGGGGGGGGGGGGGATTAGGCCTACACCTACCGGTAGAGCATGTCTGGCAGGTCTCCGCTGGGAGGTCAACTGGAGGCCCGCGTTAAGGGACAGCCAAGGGCGCTCCGGCTACCTAATTGCCCACCGTATTGATCGGACGGCCCGCAGTTTGAAGGACAGCGTCTTCGGGAGTTAAGAAATTTTTAACGGTAATGCGTCCTTATAAATAAATTGGAATTAGTTAATTTAATAACTTTTTGATAAGTTAGGGGACTATTATTTGCGACGCCTACGGTGTCACTTCACTATAGGCCTATATATAATTTAATTTATGTTACAGTCTGACTGTCTGACACATACACTTTTTCTCGGATCCAAGTACAGCACAAGACAAGCATCTTCAGACAGTCAATAAGCTAGTATATATATACAAAGACCTTATAGTAAACTCTAACATCTTTGGCATATATATATGTATATATATATATTTATATATATAATGAACCGGAAGATCTCTTCACTTAGGCTGAACGCGACATCTCTTACCCATCCCAACTTTCTTACTCCACTTTCACCTCAAGCAGCAGGGCTGTTCTTAAGGAATTTTTAGAACTGCACATCCTCTTCTCTCCTGTCTCGTCCTCCATGGTAAATTACTCCCAATCTGAGGAAAATGGTCTATTTTTTACTTGTTTTAACTGCACGGAACGTGACGGAAGTGCTTCTACAACTGCACGAATCCATTTAGAACTGCACATTTTGTGTAGAACTGCACGTTAAAAAAGCCCTGTCAAGCAGTAGACGCGAAGAAGTGGGATGGATAGGTCGTATTATTGTATTAAGATATTCTGAAGTCTTATAGTAACGTAGGCTACAGTTTTTATTTATGCCCAGGGGCGGATCCAGGGAGGCAAATCCGGCCATGCCCCCCCCCCCATTGAGAAAAGCCCATAGAACGTGGTCCCCCCCATTTGATTTCAACAAGCTTTCAACAGGAGGTTTTAATGGCTAATTTCCAGACAATTCGGCTAAATGACTAAAAAAGTTCATCAGTTTTTTGGGCAGGAAAAATCGCATAGGCCTACATATCAAACCAAGTTGAACTAGACGACTACAAAAGTCATCAGTTTTTTCGGGCGAAACGTCAACAACTTTTCACAAAATTTTGGCTCCAGGCGTCCCTTCGAAAATTTCTGTATCCACTATTCGACCGCCCCTGATTATGCGCACATAGGTTGTGAAGTTTTTAGGAGGACTCTGTCACACGGGCGCCAGGGGCGGATCCAGGGGGCCAATCCGGCCATGCCCCCCGGCCATTTAGAATTTTTTGACCAGCTATTTTGCTCGGAAAGTAGACGTGGCCCCCCTTTGGCCCCTCTTCGAACATTTATGTATCCGCCATTGATGGGCGCCATGCAGTGGCGAAAGTTTTCCACCGATGAATTCATACAAAACTTAGCACGGTCGAATGCTAATGCATAATCATGAAAACATGGAGGGCTTGGAGGCCTACATTTAGCCCACATCTGCGCTTTCATAGCCTACCGTTATTAGCTGGTTATTACAGTTTGATGTCGGATTCGCACATCACATTCGCTAGGTGGCGAATAGCATCCACACGAAAGAACTGCCATTGGTCATTGCTTTTCGGCCAATGGCGTAACACCATTCTCCCCAGCATCTCATTCCACAACTGGAAGGCATGTCCTGAGTGAGCTTATCATCAACCAAGCAACGTATCCGTACGTGTTATTACAACGCCGTTCTACATACAAGCACACCATTGATATAATAAACCGCGTATCTTCATATGCGATTACGCCATCTACCGAAACGAGCGTCAATCGGTCATAAATTAGTGAAACGTTCGCAATGAACTAACTAGATTATTTAAATATTGCTACTACGTGAGCTATCGTTGGAAATATTCGGAAAAGCGTTATATAATCTGCGAAGTATGTTCGAAGCTGTTGGATCCGTTGTTGACAAAGATTCTCGCGTATAAAAGCGGACCGTTCTTTCATATGACACCGTTTAAAGCGAATAGAGAGTTAGCCTACACTTGCAGTTTGTAAGGGTAAAACAATTTCCACTTTGGTATTTATCGCGCTTTTCCAGCGGATTTTTAGTCATGACGACGTTTGCTTGAACCGAGACTATCAATTATTGGCGACATATGCTTTGCTAAAGGCGCCACATAAAGGTATTGGATTAGATTTGAGATTAGATTTGCGTAGGTCTGTCTACAGGTCGTTGTTGAGTCCTGCTGCAGCGAAGCGTGACCATGGACGCAAATGAATGTCTTTTCGACTTAGGGGCTTAGATGGAGCAGAAGTGGCTGAGGAAGCTGAACATTCTTAAGCTACTAGTATTCTCGTGAATAGCTGTAGCCTAAATTGTAAATATTCTGACAATTTTCCGAGAAAGTTTTTTTAGGATAGGCCTACGGTTTGAAGGCCGAAATCATGTGTAGACCTTCTTAGGTCTACGGATCCATATGGTCCATCTCATAGTCAGAAGATAGCATGGCCTACACATCAAGCTGAGGATTATTTTCAAGTCGAGATTATAGGACTACTAGGAAATAGTCCTATATTTGGCCTGCGCAGATTGGTGTATTAGGCCTATGGACCATTGAATTATCCTACCAAACACGACCTATACACCTGCGTAGATTGCCATACGATTGACCAGTGGATTATTCTACATAACACGGGGTCGTGGCACAAGCTTTAAACACCGTCTCTATACAAGGAGCAGCTGGAGACTTTAATTGGATAATTAATAAATTATAAGCGATAACTAATATTATTATTAGTTGAATGGTCGATTGGACCCATTACCAGCAGCATCGAAGCGACTTAGGCCTATGCATGAATTTATGTAGCGGTTCGATAGTCGATAACACCGCAGTCACTTCTCGAGTGCTTCCGAAAGTTCTGAATGCTCGTCTGGATTAGGTCTACTTAAGCTGATTGACTGCACGCGTTGTTTAACTGGTCACACGGACACATGTTCGCGCGACAACTGTTGCTCGAGTTGTCTTGAAGGTTGGTGATCGGTAAGCTTAGGTCTTCTTAGTGATTCATTTCTGGATTTTTAAAGAAATACCGACCTACATTGGTTATGTATAGGCCTACAGGCGTGGCTATTCGCTGGCCTATCTAAAGTATGGGCGTAGAAACATAGGCCTAGCCATACATACGGTACGTGTATAGCCTATAGTTGCATAGGTCTAGCACGTTGCTGAAATCATACAAGAGGCGTTCAAATGGATTTACTTCGAGACCCAGCATCTTCTCGTCGTCCTGTCTCTGGTCTCCATGACAACCGGACTTCGATCTTCCGTTGACCATCTCTCGACACCCCACACCTCTCTCAACCCCACTGACACGACGCAGCGCTCGTGAATAAGATGGTGCCCCTCGCTTCTCAGTTTGAGAAGCGTGATCTATTTTAAAGCTGGAGATAGTTAACGAAGCTGGCGCAGAAAACGCAAGCGAACGGATTACTTCCAACGGAAGCGGATTAACTATAACTAACAATCGTAACATTTCCATCACATCAAATACTAAACATCGGACTATACTGAACAATCTCCAGTGCTTCCATTTCTCACTGGTCTCGTGCTGATGTCGGACACTTGGTCGTGCTACGCAAGAATGACGATGACCGTTACCATGACGATGATGACGATGATGGTGATGGTCGTGGTGTTAGTGGTTGGTGTGGTTGGCGCCAATTCGACCAACGACAGGTGCCCGGACCGTTGCGCATGTCAGGAGACGTCAATCGACTGCAGCTATCGAGGGTTGACCTGGGTGCCAGTCAACATTCCAATGGCAACCGACAGACTGTAAGCACCCATCAATATAGATATCGTATTTGCTATATCAATAATTATATGTCGTATATATTTGTATATTTAATTTTAATTATATTGTCATTTCAATGGTAATCGACAACTTACCAGATTCTACTCGAATTCCAGTCTGTCTGTCTGTCTGTGTATCTGTCTGTCTGTCTGTCTGCCTGCCTGTCTGTCTGCCTGTCTGCCTGCCTGCCTGCCTTCCTGCCTGTCTGTCTGTGTGTCTGTATGTCTGCCTGCCTGTCTGTGTATCTGTCTGTCTGTCTGCCTGCCTGCCTTCCTGCCTGTGTGTCTGTCTGTCTGCCTGCCTACCTTCCTGCCTGCCTGTCTGTCTGTCTGCCTGCCTGCCTAACTGCCTGTCTGTCTGTCTGTCTGCCTGCCTGTGTCTCATTCAGCACACAGTCGATATTAGCAATTTTAAGAAATCGCCTGTTTGTTGAATGGTTTCGTAATAATTTTTATCCCAAAGGTCGTGTGTTTTCATTTAGACCTATACGTGTTATCACAAGTGAAGGGATGTGGGGAAGGAGGAATTTGGGGTAAACCTATATTCCATCGAAGAGTGAGTGGTACGAGGGCGCACAAGTCAGAGGTGACTTTAATAGATCCGGGGCGGAGAGTAGGGGGCTCCCGGGGCGAATGTCAGAGACGACGGGTGTGTTAGGGGCGGTCGAGAAATGTGGGCAGGGCGGGGAGTGGCTCGACCCTGCTGCTTGGGTTGTCGTTCTAGGGCATGGACGCCACGGGGGCTCAGCTGAGATATGCGGGGTTTGAATAAGCTGGCGGGAATGAGCAGAGGATTTATATATATATATATATATATATATATATATATAGGACGATTTTTAGGAGAAGATTAGGATGAGGAGGAGGAGAAGAAGGAAGAGAGGAGGAGGAGAAGAAGTAGGAAAAGGAGTAAGAGGAAGAGGAGGAGGGGACGAAGAATGAGAAGGAGGAGAAGGAGGAGAAGGAAGAGTAGGAGGACGATGACGAGGAAAGTAGGAGGAGGAGGAGAATGAGAATGAGAGGAAGCAGCATATAGGATGGAGGAAGTGGGAAGGGAGAAACAGATGGATGAGGAGAACAAAAGTGAGACGATGGAAAATAAAAAGAGAAATCGGAATGAAGGATGACGACGAGGAGGTGGATGAGAAGAAGGAAAAGCAAGAGCAGGATCATGAGGTGACGGAAGGGAGGAAACGGAAGCAGATGGAATGGCTGAAGGTGGAAATTATGAGAAGGAGAACGTGAGGACTAGGAAGCAGAGGAAACGACGGTTTAGATGGAGGCTATCAAATATCGTAATCGTAATCGAGAAATTATTTTCTAAAGCGCCACTCGAGAGACAAACGCAGGGCACCAGCTTATCCACGAGCGCTGTGTCAGACAGTCAGGCAGACAGACAGACAGACAGATGGATATACAAGTAGAGCTTATCTCCTTACTCAAACATCTTCAATGTGAAAAATCCATTGCTCTGTGTGCTCCATCTTACAGTTACTGTATACTGTATAGCCACCTACTTCACTCGGTCTCCGTCTATAGTCTATGGACCTATACAATGACTTGGCCATGCATGTTCTACAAGTCACGGTCCAGCATATAATATGGCTTGAAGTTATTGTCGTCATAATTACAGGTATATCCTGTGCAGGAGATAATTTCATAACATGTCCTTATCAACTCTCCAACCTCTATTTGTCTCTTTCCTCGCCTCCCCCACAAACAAACGTTTGACTACGATCAAGGTTCTTGATCTTGGACTACGATTGGGTTCTATTGCGATTTAGTTTCGTAATCGTAATTGTAAGTTTCGAACTTCTAACGCGACACTCGAAAGCCGAACGCAGGTCCTCTGGTGAAATTCTCATGGAGTGGCGCTATAGAAATTTAAGATTACAATTATGATTACGATGTACACAACAGGACGTGTTCATTTTACGTGTGTATGATGCGACAGCAGCCCAACTGGTGCTTCTGTTGTCCTGTGCTGTGGAATGACCTTCATCATGCTTTAACTCGTTCCGAGATCTTAAGGGGGGGGGGCACTGTTGTTTCTGTCCATTGCCTATTTTCAAGGCGTTTTTCGCACGGGAGCGCCTCTGATTAGATTTATGTAAGACCCACCGTGAATTGAACAGAATAGAATGGAATAGACTAGCATAGAATGAAATAGAATAGGTTGGAACACAATAGAATAAGGTAGCATAGAATGGAATAGAATAGAATAGAATAGCTACAACGGTACGGAATAGAATATAGCATAGAATAAAATAGAATAGGATGGAATAGAATAGAATAAAATAAAAATAGGATGGAATAGATCTAAGTGGCGGCGCCAGCCATCAGGATCGGATTAAGAAATGTGGGGCCCTGTTCGGGAAATTTTTTGCTGATCTTCCGCCGAAAATTCTGAGGACCTTTTTTAGTCGTTTTGTCCAAAAATTTTAGAGTATACCGATTATTTCCCTTAAAAATTTGCTTTTTTAATCGTTTGGCTGAAATTTGCCAAAAAATCCTAAAAATTTCGGAATTTTTTCCCCGCATGTGTGAGGACCCCTGAAGAGTGGGGCCCTGTTCGGCTGTTCGGCCGAATATGTTGAACAAGTCTTAAACCGACCCTGCCAACCATAATTATAATTTCAGCAGATCGCATCATGAGGTCATGGGAGTTATTAATCAGATTGAAGAAATCAAAATGTCAAGAGGTCATTAGCAATAATTGCAAATAATTTCTGGAAGGTCACAAGGCAGGTCAAGAGTGAAATAGATAATAGCAGTGGCATAGCCAGGAATTTATGATGGGGTTTGAGGGTTTTAAGTGGATAAATAACCTTTAAAAAACATTTTCCGTATGCCAATGGGGTTTAACCTCCAAACCTCCTTGTCCACGCCACTGGATAGCAAG
>OX457050.1:12839032-12989032 GCA_949752735.1 Lumbricus terrestris | reverse complement strand
CCGTCTTAGCGCTTGTGTCCGCGCATGCGGTGCACATTTCGAGCACCAATTCTAACACTTTTAAGCAGACCTGTCATAACAATTAAGAAACTCTGCTATTTACTTCATTGCGTGCTAATTCAGACGTCAGATAGTTTGTTGGAAGTATTAAAATCTAAGCGTTATATGAAAAATTGGTATATCTGTGTTTAACAAGGCAATGCGGTGATATGAATCAGGTGAAGTGGAAAATTTATATATAGCATAAAATTTCAGCCATTTATCCATCTACCTGCCAAAAGTGATTAAGATTGGTGAAAATTTGACGAAGTTCTAACAAAAACAATTCTGCACCTTTTTATTGAGACACGGTGTAGTATTTTGTTTAATGGCCGCCTTACTGTACGCTGGGCCTTAAGTTTTGAGCGGTTCGCCTTACTAGAGGCATTGTAAAAAATTAAGTGCGATAGAATAGAATAGAATAGATTAGAATAGAATAGAATAGAATAAAATAAAATACAATACAACACAATACAATACAATGCAATAGAATACAATAGAATACAATAGAATAGAACAGAATACAATAGAATAGAACAGAATACAATAGAATACAATAGAATACAATGGAATACAATACAATACTCGATACCAGGACGAATGTATTGTTTAACCATCCGAGAGATCTGTTCCACATAGGAATAAAAAGTTGGTTCGGTATTCTCTGTCGATTTGTGTTTACAATGTAATTAGTGTTCAGAATCTCTCCTGTTGTTTAGACGTTAGACATTTCGAAGCATCAGTCAGTTTTATCAGTGTGCTGAAGCCGTGGAACAATAGTAGTAGTGCTTTTATGTATCTTGCTATGAATCAAACTCAGCCTGACAGACAGACAGATAGACAGACAGACAGACAGTCAGACAGACAGACACACAGACAGGAGGACAGATAGAGATATAGAAAGATTGAAGGACACACAGTTTTAAGAACAGACAGGCAGACAGACAGACAGAGATATAGAAAGACTGACGGACACAAAGTCAGAAAAACAGACAGACAGACAGACAGACAGAGAGACAGACAGACAGATAGACAGACAGATAGACAGACAAACAGACAGACAGACAGAAGGACGTACATACAAAGAGATGGACAGGCAGACAGACGGACAGAATGAAGAGTCAAGTGGGCGGATGATGAACTCAACACAGACACGTGGCGATACATACATATATCCTGCTAGGCCACCAACAATACCCTCTTGTTGATAGAAAGTCCTGTGGTGGTGGTGGTGGTGGTGGTGATGGTGATGGTGGTGGTGATGGTGGTGGTGGTGATGGTGGTGGTGGTGGTAATGATGATGGTGGTGATGGTGGTGATAGTGGTGGTGATGGTGGTGGTGATGGTCGTGGTGGTGCTGGTGATGGTGGTGGTGTGGTGGTGGTTGTGGTGGTGATGGTCGTGGTGGTGGTGATGGTGATAGTGGTGGTGATGGTGGTGGTGATTGTGATAATGGTGGTGATGGTGGTGATAGTGGTGGTATTGGTGGTGGTGATGGTCGTGGTGGTGTTGGTGATGGTGGTGGTGGTGGTGATGACGGTGGTAATAATGGTGGCGGTGGTGATAGTGGTGGTGGTGATGGTGGTGATTGTGGTGGTGATAGTGGTGTTGTTGATTATAGTGGTGGTGATGGTGATGGTGGTAGTGGTGGTGGTGATGTTGGTTGGTGGTGGTGATGACGGTGGTAATGATGGTGGTGATGGTGGTGGTGATGGTAGTGGTGGCGGTAGTGAGCCACTTTCACCAGGACCATAATACTTACAATGACACCTGGCAGCCATCAGAGTTTACCCCGCTGGCAGGAGTAGGAAGGGCGTTAGGGGGTATATACGATCCAGTCGTTTCCAGTTGGTGGTTCTTCCAGTAGCGGAGGAAGAGGTGGAGGAAAGGAGAATTCAATCTCTCCAGCAGCGGCACAGTCAAGTATGCTCAGTCAAGTATGCTCAGTCAAGTATGCGGGGGGCTGGCTGCGTAGTCTCGAGTGCGTGACAGATTAGCAAAGACGGTGGTGCATTTAGCATCGGCGTAAAACCTGCTTGATGACCTTTGGGGTCAAGCTTTCGCTGTGGGGGGGCTATGGCTGGGATAGGGCAGGGCATAGAGGCTACTGATAACTATGGCAGAACATTCGTCCATCCTTTCCTGCTGCCTGCCTGCAACGGTACCAACAATGCCTTCTTGCATTCCTTTCAATCTCCTATTTGCCCAGTAGTAGCAGTAGCAGTTGTAGCGTAATGACACTGTGTGATAGCAAAGGTCATTAGCGACGCCCTCCTCCTTCAAACGGGTTCTAGACTGGCATTGTGGGAGTGCGAGCAATCGTAATCGTCATCCCAAGAATTCTAAAGCGCCACCCAAAAGACAAGCGTAGGGCGCCAGCTTATTCACGGCCTAGTTCCCACCTCAGTGGCGTTTAGTTTCCACCTCAGCGGCGTAGTTCCCATCTCAGTGCCGTAGTTCTCACCTCGGTGGCGTAGTTCCCACCTCAGTGGCGTAGTTCCCACATCAGTGGCGTAGTTCCTGCCTCAGTGGCGTAGTTCTTACCTCGTTGGCTTAGTTCCCATCTCGGTGGCGTAGTTCCCACCTCGGTGGCGTTGTTCCCACCTCAGTGGCGTATAGTTCCCACCTCAGTGGCGTAGTTCCCACCTGAATGGCGTAGTTCCCGCCTCGGTGGCGTAGTTCCCACCTGAATGGCGTAGTTCCCACCTCGGTGGCGTAGTTCCCACCTCAGTGGCGTAGTACCAACCTCAGTGGCGTAGTACCAACCTCAGTGGCGTAGTACCAACCTCAGTGGCGTAGTACCAACCTCAGTGGCGTAGTACCAACCTCAGTGGCGTAGTACCAACCTCAGTGGCGTAGTTCCATGCATTACCCACTTTCCATTCGGTCATTTACTGCCTCCACCTTGCTTCTGCGTGCCTCCGTCCCTGACGAATCGCTTATTTCCTGTCTCCATTTTTCTCTTGCTCAATCCCTGCTTATATTCTTCGTATACCGTGTACCATCTCTCCATCTGTCTGTCTGTCTGTCTGACTGTCTGTCTGTCTCTCTCGCTCTCTCTCTTCCCGCTTCATTTCACGCTTTCCAATCTCCATCACATCCATTCTTCCACCATTTCCTCACTCTTCCTCTTATCCGTCCTTCCATTGTTCCTTCCACTCCTTATCCATCCTTCCACCCACACTTCTGAACACATTCAATCCACACTTCCCCTCGCCCTTCCTCGTACCATACATCCACCACCATCCTTCACGACACCCCTCGCCACCTCTTCCCCCACCCATTCCCACATTTCCCCAGTTTTACCACATTTCCCCCCAACCTTCCCTCCCTCTCTTCCTTCCACCCGTCCTCTCACCATTCCTCCCTTCCACCAGACTTCCATCTTTGTTTCCTTCTTCGCCCTCCATCAATTGCCTTCGTATTGTCACTCGGAATCTCACTGCTTCCTTCCTTTCAATGGCGTCTTTAGTGGAATCACGCTTCTGAAATTTCACGAACAATAAGCCAGCACATCCAACCCATCCAATGACGCCACGATAAAGCGAGTGCTAATCAACCATGCAGTGCCCGTCGCGTCGGATAGGCTATAATAGGCTACATTTATTCGCTACATTCATGGATATCTTCCGCGTGGAGAATTTGGCGCGCTTTTACTCTACAAAAGCTAGTCACCTTGGACGGTCCATATAGATTACAAACTCAAACTATACTACTGCTAATACTGTCGATATAAGCTTTTATATGTATGATCAGTGATCACTTGTTATAGCGCCACTTCAAAATTGCTGCTCATCTATAGGTGCTCCCGGCTACAGCTCGGGCACTGACTAGGAGGTTCACGCCGATGCGCATGGGCAATTTCGAGTGAAGGACTTGCTCTGGGTCCTTAGCGGCGCTTTGAGGTGGGCCCTGAGCATGCCACTGCACCACCACGCCACACACACACAATAACCTTTGAGTTTACTTCATACGTTCCTGTCTGGCGGTCTCTTTTTCCCTCCCTCCCTCCCTCCCTCCCTCCCTCCCTCCCTCCCTCCCTCCCTCCCTCCCTCCCTCCCTCCCTCCCTCCCTCCCTCCCTCTCTCTCTCTCTCTCTTCTTATAACCCGAGTCTTCACGTGGTGTTTTGAACAATGAAACTGGGAGCGCCTCTGAACGGTTCACCCTACAAAAATAATAATCAATTAGAATTGATTTTGCCTACACAAAATCTCCGTTTTATGAATGAAAAAAGCAATCTCTTCTGCCCAACCCACGGTAGAGACAGAGGGGATGCAGTTTTAGTGATTTAGTTCGTTGCCCTAGATAATTTTATAATATTTATGATGGCGGATTGCTAGCCCTCTCTCTATCGCCGTCAGAGCTTTCAATGGGGCGAGAAAGACCAGCCTGCTGCGGCCGACGCCATGTTTATGTGGAGTTCGCAACGGGGCGCAATTGGGCCAGAAATGGCCCAACAACGTTCGCCCTGGCGGAGGTGTTGAGCCCCATTCACCCGGTGCACATGCTGAAGGTGATGTATTCTGTACCAGACACTCTCTGGCATTTAGGTTATTCGCAAAATGATCATCAATCCATCTTCATTATTACACGCTACTGATTATCATTGTCTGTTTAAAGATACAGTGTTTCAGCAATGATTTATGCATGCATGTACTTGTCAATTGTCCATAATTATTATATATTGCACTTCTACTATACATGTAGAAGGGGCTTCATTTTAAATGTGAATAACAAGTCTGTGGGTTAATGTTGCATGTGTATGTATGTATGTATGTATGTATGTATGTATGTATGTATGTATGTATGTATGTATGTATGTATGTATGTATGTATGTATGTATGTATGTATGTATGTATGTATGTATGTATGTATGTATGTATGTATGTATGTATGTATGTATGTATGTATGTATGTATGTATGTATGTATGTATGTATGTATGTATGTATGTATGTATGTATGTATGTATGTATGTATGTATGTATGTATGTATGTATGTATGTATGTATGTATGTGTGTATGTGTGTGTATGTATGTATGTATGTATGTGTGTGTGTGTATGTATGTATTTATGTATGTATGTATGTATGTATGTATGTATGTGTGTGTGTGTGTATGTATGTATGTATGTATGTATGCATGTATGTATGTATGTATGTATGTATGTATGTATGTATGTATGTATGTATGTATGTATGTATGTATGTATGTATGTATGTATGTATGTATGTATGTATGTATGTATAAGTATATATATACCTAATGGCATTTATGTATCTTGGTAGCCTATATATACACTTTGTATTCTTGGTATATAATATAATAATAAACTATATATATTATACTACGGATGTAAGTGGGTATAATATAAAAATAATTGATGATTATACATGTATGTATTTATATGCATGCCAACACCGTCATTCCTAAGCAGATTCGTAAAATGCCTGTATTAGGCCAGTAGCTTTAGCTTTGTTCCATTCTCAGAATCTCTTGATTTTGATGCTATTTTAAAGTTACCGTGTTCTGACTATTATAGACGCTATGTTAATACTATTAATACTTAGGGAGTATTCGCTCATCAGCTGTATTCATACTAATGGAGCATTACGGTAACAGCAGCTGTATTTAAATTATCATTTTCACTATTGCACTGCTCTACCCACACTGCTTCATTGTTTTTTCCAGAGATCTGAGTTACAATTTCCTTCGCTTAATTGGTCGAAAAACGTTTAAAGGATCTCCTCTGCTCAAAAACTTGTAAGTACCACAGGCCAACTCTGTTAAAAACTCAGAAGTGACTTTTAATACCATTTAGTCGGCATGAAGCAAAGTTTCTGTCTGTCAGCACTTAGAGACTATAATAAAAAAAATTCCGAGACACTTGAGTGGCCAGCTGTAGTATCTTCTCAGTAACTCCACCTCACTTACAGCCTACAGCTGAAAGGAGCTGCAGTCAAGGAAAGTATTGTTTATAAAGTGCTAATGATTGTATAAACGTATCCATTGGATGGTGGTTAACCTCTATAATCAACTTAACACTGGGATCCTATATACTGCTCTGCATAGGAAAGGAAGTGGGCCTACTGTAGTAGACCTAAGTGCTGCTTTAATGAGAGAGGGTGCGGAATGAGATTGCAACGATAATGAGTGTGGCACGGCACACCGTGGCCATTATGATTTCTGTTACGCTATGATAGGCCTGATAACACTGAAGCAGGAAAAGTTAAAAACTACAAAAAAGTGAAAAACTTTTTAAAAAACTTACTCCGTTACAGGCCTTAATACTTGTAAATCTACTATTTTTTTAAATTAATAAATTAATTTTTAGATATTTTATTTTTCTTATTTGTGCTTCGGATCATTAATTGTAGGCAGTTGGATAACAACGAAATAACTTGTGTCAGCGATCCGACTCTACAGAACCTCCGAGAAATGGAAATACTGTGAGTATATAGGCCTATATAATTATATTATATAATTATAAAATATGAACTGATATTTAAACCTGACCTATTATATATATTATGATCTTTAAACGTGACCTATTATATATATATATATATATATATAATATATATATATATATATATATATATATATATATATATATATATATATATATATATACAAAGACATATATCAGGTCACGTTTAAAGATAATTTCAGTTTGACCTTACGTCTATTACGACGGACTACATTTTTCTTTCCCCCAATCCCCGACCCCGTTCGCTTTTCGAACTTTATCATCGTTGAAGCATGAACAAACTGTAAGCCTGCAAGTATGTAAAGTGTGTGGAATATGTAAACATACAGAGAAAGAGAAAGAGACAGGCAGAGAAACAAGCAGAGAAACAGACAGTCAGACACAGACGGATACGCCAGGCTACACAGATTGAAGCGCGGATAAACACAGACTTATACATCAACCACACAGACAGACACGCAGATAGACAGACAGGCAGACAGACAGGCAGACAGACAGACAGACACAGATAGACAGACAAACAGAGAAATAAACAGAGAGAGACGGCTAAGAAAACAGATAACCCACGAGTGTTATAACTTTGGCATTTATAACAAACCTTAAGATCAGATATTCTGCGGAGTAGGTAAATAAAACTTATCCGGGCATCATGTTATCCGGAGAGGGGAAAGTATGTTTACACTGCAAACCTAATTTGTGATGCTTGCCTGCTGCTTGAATTCTGCACGCACGCCCCGCTGGTCACGCCGCTAGAACACTGCAAAGCATGGCTATTAAGATCTGGCTTATGGCCTAATGATATCGTAAATGATATAGTAACCTATACTCCGGTTATTAGAATGCGGACCGACGGTCGAGAGATCGGGGTTCAAAACCCTGCTGCAGTGCAGAAATGTCTGCTTGGCGAGTGTCTGATTTCCAATTCGGCCACATTGAGTGCATTGTCGGTGGGAGGATGAGACCGGGAGGGAGAAGACTGGCCACCCCCACCCTCCATACGCCGAGGCTAAGAAAACGAAGTTGCTAACATCTCATACTCATGACTATTGCTCGGACTCTTTTTTTCGCATGCTAGAAGATGGACTACTTTTAAAATATACTCTTTATTGAAAATGCCTTTTAAAACGTGATTAACGGTTAGCCAGTGATTTTTAAGCATTCAAGTTCAAGCTCATTTATTTTCACAATACATAATAATCCACATCTTCATTGCATAAAAGATAATTTTCAACCTGTCCGCGGTATCCAAGGGTTCCGCCATGGGCGGGGACCTAGGGGGAACAGGGGGGACGGTCCCCCCAATGGAGGTGTGGGGGGGGCGGCCCATGCATTTGTCCCCCCAATCGTTGACAGTGAAGACTAAAAAAAGGTCATGAACTGTTTTGGCGGCGAAAATAGAAACATTTCGGCGAGATTTGGTCGGATGACTAAAAAAAGTCATCAACTTTTGTGGTGGCGAAAATAGAATTTTTTATCGAGATTTCTTCGCCGGTCGTCGGAAAGTTTTGCCGGAAAAGATGTCAATTTTTCTGGGACACTTAGCCATTCGTCCATCAGAAAATCTCGCGTCTTTCCGTCCCCTCCAAGTCTCGGCCCAGGTCTCCGCCTATGGATTCCGCGGACGTCGACCAGGGTTTCGCGGCAGTTTGAAGGAAAATTTTATGGCGTCAACTCAAATCACAAAGGTGCTAGCAGTGAATAGATTCTCTCACAGCTTTCAGTCATTCTTGCTTAAAATAACATTATTATGTGAATGCATTGTTGTTTTATATAATTATGTTAATGTTATTTTGTATAATTTTATCGTTATAGCTCATTACTTGTTATTCGGAGGGCACATGCATTATATGGGAATCTAATGGCCTTTAAGCATATAGATTGCTTATACTGTTAGGTTGGTTTCCATCAATCAAGTCGGACAATCACAAACAAAGCATTCTAAACATTGGTTTTAAACTATTTAGTATTTAGACTGTTCTGAACAAACAGAACCTGCTGAGCACTAGACCCACGACTTGTTTGATTTAATCTTCTTTTCATTCGTTCATTTTGAAAGCCAGTAGTTAAATTTCTTATCCAGTGGTAGTGCCTAGCGGATAATAATTCGAATTTTTGAAAATGAAAGCCTAAGCCTTAAACCTTTATAGAATTTTTATCCGACAGACCCATAATTATAGGCTACTTGCGATTTGTTTTTTGGAAAATCACATAAGGTGTGCGAAACAAAAATCATGCAAATGTGTGATTGTTGTGACAACAGCACTTTTTCAGGTGCAGCGACGTAACAAGCAAACGAAGCTAAAATTCTTCAAATAAGCTTAAGCCAATCGGCCCCCTATTTCTTCGTGTTGCTCACAACGCACATGGCGGTTGAGCCCCAAATGATTTTTTATGTTGAAGACGAATCGTTATGTGTCTGCATATAGGTCTACGTGACGTGTTTTACATCTACGATGCGTCCAGGATTTAAACCAAGCAAAAATTCACAGAAAACTCGAGTAATTATATACTTTAACACAACTTATTCATAGCACTGATCCAGAACAGACCGTATTTTCATTTTTCAATATTCCATCCATAATGGATCGTTGGCGAAATTGAGCAGAAATGCAGTTGTTCTCTTACAGTGTTTTGTGCACTGGACCTATACTTTTAGAGTTTTTAGGCGCGTATTTGTAATGTGATAGACTGCACCAGACGTGCAAGTAACGTACATTTAATCAGGGCTGTTTTTAAGGAATTTTTAGAATTGCACATCCTCTTCTCTCCTTTCTCATCCTCCATAGTAAATTACTCCCAATCTGTGGGAAAAGGCCTATTTTTACTAGGTTTAACTGCACGGAACGTGACGGAAGTGCTTCTACAACTGCACGAATCCATTTAGAACTGCACATTTTGTGTAGAACTGCACGTTAAAAAAGCCCTGCATTTAATCAAAATATTACATTGTTTTACAAGCTACAACTGTAGGCTAGGGCCTCTAGGCTGTGTATATCTTAACATACATACTGGAGGGTGAAAGACGAGTGTTCCGCTAGTAAATGCGTCTTTCGAGAAAGGTTCCGCCACTAGAAAAAGGTTGAGAACCACTGCGGTAGGCTAATGACCAAGTCATATGAGAGGCCAAGGTCAAGACCATCGCCTCTCCGTTCTGCACAAAAACGGAGTGTTCTTAGTTCCATTCGCACGAACTACAACTATGCAGAATCGAGTCTTTTCCGTGACCATTAGCCACGTCTGCCTCCTATGGCTCCTACTGAAGTTTATTTTTTGGGAATAAACTCAAAACTGCGCGTTTTTGCCGTGCTAAAGCCGAGGTCGTTTCTGAGTAGCCTTCTTGAATACGAGCTATAGAAATTCCGGAATGAATGAATGAATGAGTGAATGAATGAATGAATGAACGAGTGAATGAATGAATGAATGAATGAATCAATGAATGAATGAATGAATGAACGATTGAATGAATGAATGAATGAGTGAATGAATGAATGACTGAATGACTGAATGAATGAATGAATGTATGAATGAATGAATGAATGAATGAATGAATGAATGAATGAATGAATGAACGAACGAATGAATGACTGACTGACTGACTGACTGACTGAATGAATGAATGAATGAATGAATGAATGAATGAATGAATGAATGAATAAGTGCACAGATGTTGAATGGACGTAATCTCTATAAGGTTGAAGAAGCTGGTTTTCTTAGTGAGCAGAGCGATTCGGACGTATACCCATGAGAATGGTTATTTAGCGCAGTGTGCGTCGTTAGCCGTCCTCCCCACCTCCCCCCCACCAAGCGGTGGTCGTTATCAACACCCTTTCGGCAGAGCCTGTAGCAGCTCCGAGTTGCTATAGTCACTAATCCAAGTTGTCCAAGTGCTATTGGATATTTATTGCCGTTGTATCCTTTAGAGTTGTTTATATCCTTTCCTTATCACCAGCGATGATATATATCGCGCTTTCTGCCAGAGCTGCGTTTGCAATGAGAATATCTCTTCAAAATTTGAGTAAAAAAAGCTGATGCGTGTCATGAAGCATCTGATTACGCTGCTGGCCTTGTACTGTATACTTGCAACATCCCTGAGAACATGCGATACGGGTCTCATGAACTTACCAAAGATCATAGAGTCTTACGCTCTGAGATCTTTGACCTTACTCCCAGCTAAAGTTGAGACCGTTGCATGGCATCAGAAGGGCTTTTATTACGCAAATGTTATGCGACTTTGAATAATAATTCAATAATTGTTTCTATTATGTGTATACTTTTTGGCTTCATGAAAGGTAGGGGAACAACAGATGCAATATTCATCATGAGGCAAATGCATGAAAAAGTCTTGGAAGGAAACAACAAGAGATACTGGACCTTCGTGGATTTGGAGAAGGCCTTTGATAGAGTGCCAAGGGAGGTGGTATACTGGAGTCTTAGGAAGAAAGGAGTGACGGAGAAGATTGTGCGACTAGTGAAGTCCATGTACGATGGGGCACGCACTTCGGTGAGGTGCAGGGCAGGGGGCTCGGTGGAATTTGAAATACGAGTTGGCGTATATGCATCAGGGATCATGCCTGAGCCCACTACTGTTTATCATTGTAATGGATGCGATATCGGAGAACATCAGGAGAGAGGTACCTTGGGACATGCTGTATGCTGATGACCTGATTGTGGCGGATGAATCGGCACAAAATGGCCAGGCAAGCTTCACTGGTTGGCAGACGACAATGGAAAAGAAGGGTCTCAAAATAAATGCCAGTAAGACCGAAACCATGGTGTGTTCAAAGACAGATGAGGACTTGGTGATTGTTGATGGTGAAGGAAATACACTGAGGCAGGTGGAGACCTTCAGATATCTAGGGTCGGTAATGAATGCCAAAGGAGGATGTGAACAAGATGTAAAGAACAGGATAAAAGCAGCTTGGCAGAAATGGAGAGATCTGACATGCGTATTATGTGACCAAAAAATCACGATTCATCTTAAAGGAAAGATATACAGGACAATGATAAGACCGGTGATGATGTATGGAGCGGAGGCTTGGACGCTGAGGAGGAGGGAGGAGGAGCTGCTGGAGAGAACAGAAATGAGGATGCTGAGGTGGATACTTGAAGTCTCTTTGAAAGATAAGAGAAGAAACGAAAACATACGAAAAGCAGTTGGAGTAGCCTGTATATCTGATAAAATACGAGAGTCCAGACTGAGGTGGTATATGAGCATGTGGAGCGATCGGATGAGAACAGTAGCATCAAAAGAATCATGCGTGCGGAAGTACAGGGACGCCGCAGCCGTGGGCGGCAGAAGAAAAGGTGGATGGATATGATCCAGCAGGACATGGAATTTCTTGGTCTGAGAAAGGAAGACGCTGGAGACAGAACAACATGGAGACAAAGGATCCGAGTGGCTGACCCCTCCACAGCGAGGGATTAATCGTAGCCAGAAGGACAAGAAGAAGATGTGTATACTTTTTGTAAGATATTATATTAAACGTTTGCTGGTATAGTCTAATAGAGGATGTTCTTGCTTGCTTACGTACTTGCCTACCTACTTACTTATTTACTTACTTACTTATCTACTTATTTACGTACGAACGTACTTACTTACTTACTTACTTACTTATCCACTTACTTACTTATTTACTTACTTATCTGCTTACTTACTTACTTACTTACCTACTTATTTATCTGCTTACTTACTTACTGCTTGCATCAAATGTAGGAAGTGCTGCGTCTCAAAGAGACACCCCAATCTCAACATAGATGGTAATGTGAGGTACATTGGTCAAATGGAGAGAGTGCTGACCATGTAATGTGAGGAATATGGGTTCGAGCCTCCGTTGAGGCAGTTGCTGCGTATGGACCCTTAATAAGTACTTCACTTACAATAGTCGCTCAATGCCATCGAGGTTCTGTCGCTCTTGCACTTCGGAACTTTGGAAGGATAGCAATATCAACAACGGTAACAGTTGCCGTTAATTATGATACAACCGTTGTATCATAATTATTGCCTCAAATGCAGTTGCATTGTTGCTGTACTATTGTTGCATTGTTGTTGTTGTATTATTGTTGCATTGTTGTTGCATTGTTGTTGCATTGTTGTTGCATTGTTGCCCTATTGTCTATGCTGACAAAGTATTTCTTACCTTCTATGTAGGCCTTTAGGTCTAGACTAAAGTCAGTGTAACTGTTGGGACTGGGCGCATATTGATTGCTCAATTATTGGAAATTGCTTGCTGACCTTGAGCTTTGAACTGACTATTAGTTCACTTTGAGATATAACTTGAAATAAAAGGTAATATAGATGCTGCTATTATAATATTCTAGAACTATCAACAAGAACAATTTGACGACAATACCGAAAGATCTCTTTAACAACATGCCAAGGCTAAGAATTATGTAAGTAGATATACTAATAAAAAATTTAAAAATTAATTGTGTCATTGTTGGACTAATTTTTGCTTTCCTCGTATATGAGTAGTTTTTTCATTACAGTGCTTTAGCCAGTCATTATAATGAAACATCAAAATCTGTGATTGCTCTCATGCTTATTGTGTTTTTGGTCCCCAAACAATCGAACACAAGACAATTATTATTGAACAGTTATTAAACGTCCCACGTTTGCTCTTTTGTCTATATCCTAGCCTGCATAATTATGTCGGCCTACCTCATACTTTAGATACTGTCTGTTCAACGTCGTAATTGTAAAATTCTCGGCCACGAAAAACGAATAAAAGATATTACACAAATTCCAGGCATTAAATTGCGTTACATTACATTAAAGAAACATTTTCAAGGTGCTACGCAAATGCGTGTTTAAAAATGATATTAAATTACCCAGCTTTCTTACTTCGCGTTTCTCCCGTTGCAGGCGAATTGGTGACAACCAGCTGATATGTGACTGCAGTTTGGTTTGGCTTTCAAAATGGCTTCGTCGCAACCCGTCTCTGGGTCTCTTCACCCGATGTGCATCGCCAGCACGATTCAGAAACATGGAACTTGCCGAACTGGAGGAATCGGAACTCATCTGCGATAGTAATTGCGACTATTGTCATAATGTCCAAATATTTGTCTGTAATGCCAAGTTGTTATAATTGTTATGTCTTTTAATGCCAACATGTCATTTGTTCTGTTTTGCCGTTCTGTTATTTTCACTGTAAAGTCAAGCTGCTATTGTTTGTCCTTTGAGGCCATGGTTTTGATGCAAAAGATGTCAGTTGTTTCCATTGCCAATTATTGTCTTGTTGTTTGTCCTGTAATGTCAAGATGTCATTTGTACTGTAGTGCCAGGATGTTGCTCACAAATTTGCAATGAAGATTGGAATGCGATAGCATCGTCACTTAGCTGCAGGAATATATGAGTAGCTTACAAGTAGCCTATGTTTTTCTAACCTGCAGGGCATCAAAATCAGTGGAGAAGTGTTGGATGTCGGTCTTCATTGTTGCCTTAGAGTGCTGCTGCAGAAACATGGTGAAATGATTGTTGTTATTGCGGTTGGAATACGATGTCCTTTCTTGAAATGGTAAAATAAACTCCCACCTGATAATGAGTGTGTAACCTACGCATGCCTGGCTGGTTTCCATGTAAAGACTTAGTACATGTTCATTTAAGTGCTGGGCTATAATATATATATATATATATATATATATATATATATACTATTATGAAGGCGCTCTGTCACAACAAAGATAATTAATTAAATTAGCGTCGCCCTCCTCCTTTAACGAGGCTTTGGACTGGCAAGTAGGACCAAATGGGAAATACGATAATCTAATTACGACCTACCGGTACTTGAACTGCAAGAGTACGGGCAGTGGATGGGTTCTTAGTACATGCCAGAGTTCTAAATACTCTGCCAGAGGACAAACTGGTAATAGAGGACAATCTCAGATTCCATTGCTGTACCCAGTAGCAAGTCTTCCCTGCGGTGATAATGGTGATTGCATGGAAACATGAGTAACGCACAATTTTATGAAGCTTGGGAGGATCATCAGGCGTGGGAGAGGACTGAATGATCGCAAGGAGTTGTTAAGACAGTGAAGACATATTCATATTTGATACTGATTGCTATCAGTCGAGGTTGGTTTCGAAAAGCAGTGTGAATTACAACATTTAAAATTGTTAGTTTCTCTACGTAACTAATTTAAAGCGCGCGCGCGTGTGTGTGTGTGTGTGTGTGTAATTGCAGTTTAATGTCATTGTGTGGTAACAAAGACCATTAGCGACGCCCTCCTCCTTTATCCAGGCTTGGGACTGGCACCGGCAGAGTGCAACCAGTGGCGGAGTAAATTTAAAGTTGTTTTCAAATAAGAAGATTTGTTGTTGCCAGTTCATTGCTTTTGACATGAGCTACCTTGTAAGCTGTGACTTCAGCTCCTTGACCGTTTCCCTTCCTCAGTCCTATATAAGCAGGGCTTAAAGTGTGGCTGGACTGTCATGGACGGCGTCCATGCACTTATTTTAAAATCTGAGCGCTCTCCTGCCACTTATTGGCCAGCACAGTCTGAAAAGGTAAGGGACGTCCAGGCATTTCTTTTGGAAAGGTAAGGGGAGTCCAGGCACTTTTTCCACAGTTTAAGCATTGCCTATAATAAGCTCCTTAAAATAATTACTTTCAATCGTGGTTTTTGTGCCATATAAACTCCGGATCACGGTTGATTTCCTTCTCTTGATGTAGCGCTGTCTAATTTTGCAATCGCAATTTAAAAATTTACAGGAAAGTCTGTGACGCTCAGCTGTTCGGCGCAGCAGACCTGTCCGGACAAGTGCGTGTGTACGGATACCGTGGTTGATTGCCGAGATCGCGGACTGACCGATTTGCCGACCAGTTTTCCGGAGGCTGTCACGGAAATGTAACTTTACAACTTCTTCAAAATTTTCTTATTATTACAGTTTAGCATTTCTTTCTGTATTTCTGTTTCACCAGTGACATTGCCTAACAACTCAAGTTATAATGAATACACCGACTGTACACTGACGGGGAAGATGGGTGGATGCCAACTCAACGTAGCGCTCGTGAATAAGCTGGTGCCCCGTGCTTGGCTTTCGAGTGGCGCTTTAGAAATTTCGAGTTTATGATTACGATTACGATTAGATGAGTTGCTGTATGTCATCAGATATGCTATTAAAAGAATGCATAATGTATATTCCAGAAATGATTTGCAGTTTTGCGATGCATAATCAATTACTCATGTATGAGAATTGTAGAACAATTACTGGTGGGGCAGACACCATGGTGTCATCCATTGCTGGTTATAATATTGGAATGTATATGACACGCTTAAACGCTGCAATTATTCCTTTTCTACCGAATGGGCTTCCTCCTATACTGCTCACTCTACAATTCTGTCTCGCAGTCTCTCTTCTTCCTTCCCTCTTCTCAAGCCCGCTATTTCTCGCGGAGTCTTGTGCACTGGGAGCGCTTCTGAGCGGTTCAATCAATTGAGACTGTGAGAGGCACTGAACGGTTCAACCCATTGAGAGGCGCTATATAAATTAATGATTAAATAGGTTTATCTTATCGGTGCTGGTACATTTTATCAATCGTTGTAGTCGGCTGGAACAGAACCAGATAACGGAAATCCGATCGAGAGCATTTGCTGATCTCAGGAAGCTACGCAGGATGTAAGTGCCTCGTCTTCGCTATCAGTATCACCATCAGTTATCTCTACCAACTTATATCAGTTCTGCTTACTGTTCTGTTTAATTTACACTATACTGCAGATGGCAGACTTTGCGATTGTCCTGTCAGTAACTTAATATGTTGCTTCACTGATTCTTGGTTCTCTTCGTTGCACTTTTGGTCTCAGCAGTGAAATTATTGGGGGTGATAAATCAATTTTCAATAATATTGATTGAAAATTTGCGATTTAAACTTATGGACTTTTTCATGATTTCAACTTTCAGTAGAAAAGAATAGGCTACTTGCCCACACATGGTGGGACACGGTAGCAGATTGGTTTGAGCAAATTGGTCATGCAGTTATACACACACACCCGCACGCACACACACACACACACGCACACACACACACACACACATATATATATATATATCGCACACACACATATATATATATATCGGACAGACGCAGTATATATATATATATATATATATATATAAAGGTTGAATGAACTGAATAAAGAACACACACCCGAACACACACACACACATATATATATATATATATATATATATATCGCACACACACATATATATCCTTATACTTAGATTATTATTAAAACGATAGTCGGTTTACAGCGTGTTTAGTTACTGTTAGTACTTTGACTGCATGCAGAGGCGTCGCCTGCACACAATTATTTTGTGATTCCATTCTGAAGGTTTTGCAAAGGACGTGGCTACAGAGTGCACAATAATAGTCCTATTATTTATTTCGGGTGGGGTTTAGCCCCGTGAAGCCCCTAAATTCTCCCATGTTTGTGTGTTTTAGAGACTTGAGCAACAATCGCGTAACAACGGTGGCGTCCGATGCATTCGAAGGACTCAGATCTCTTACATCGCTGTAAGTTTCATGCAGTTGTTGATGTTTGCGTGTGTGTGTGTTGAACTGTCTTTATATATCGATATGTATGTGTATCATTTTCTGTATGTCGGTGCCTAGATACATACCTGATGCAGGCAGCTGTTGCTTTTGTTTCTTTTCTGTCTGTCTGTCTGTATGTCTGTCTGTCTGTCTGTCTGTCTGTCTCATTACTTTCTGTATCTTTCTTTGTATGTCTCTATGTGTTTCTTTCTGTATTTCTCTAGTTGTGTACCTCCCTCTCTCCTTACTTCCCTGTCTCTCTGTCTTTCTGTTTCTCTGTCTCTGTCTCTGTCTGTCTGTCTCTCTCTCTCTCTCTCTCTGCGTATATCTTTCGAAATGCATCTTTCTTCTGTCACTCTTTTATTTCTCTTTCTGTATATAGGTCTACGCTTCTTTTCGTAAGTCTTTTCTGCATAGATCTGCTTCTGATGGTTATGCCTCTATACCTGTTTATGTCTTTGCCTCTGACGTGTTTCCTTCCGTTTCTCTTCGTCCACCTTTGATTTTATCGAACACTAAGCAGATAAAGATTCTAATACGTTTCGAGTGACTGCTCATTTTTCTCCGTACATCGAAGGAAAAATCTGGCCTGCATTTCACCTCTGACAATATGCACTGATAGGAATATGGTGTATTCAGATTAATCTCCAAGACTTTCCATTATGTGTCTCAATGAGTTCAGATCTGCATGCTCAAGATGTCCTTCTATATCTCCTTTATCTATCCGCCTGAAATCTGACGTTTATAGTAAAATGCATCAGCGAATTTAATTCGATTTTTATTTAATTAAATTTGTACTGGATTACAATGAAAACACTGGATGCGCTTCACATTGAGTCCATGCAGTATTTCAACAATTGATTGATTCTGCCGGTATCTGAAAATTGTATGCCGTCTCTGGTTGTAACTGACAGACTATGCCATCGCCTATGTGTTAGGCGCATGGTATGGTACAAAATATTTTACTCAAAGATCTTTTAAGGGACTGTCGATATATTATGCGGGGTGGTGGTGGCCGGATACAGGTGATTGGCATGCGGGTGCGCAACAGGGTTGCAACAGGGGGTTCGAAAAACCGATTTTTGCGTAGGCGTATACGAGATATATGGGTGTCTTTAATCCAAGATTTTCAAGAGGAACATTAAAAAAATAACAGCAGTTCATTTGATGAGTAGGCCTGTTGTAAAAACTTTCTTTCAGTGTCCTCTACGGTAACCAGATTTCTGACCTACCATCTGGAGTCTTCAGCGGACTTCAATTACTGCAACTTCTGTAAGTAATTTTTTATCTGTCCTCGTGCGTTGTAAGAACGCCATGAATAAATTTCTTTAACTAGTGATTTGGGAGGAAAGAAGGGTATTTTAAAATCACGTTTATTTAATGGTATTTTAATTTATATCTTATTAGTCCAAGCCAACGTCTTTCTTAACACTTCTGTTGTTGGTGTAAAATTGTTTTAAGACGATTGTTTGTGCATTAGATATTTTATATAAATAATTTATGAACCAACATGATGAAAGTATAAGCAGTGAACATGGTTATTTGCGATGTCAGTGGTTATCAATGGGACCACTTGTATAGGATGGAGAAGCCGCTAATATAAAGCCATCTAGTTATATATGTATAATTGTATATGTATATCTATGTGTGCATATGTACATTATATGTAGGTAGGCCTATATTATGTGCATAATTATATACACATAGGTCTATTGGTGAGTGGTAACATTGTACGACGTACAATGTACGAGATGTGTGTATAGACTGTGTGCTGGTGATTGACACAAATCACCAGCATAAATAAACATACTTTTAAACAGCCCTTACTCAAGAGCCTTTCTCAGGGCAGTGTGCTAATTGCTGTCAGCAAGGGGTGCCCGTTGACCAGCTGTATAGCCTTGTATGCAGATCCCAAGATAATGAAGGCACTTCCATTAAGTCAACAGCAGGACCGACAACAGTTTCCGTCCAATGGGCAGTCCACCTCCTCCCTCTTCCGCTTCCTATTTCCGTTCACACACACACCACCCCAACTTGAGAAATCACGGGTGTGGGCGGCTGTTAGGCCTCAAAGCGACCACCCGTCAGGGTATGCTCCCCCCATGTGTTATGACAACTTGACAAGAGCCCTGCGTAGATTGACGGAGGTCACTCTGGATAATAATCGAATGTTCGTTAAAGTCTCCTGGAATCTGATAAAATGAGGAAGAAGCAGATAGGCTTCTGATAAAAGGGTATGTCGTCGTTAAAATTTTATCTATAGCCACCCGTGCAGATTTGACTGTAGGAGTAGCCCCCTGCCAACATGCCCACATGGATCCCATATACAGGGTGAACACTACAGAGTCCCGCATAGGGTCCATATGATCTAATACCTCGGCTGTCAGGACCACAGTCTCATACAACTCGGACTGGGTACGGTGCGGTGTGTTTTGGATTACGGTACTTGCGCGTGGGTAGTATTTATAGGCATGCTAAGCAATCCGTACTACAAATACTACCCACGCGCAAGTTATTCAAGAACTCCGCCAGTGGTTGTTCTCTGCCAGTGCCAGTCCCAAGCCTGGATAAAGGAGGAGGGCGACACTAATCATCTTTGATAATGGCAGTGTCGTTGCATGTAACAAGCAAGTTATTCAAATTCCGCCACTTTTCGCACTTCGGCTGTGCCAGTCCCAAGCCTGGAGAAGAGGAGGGCACCACCAGCGTGAGAATTGAGGAGAAATAACTGAGGGGGTTGGACTATAATGCATTTGGAATTGGGGTGTGAAAATCAGACTTTACTATTAGCCCTAAGAAAGACTGGGGGCTTGAAACCCTCCAATCCCCCCCGGCAATTCTCACACTGGGCGACGCACATCATCATTGACATGACGCAGTATCGATCAACAACAGCAAGAAAATGTGACCCATCTGACCAAAACCAGGCGTAAGTCGATTTTTGTACAAAATGAGTGTCATATATCTTCTAAAAGAATAAAGTCTCTTCTTTAAAATGACACAAATCCTATTGCTCTGCCACGTTTCTGTCAAAAGTTACAAGTAAAAAATATGGTTCGACCGTCCAAATTACAATTCTGAGAAAAATGCGTTTAAAATTTTCTATAACTTAGAAATGCAAGATTCTTTAGAACCATGTTCATAATTAAATAAAATTTGCAACAAATAAACAGATTGCATAGTAGGCTAGAGGGAAGTCTGGGCTTTTCACTGATACCTAATTTATTTTGTCAGCCACACACCGAATATGGCTACCAATGGCGGGAAAGTGGAAAATGGCGGGAAAAGTCATCGAATTATTTGAACAATAAAATCCACAAAATTATCAAAAATATCATTAAAAATAATATTTTTGCAAAATATTTGGTTTTAATGCGTATAAAACATATTTATTTATCATTTTCTGTCAAAAACTAAAAATTGAAAAAATTCAACTTTTTCACATTTTGGTCATTATCTCAGAAGCGTGTGTTGCGACTTACGCCTGGTTTTGTCCAGATGGCACAAATAGACTTAATGTAAAAAGGCATCCTCTGAAAATAATGGCAAATACAAGAACACATCTATAAAATCGGGTGTTAATATTCCGCTACAAGTTTCCATAATATATCGTGGATATCCTTCGGGTAAACATACATTCGCGAGCTG
This sequence comes from Lumbricus terrestris, assembly GCA_949752735.1. Lineage (NCBI taxonomy): Eukaryota > Metazoa > Annelida > Clitellata > Crassiclitellata > Lumbricidae > Lumbricus > Lumbricus terrestris. Next base: position 12,968,319 of record OX457050.1, on the reverse strand, counting down.
TTTGTCGGATGACTGAGCAGGCAGGGCCCTTTTCTGTCGTATCCAATTGCGGGCCACCTAATAATACTCTTTGGCAATTAAACTAAGAAGTCTTAAGAGTTTGGCATAGTTATATATAAGTCTTAACTATGAATTTGGCATAGTTATATATAGTTATACATAGTTATATACATATATAGTTAAATATTGCTGGTATATATATATATATATATATATATATATATATATAACACAGCAAGGATTATGCAACTGCTGATTTCAGAGGTATATAGTGTGCCATGGGAAGACATAAGCTATATACCGGTATAGGATAAGTGGATCGCCTCGTACGGCGAGTCTCGGGATATAGACTTACCGTTGGCAAGACGAAACCGATTGCCAAGAAGTTTGATGATAGATTCGTGGATGGGATAAATATCATATCTCGTGTTGTACCGATTCTACAGTAATTGAGAACCTTTGGCCGGGGAATCGTCGGCTGTGAGCCGGATCTGCTCCGCGTACGCTCTGAGCGTGCAATGAGTGCATTCCGAGCGGGGTTTTAAACTCAGTGCCCTCCTGTTCTGTGGTTTCGGATTACATGTGTAATTATGATCCACAAGGTCCAGAACTTCAGTGTGATGCTAACTTTTGGAGTCATGTTCCTGTGTGTACATGTATAAAAATTAAATAAATTTTAAAAAATAAATTTATAAAAGATGTGTGTCGCTGGACCTATTTGAAGCACGTCCGATATGAACTCGTGAGAACGCTAAACCTTAGAACACGGTTATTTGATCCCTTATTCAAGCATGTTCTTGGCATACGTATTTAAACGCCAAAGCACCACGTATAAGAAGCCGATAACAACCTTGTTGCAAAGTTGTAATATAATTAGGCTATTTGGGTACCTGACTATAGTACCCAAAACAAGTTTACAAGTTTCTGACCACGTTGTATCAGAATTCGTGTTTCATTAAAACATTTTGAATAAGGATGCTCTTGCGCACCAACTCGGAGCATGCCCGGAGCAGGCGTGAAGCGCACCCATTGATAAATTGCCCTGGGCTATTGCTATTATTTTCTGAGCGTCAATAGGTAGGCCTAAGCTAAGTTGGATTTCGTGGAGTGGAAACCGATTGCTGTTTGAATTGCTGGCATTTGAACTTTCACCCTTCTGGGCATTTTACCATTAATTTTAATGGGCCAGCGGTGCATGTATCCCGGATTTGCCACTTTGTCATCATCCATCGTCGTCGTCGTGCTCATCAACGTCATTATCATCATCATCATCATCATCATCATCATCATCATCATCATCGTCATCGTCATCGTCATCATCGTCGTCGTCATCATCATCATCATCATCATTGTCGTCGTCATCATCATCATCATCATCATCATCATCAACATCATCATCATCACCATCATCGTCACCATCATGGCCTATTATTTTCGGCATTGTATTTACGTTGACCTTGAAATGTCTCAACAGATTATTGAACGCCAATCGCATCGGCTGCATTCGTATCGACACATTCAACGACCTTCACAATCTCAACTTGCTGTACGTTGACTGACTTTCTTAGAATTTAAGATATTTATATAATATTTATATACATTTATATAATGTATATATAAATTATATATTTTTATATATTGTCTCAGTTGGTTGGTCTAACTCTGATATTTCCATAAAAGATTTACGTCATTAACATTTTGTGGGGCGCGGTGGTGGTGTAGTGGTGGCGTCGTTGCCTTGGAGCCGGAAGGTTCGAGGTTCGAATCCGCCTCGCCGCGTTAGGACCTTGGGCAAGTTCTTCACTCACAATTGCTCAGCGCTTCGGCGTGAAACTCCGATGCAGTGCCCGCTCTGCATTCGGGAGCGCCTCTGAGTAGCGAGAGCTTGAAGGGGCGCTATAACAACTGCACATACAAACAAATACAAACAAATTTGGTATTTCACATTTCTAAAGAATGGTTCTATGGTCAGTTGGAAGTTTTCAGTTTCTTCTGCCAGTAAACCACCATTCTGCTAATAATAATCTTCGTTTAATTTAGGAAAAGAGACAAATCCAGGTGACACGCCGCTTCAACCAGTCACACGTCATAGCACATTAAAAATCAACAACCGCAAAAATAATGTGGACATAACAATGTCTGTCATTAATTGGCGGCAAAGAGAACCCTCGGTTCTGTTACTTTTGTCGCGTCCAATTTTTAAAATGGTAAAAATTGACAATTATAACCAAACTCGAGTCCATCCTAAGCACACGGTTAGGCTATAATTGCAAGCCGCCGAAAGTGTTATGGTTTAACTCATTTGTTTACGGTTTTGCGTGCTAAAGGATTTTTCTGCTATGTTCATTCGATAAATTTTTTTGGTTTGTTTCAGCTTTAAAACGACCTATAGGCCTATGCCAAACCCGAAATTTTTATAGCGCCCCTCATGGAGCCTACTAAAAGGTTCATTTGTTAGTTACAAGCTCACCTATTATAATAGGCTACGTCCGGTGAGTGGTCACGGAAGTAGCGAGAGAGAGAGAGAGACATACATACAGAGAGAGAGAAAGAGAGAGGGACAGACATACACAGAGAGAGACATACAGAGAGAGACAGACATACAGAGACAGATAGAGAGACAGACAGACAGAGGCAGAGACAGTGACAAAGACAGAGAGACAGAGAGGTGTATCTGCAGGGTGCCCTACAGTACATTTTCACTGTACTTGAGGGGTTCTGGTTCAGCTGTTTGTAAATGTGTGTAGTCCGGAATAAATTTACGCCCCACACTCGAACGAGGTCACTACCCATAGACAATGGGTATACTGATGGGCAGTAGCCTCACCCCGTTCGAGTATATACGGCCAACGTGTGCCCTGTATGCGGTCCACTCCATTGAGAGATTTTACGATCGAGAGCCTCAAGTGTTTGGCGGTCATCGAGATTTGCGTCCGGTGTGCAACTTTTCTTCCTTCCATCAACGCGGGAGGGGGCGGGGGAAGGGGTGGCTGTCGGTCTGGGGTAGGTCACTGCGTAGTTCTACTGCACCCTCCACAGAGGGTTAAAGGTCAAGTTGGACTCCCATTCAATAGTTCCTATAGACATTTATTTTTTTCGGTCATTCACAAGCAGAAGTCTACACTCCAATGAAGATTAACAGTGTGAAATTATAGACCCACGGGGATTTGTAGGTCGCTGTGGCCAATTGTTTGTATTGTATTGAATTGTATTGCATTGTATTGTATTGCATTGTATTGTATTGTATTTTATTGTATTGCATTGTATTGCGCTGTATTGTATTGCATTGTATTAGTGTATTTGTAAAGCGCCTATCGCAGGGTGAACCATTCAGAAGCGCTCTCAGTGTGAAGGGCGAAGCAAGAAGAAGCAGGTTTTGATAGGAGAGAAGTAAGAAGAAGAGAAACCTCTAGGCATAATAAGGGCGGCCACCAGCGACCAGGCCTCTCCTTTGCTGTCTAATCTTCACACTAACAGCGTGCAGTTAGTGTACTCATTGCATCTGAGTTTTTACGGGTACAGGTGGAGTAGAAATGACGCAAATTTCTGCTCCGGTCGTGATTTGAACCCTCAATGTCTTTATTCAAATTCTATCAAACTAACCAATTGAATACCGCACAAGTGACCATTATTGATGCAATCTGCAATTATATGGCTCTATTGAAGTCATTATTTTGATTAGACAACAAGTCATTATTCTTTAACATTGAGCCACATTGTTTCCCAGTCAGTTTTAGTAGCCTATATACACGCTCAAAATCGCGCAAAGGCTAAACTGTTATTTCCCCAGTCAGATTTAGTACACGTTCATTGCAAAGGGTTGAAAGTTCTGCTTTTTTATTTTTTAAATCACAATTTTATCGTTTGATTTGCAGGTCTCTGTATGATAACAGAATTCTGTCGCTGGCAAATGGAACATTCTTGCCTCTAAAGAACTTACAAACGCTGTAAGCAAAAGCATTCCGAATTTTTGTCAATGTTTCGCTAACTATTACATTTTAGGTAGCATTTATGCATGGTATTTAAATATAGAGAACAATCATAATTAGCAATCAATCAACCAATCAACCAATCAATCAACCAATCAATCCACCGATCGTTCAATCGTTCAATCAATCGTCATATGAATGAATGAATGAATCAATCAATCAATCATTCACTCACTATTTTAATCATTTAGGCCTATATTTATACCTGAATTTGATTGACCAACGCAGTTAAATTGATTTTTAATTTATGTTAGGCATCTTGCACGTAATCCTTTCATATGCGACTGCAATCTGCGTTGGTTGGCCGAGTATCTACGGAGTCACCCGATTGAAACAAGCGGCGCGAGATGCGAAGGTCCAATGCGAATGCAGCGAAAGAAGATTGGTCTGATCAAGGACGAGAAATTCCGATGTAAAGGTAAGGATTCGCTTCTCAGAGATCAGACTATCAGAGAAAGATGTTTAGAGTTGACATGTATTATTTTGTTAACATTCCGGTTACCTAGAAAAACGACAGTCCTGTATAATGTGTATTGTGTATAATTATGCTTACGTAGTAAAATGTCTGTCTCAATATAAATTTATTGAAATAATGATTGATTTTTGCCCGATATTATACGGTGCATGACCCTTCAGGGACTTCACTGTCGCCTAATATAAATTTAGATTTGATTATTATTATTACTACTACTACTATTTTTATTATTGTTTTTGTTATGGTTGCTACTATTGCTATATTATTGTTATCAGTATTTAATTTTATTATTATTATTGCTATTACTACGACTACTACTACTACTACTACTACTGCTACTACGACTACTACTACTACTGCTGCTACTACTACTGCTACTACTACTACTGCTACTGCTACTGCTACTGCTACTGCTACTGCTACTGCTACTGCTGCTGCTGCTACTGCTACTGCTACTGCTACTGCTGCTGCTGCTACTACTACTACTACTACTACTACTACTACTACTACTACTACTACTACTACTACTACTACTACTACTACTACTACTACTGTACTACTACTACTACTACTACTACTACTACTACTACTACTACTACTACTACTACTACTACTACTACTACTACTACTGCTGCTGCTGGTACTACTCCTACTACTACTTCTACTACTATTGTAACTTGCCCATTGTCATTGTTTTTATTTACTCTTATCATCATTGTTTGTGCCATTCACACGTAGTAATGCAATTAAGTTGATTCCATGAATGGCTGAGATGGAAAGTCGCGAGACAAAAGGAGAATGCAGCGCCTGCATTCCGGTGCCATATGGTCTTTGTGGTCGGTGCAGTACCGATTGGCGAGTTATCCCCTGCGTTTGGTGGTAGGTGGGGTGGGTTGCTGGGGAGGATGTGATAGGGCACGAGAGGTCGGCTTATTACTAGGACGTGGAGCGGCGATGCTTGGATGCTTGGATGCTTGGAGACTCTTTTATGGAACAGATGCGGCGTTTCATTCCAATCTCCATGCAATCCTCCTGTATGGAGTTGGATTAGTAGGAGGAGGAGGAGGAGGACGAAAGGAAAAGAGGCGGAGAAGGAGATGGAGGAGGAGGTGGTGGTTTAGGAGGCGAAGGAATAAGGGAGGAGGAGGAGACGGAGGAGGAAGAAGAAAGGGAAGGAGGCGGAGAAGGGAATGGAGGAGGTGGTGGTTTAGGAGGCGAAGGAGTAGGGGTTAGGAGGAGGAGGAGGAGAAGGAGGAGGAGACTGTGGCTTAGAGAGGGAGAAAGAGAAAGAGGAGGAGGTGAAGAAGAAAGCGAGAAGAGTGGAAGAACGTAAGTGGGGGGGGGGGGGTGTGACGAAGGAGGGAGGGGTGCAAGAGAAGGAGAGAGAAGAGTGGGGGAAACCTGAGGGCGGTAGAGAAGAGAAGAAAGGGAAGGAGTCTGATGGACGGAGCAGGAGGAGAATAGGAAGGAGGAGACGCAGAGGTAAATGAGTAGGTGGGTGGGGAGAAGAAGATGCGCGTTAATGGAAGAATTGGAGAAGGATGAGGAATAGGGAATAGAACGATCATGAGGAGGAGGAGGAGGAGGAGGAGGAGGAGGAGGAGGAGGAGGAGGAGGAGAAGGAGGCAGATGATGCCTTGAATGGAGAGGATATACTGGCAGGCAGTTTGGCAGTAAGCCAATTCTTGTATCTATGCATGTTTCTATGGGAATTGAATTAGACGTAAATTTCGTGAAAGGTGAATGCCATTCGAAATTAGAGAACGAAAACAAAGGTCATCAAAAGATACGTACGCATGGGTTCGTGGAGCCGCTGTAACCAGAGTAAATACAACGGTGTACAGAAACAATTTTTGCATGAACAACAGACTGACGAGAAGTCAGTGCAACTATACAACAAAGAATCTTAACTATAGTGTTTGCGTGTGTGTACGTGCGTGTGTGTGAGTCTGTGTGTGTGTATGTAAGTGTGTGTGTGTGTGTGTGTGTGTGTATGTATCCGTGTGCGCGTGTGTTTTCAGCTGGCTGATCGGGTGACATTCTTCGCCGCTGTTCATTCCAAGTCATTTAACTTAAGGTGCTACCCCGAGATTCATATCTCTGAAATGAGCATGTGTCTGAGGTGGAGTGGGTGGGGGGGGGCGGCGGAACGCGATCTGCGCACCCTCTAACACAGAGGCGCATAGGACTTTGTAACTAGTGTAGCTGACTGGGCTAATAAGTAACTTTTGTGCAAGTCGCTCATCGCCTTTCTGAATTAACACTTGCTTGCTGTGTTCGGCGAATATCTTCGTATCATCATCTCTTTAGGTTATCTGAGCGGATCTAATACGTGCTGCTTCCAGAGAGTGGAAGGAAGAAGACTTGATGTATGCGGAGGGGTTGGTATTTTTAGGGGATGATTACAAATTCAAGCGGTGATGGGACGTCGCAATTCAGTCAGGGCCGTTTTAAGGAGTTTTGGGGCCCTAGGCACAAACCCTAATCCTAAACATATCCACGAGTCTAATCTACTCTAGCCAAATCAAGGTTTCTGGGGACGGAGAACAAGTATTTACACACACATTTTTGTCGGTCGATTGCTCGAGACGTGTAGCGCCGAGACGGGAGGGCTATGGGAAAGGAATGTCCGAATGTGTCCCTCCATGAAGTCAGAAATTGTTGAATTTTCACATTGCATTTTAAGCTGCCATCTTTACAAAATTGCTCAACATTCGCAGTGCTGACATGCCTAGTCTAAGACTTCTATGATTGTTCTTGCAATTATAATAATTCCTTATTCAGTTTCCACATTGTAATGATAGGCCACATGCAGCATTGTAAGCTGGGATCTAAGCAAAATTACAGATTATTATTTCAGTGCTGATTACAAGAGTGGTTGAAAGTTTCAATAAAATTAATATAATTATTATTACAATCATAATTTCTTGACGTATCAAATTCAGCAACTCAGTTCTGCTGCTTCTGGACCATTAGGCCAACAGCATAATAGGCCTAGTAGCCTAACGAATAACTGCAGACAGATCTAGGCTATAATTATATAAGACCTACTTTCTTGCATTGGAATTGACTTATTCCCGCGCGTTGCTAAAAAGGCTTGTATTGTTGACCATGGAGGATAGGCCTACAGTTCTCGGAATTGCCACAAATGTTACACAAACCAAGGAAGAACCGCCAAAATCTGGAAGTCATGTAGTAGGCCTAATGATGCTGTTTTACTAAGTGTTCAAGTAACAAAACCTTTTTAAATTTCGACAGTTTTAAATTTGAAAGGTAGCACTAAAAAGTCGAAAATTGGTTTTACAAAAATAGTACTTGTACAAATATTAACAGTAAATTATACTCATTGTAAGATGATTGTATCATATTATTACATTAATAGATTTTATCGTCATAATATCATACAATAGTAAATAATAGCACCGTATATTACTAGAGTTCGTGTATTATACAATAATGTAAGCAGCAATTCAAACTTATAATTTGGTCAAATGTTTTAGGTAGTCATTTCTGGGTGAAGTTCCTTCCACACTGGGAGATGCTTAGATTAAACACTGAACGTAACCCGATTCCCGTCTCAAACTCTCAGTCTCATATATAGAGTGCCGATACTCTATTCATGCCTTCTATGTGCATCATGTGTCATTTTGTTACGTTTATTAATATTGATAGAAGAACCTAGGCCTATACACAGCTAGAGCACAGCAATCTTTGTATTACAAGTGTACTGTGTAAAATAAATTTAAGCTTAGCACACGTTAAAGTTCGTATAACATGTTGCTAATTTGTTATGCAATGTAGCGTTTTGGGTCGCCGCGGGCCCCCCCTGTTGCGCGGGGCCCTAGGCCCGGGCCTCGCGGGCCTGTGCCTTAAAACGGCTCTGAATTCAGTATTCGAATTACGAAGACGAGTTTATAAATCCGACAACAGCTGCTATTGGTGTCGTATTGAGAAATCTGAGGCGCAACGACGACCACCCAATTCTCGTTGAAATTAGTCGGCATCGTGGGCGGAGGAGCACGCCGGCAAATCGTCCTTAAACTCCGTTTTATCATCTCCTCCGTTTCGTCGAATCTTATCAGCTCGGATGGAATGCGACCATCTGGTCGGACTGCAATGAAGCCGTTGTATCGACGACTAAGCAATTTGCTCGTCCAGCTGCCACCACCAATGCCAACGCCACGGTCCACCCTTAGCCGGGCGGCTGTCGACGGGAACAAAGGGCCGCCTGTGTCCCCCGTTCTGTTCGGGCGGCGCTGGGCATCTCTAAGGGACGTTGTCCGGCGGTGTAGCGGCGACTCTGTCGGGCGGCGTTGACGACGATGTGAGGCGGGGCTGCTTGGGGGAATGGAGTAGTGGGTGTGATCAGTGGCGGAGACCTAGGGGGGGACAGGGGGGGACGGTCCCCCCCAATAAAAGTGTTGGGGGGGACGGCCCATGCATTTGTCCCCCCCAATGTTTGAGCGTCAAGACTTGTTTTGGCGGCGAAAATAGAAAATTTCTTCGGGATTTGGGCGAGATTTGGCCGGATGACTAAAAAAAAAAAAAAAAAAAAAGGTCATCAACTTTTTTGGCGGCGAAAATAGAAAATTTCTTCGGGATTTGGGCGAGATTTGGCCGGATGACTAAAAAAAAAAAAAAAAAAGGTCATCAACTTTTTTGGCGGCGAAAATAGAAAATTTCTTCGGGATTTGGGCGAGATTTGGCCGGATGACTAAAAAAAAAAAAAAAAAAGGTCATCAACTTTTTTGGCGGCGAAAATAGAAAATTTCTTCGGGATTTGGGCGAGATTTGGCCGGATGACTAAAAAAAAAAAAAAAAAAGGTCATCAACTTTTTTGGCGGCGAAAATAGAAAATTTCTTCGGGATTTGGGCGAGATTTGGCCGGATGACTAAAAAAAAAAAAAAAAAAGGTCATCAACTTTTTTGGCGGCGAAAATAGAAAATTTCTTCGGGATTTGGGCGAGATTTGGCCGGATGACTAAAAAAAAAAAAAAAAAAGGTCATCAACTTTTTTGGCGGCGAAAATAGAAAATTTTCCGAGATTTCGCCGGTCGTCAGAAATTTTCGGAAAATCTCGCGTCTTTCCGTCCCCCCCAATTCTCGGCGCAGGTCTCCGCCTATGGGTGTGATCCGTGATGATGGATGATGGTTTGAGACTGTAATTAGGAGAGCGATGGGTGAGATTTGGTTTGTGTGTGTGGAAGGGGAGGGAGGGGAGGGGTGGGGAGGGAATGCTTATAGCTTTCGGAATGTTCCATCTAATCTAATCTATTATAACCTATTTTAAGTCTGACCCAATCTTGGTTTGTCTAATTCTACTAATTATAGTCGTGTCTTACCGGTTGTCTGATCTTGTCTTATGAAAATTATCTTATCTTATCTTATCTTGTCTTGTCTTGTCTTGTCTTATATCTTCGAACCGAATATAATTTATTGTCTATGTTCTTGCGACTTCGTTCTGTGGCGCCATTTGTCAATGCATGGGTCATCATTCTCTATCAAAACTCATAATGGGATGGGAAAGCCAACAGGATCGTTATCGCAATAGGTAAATTCTAAATTTCTATGACGGACTTTAAAGCTAAACTAACACATGCAGCTTGTTAACATAGCCTAATTATTATTGCCTATGAGGACCAGACCAGTGCTCATGAAGAGATTGAGGGTTCAAACCCCGAAATAAATTACTTCCGAATTCTGTAAAACTGATTTTGTGTATAGGCCTTCATTGCATCCATGTCTTTTGGGAAACAACGCCAAAATGGAACCTTGGAAATTTTCTCCCGGCTGCGCCAACGAGCCAAAAGAAGACTGACTATATTTACCAGACCCAGAATATCATTAGCATTGGAAAGAGTCGTCAAACAACGATCGCTGGTTACGTGTTTAACGACACTGCCATATCAAAGATGATTAGTGTTGCCCTCTTCCATTATCCAATCTTGGGACTGGCACTGGCGTAGGTCAACCAGAGCCTGCGCTAGCGAGCCAAAAGAAGACTGACTATACTATATACTGTAGCTACGGGTATTGAACGAGACGAATCTTATGTTTAGATCTGAATGACAACAAAGGATTGAAAGAGGGAACGAAGACTGGACGGTGAATTCCAATGTCTTAGACAATATAGCGCTCCGGAAAGCCCCAGAGATCCGAACACAGCGTTCAGAGGCAGAACACGGTCTCATCCATTGAAATTCACTCTATAGTGTGAGATTAGCAAATGCCTTTCCGCAGTGCCGGCGCTAGCACCCCCCGTGCTCCCCGGCCGGGGGGGCCCCGAGTCTGAAAGGGGCCCCCAAATTTAGCTGGTCATTATGCCTATTTGTGACTGTACAGATCCGGTCTGGTGCATGCCTCAACTAACTATATGGCACTGCCATAGCAGACCTAATGCAAATATCATACTGATTTTGGGCGTAAGTATAAAGCCATCAGAGTTTGAAAGGGGCCCCCAAATTTAGCTGATCATTATGCCTATTTGTGACTGTACAGATCCGGTCTGGTGCATGCCTCAACTAACCATATGGCACTGCCAGTCTGCCATAGCAGACCTAATGCAAATAATATTACGCAAACCAATAGAGCATTGTCCTTAAACCAAAGAGGAGACTTGGGGGGGGGCTGTGGACAGGGGCACGACCCCACAATTTGTGGTTGGGACGGAATCCTTGTATCCCCAATATTTCAGAAATATTTCATAAGTAGGCCTATCATGTCCCATCAATAATGATCAATTTTGTTAAGATGACAGCCTATAGACTATAAATGCTACCATTACAGTTGGCAAATCGGACAAATTTAAACAATGGAAAGGGGACACTCTGAAGTCATAAACCATGACTAACAGCTTTGAAAAATGAGCAATTTTGCAAAGATGACAGCTTAAAATTCTACCATTACAGCATGGAAATTCAAAAACATTTGCAATTGGAAGGGGACATTTATTGAAGTCTTACACCATGCATGTCTTTCAGTTTCAGCACTTATATTATGAAAAATTTTGCTGAGATGACAGCTCAAGGTATGGGGGCCTCAGGTTTTTTTTTGGGGGGGGCCTCAGGTACCCTAGCGCCGGCACCGCCTTTCCGGTATAGTTCGCACTCGTCGGCATCGTCGTGCCATTGTGATGGCGCCTTTTGTGGTCGATGCATGATAGAAACTGATACAAGGAATTGGTAGGCCTCTATTGATATATATATATATATATTGATTGGCTGGTTATATATATATGGATTGATTGGTTATATATATATATAATGTATAAGTCCCCCATATAGTTAGACAAAAGGGGTTGACATGTTGACCGTTATTTTATTTTCAATGGATATAATATTATCAAGTGTATTGGATATCAAGAATTAGTCAACCGCGAATTAGAAATCAAAGATGCCTTTTTGCAGACAATGGAAAGGAAGTGATTGTTCCGTTATGCAAACCATCCACTCATTCATCCATCCACCTATCCATGCATCCACCCACCCAGTGCCCACCCATCCATCCATCCACTCATCCATCCATCCATCCATCCATCCAGCTATCCATTCACCACCCACCCACCCAACCGCCACCCACCCACCCACCCTGTTCTACACAGGCTGAAGTGCAGCTTAAATAAGGGATGTATAAAAACTGCAAGGTCTTGTACTAAAATGAAGTGAAATCTTTTAACAATTTGACGCTGAAGCTTTGATTTTACCTCGCTGGTAGAACCACCTGTCATTCGCTTCCGAAGGTCAGCTCTCTATACCCACAATCTATAACTAAAGGGGTCAATTCTATTTCCTTATCTCGAAATGGCATCTTTGTTTGCTAGTCGAGTTGACTCACTCTTAATTTTCAAGACATTTGATAATACTATTGCTAAGGAATTGTAGCCATGCACTGGGCGTGAATAGCTGGCAATTCTCACCATGCACAGAGGGACTGGCTAATTAACCGATTTGAACAGCATACAGCCAATGAGGGTTAAATACTAATTAGTCATGCAGGAGTTGGCCCAGCTAACACCATCCGCAGCTTTGAAATAGATTTTGACAGCTTTATATATTATATATATATGTGTGTGTGTGTGTGTGTGTGTGTGTGTGTGTGTGTGTGTGTGTGTGTGTGCGTGCGTGCGTGTGTTCAAGCACAATGATTGTACCGGTATATTAGCTGATATAAAAAGCAAATCTTGCCTCTACGCAGTCATACAACCATGACTGCAATTGACTTTCTATCACCATGCATGTAACACTGTACATTGTACAACGCAATTTCGTTCGGCCTTGACTGAGCTACGACGCCATACAAATCTTTTAATCAACGTCATCATCATCATCATCATCATCGTCGTCGTCGTCGTCGTCGTCGTCGTCATCGTCATAACCATCATCGTTGTCGTCATTGTCACTGTGACATAGTCATCGTCGTCGTCGTCGTCGTCACAATCATCGTCGTCGTCATCATCATCATCATAAGCAGCAGCAGTAATATTCGGTCTTGCTTCCACAAAGCTCTTGACTCATAATAGCTCGGGTTCACATTGCAGCTTGAAGTCGCTTTGTTGAAGAATCGGTGCTGGTTCATAGATGAAGACGTAAATCGGTAGAACCGCTGTTTGTGAACCAGTCCTATTAAGTCTTATGCACTTTAGTGTAAAGTACACAGGACATCTTGGGCTCTTGGCCCAGTAAAAGGAAACTGACCGTGCATCTTGGCCCGGCCACTGAGGGCTAGATTCATCTATTTGTATAACCATGGGCGACTACATGTATAGTGGACCAAGAGGGATGAATGAAAATAACTGAAGAATTCTTTGCAAGATGGTTCCTCCTGTGATTTTAGTCTTTTCGTCCCGTATCTCTTATCTCTTAGCTATTAAAATGATAAATGTGAATTTGTAGGCAGAATACATGTCTTTTAGTGCGACTTACAGGATATATCTCCAATGTCCCAATTAATTCTGGTTGAAGATATTGTCACTGAGATATGCATTTCAACTTATACTATCCCTGTATATATTCTGGTTGATTGCCACTGAGACGTGCATTTTATCCGGAGAACTCTCGCCATAAATTTATATAAGGCCTATATCCACTTTCGACCCAACGATATTTGTCTCAGACTTTCATTTACTGAGATGTGCTAAGATAAATGCAATTCTTTGCACGTGGTTGGCTGCATGTAGCTGGGAAGAGCGATGGATACACATTCCATGCCAAAGGGCAGTTATTAATGAGCAGAATTTATTGCTGTTCTGCGGAAGGTGTAAATAGAATTCTTAAGGAAGAAGAGGTGGAGGAGTAGGAGGAGGAGGAGGAGCAGGAGAAGGGTCAGGAGGAGAAGGAAGAAAAAGAGAAGGAGGAGTACGAGAGAGTAGCAGGAGGAGGAACAGGCACAGGAGGAGAAGGAGTAAAAAGAGAAGGAGAAGGAGGAGTAGGAAGAAGAAGACGTAGAGGAAAAGGAGGAGGAGGAAAAGGAGGAGGAGGAAAAGGAGGAGGAGGAGGAAGAAGAGGAAGAGGAGGAGGAAGAAGAAGAAGAAGAAGAAGAAGAAGAGGAGGAGTAAGAAGAAGAGGAAGAAGAGGAAGAGGAGGAGGAAGAAGAAAAAGAAGAGGAGGAGGAAGATGAAGAAGATGAAGAGGAGGAGGAAGAAGAAGAAGATGAAGAGGAGGAGGAGGAGGAGGAGGAAGAAGAAGAAGATGAAAAGACAAAAGAAGAAGACAAAGAAGAGCAGTACTTTAGGTGGTGGTCCTGAGGCAGCCATGGGTATGATGTTTTACCGACTTCATTTGACAGGTATACGGAGTACGCTGACCGTATAGACCAGTGGCGTAGGCAAGGGGGGTTTCGGGGGTTAAACCCCCATTGGCCCCTGGAAAAAGGTTTTTAAAGGTTTTTTTCCATTTAAATAAGAAACATAGCAAAAAAACAAGGTTTCTGGCCATAACCTCCCCCCATCAAAAATTCCTGGCTACGCCACTGGGATGTGCATTGTGCACTGCTATAAAATACCAACGCTTTCGTTACGCTGCCGTTGGGTGTAGCCAAATTGTGATAGGCAGTAGCCTACATTGGCACACACATTAGTCCGGAAAGATATTGAATAAGTCATACACCATGATCATTAATGTCATGCGTTGCTTTGCAAAGTGAAGGGCAGTGTATCCAATCACCCATTGCATTATTATTTATTAGCAAGCATACTATCGTTAGTAATGAGATGAAAGACTCAGATTTGCCTTCTGCGTCTTTCGAAAGCCCTCTGGCGAGCTATCTGAGGATTGCGGTTACGCTGCAGGCAAACCAGTCCGCAATCCACACTGCATGCTGGGCCTGATACGGCAGATCTAGAAGCGTGCGGCATCTCGGTTACATGATTCGGTCTGAGGTCTGCTGATAGGGCAGAGAACATAATATTAGCCTACATGATATGCTGAGTGCCATTTCTGTGGCCGAAAAAGTATGTGGTCAACTTTTGGTGCATGTGCACTGGTAGTTAAATCAGTTGTGTTGAGTAGAGAAGTTAAAGCAGCGTTGAAGATTCTAATTTGGAGCATTGTGTTCTACAACAGATGTGTGGGAACGTCTTATCAGCTCCTTTGTGCTGTCATTGCTATTGTTTTTCCATTTTCTCACTGTCTCCATTGTTTTACCATCTCCATTGTCTTACCATCTCCATTGTCTTGCCATCTTCATTGTCCTACCGCCCTCTCCAATGTCTTATCATATCTATTGTGATATCATCTTTATAGCCTTATCGTCTGTTAATAATGATGTCATAAGCCCAACGTTTTACCATCTCCATTGTCTTATCATTCATTGTCTTATTATCTCCATTGTCTTGCCATCTCCATTGTCTTACCTTCTCCATTGTCTATCATCTTCATTTTCCTACCCTCTCTATTCTCTTATCATCTCCATTGTCTCACCTTCTCCATTGTCTTATCATCTTCATTGTATTACACTCTCTATTCTCTTATCATTTCCATTGTAATATCAACTCCATAGCAACTTCCCGGTCTTATCAAACCCACCGTGTGTCACTTACTTCAGGGTCAGAGGAACTTCGGACGAGAAATGCCGGCAATTGTCTGATAGACAAAGACTGTCCGGCTGATTGTCAATGCGATGGATCTCTGGCCAACTGCAGCGGACGAAAACTGACCGCCATTCCAGATGAATTCCCATCCTTCATCACCGAAATGTAAGACATTTCGACAGTAGTCCGTTCGAATAACCAACCGTCAATGTGGCTTGTTGTTTTTGGGTGCCTCAAATTCACATGTGGCGTTGTCGCCGTCATAGTAGTCTGTTACATCATCGTTTTCGTCGTCGTCGTCGTTGTCATTGTCGTCATCATCATCGTCGTCGTTGTCGTCATCATCTTCGTCTTTGTCGTCGTCGTCATGGCCGTTGTCGTCATCATCATCATCATCATTATCGTAGTCGTCTTTGTCGTTGTCTTCATCATCATCCAGCTCGCTAACCACCAAGCAGTCCAGCACCCAAGTTGCTAGACCTAGCCTACTGATGAGTTTCCAAATTCAGATAATGCTATTTTGATATCATATTGCGGTACAATTTCTTTTGGTTCAATTATGATAATATTAATAAGAATTCTGTATTGCATAAACTAACTGATCGTATAATGGCAAACTTCTAACTTCTAAAGCGCCGCTCGAATGCCAAGCTCGGGGCACTAGCTCAGCGTTTCCCAAAGTGGGTTCCGCGGAACCCAAGGGTTCCGCGGGGCGAGCACAAGGGTTCCGCGAGAAGTTGAGAAAAAAAGAAATTTTTGGAGAAATTTTGCTGCAATACAACATTTCAAGCAGCTTTGGAAAATGCATTGGAAGTTTGAAACTACCGTCAGTCGTCTTTTGTGTTTTGTCCTCACCCGACCTTTCAGTGATTATTAGCAATCCAATAATTAACCTACATGGTTTGCAGTTTGTGTAAGCTCAGACAACACTGCTGAACTTAACGTGGGTCAGCGCTTTATTATAGACCTTAGTCTGAACAGAGACGCAGTCATATTTGTTATCGTTATCTCGACGAAACTATAGCCTGAGCAAGTTTAAAAAGAATCACCAAGTCTGATCTTGTAGCAGTAGCAACAAATAGTGATTTTAATTATTTTGTTTGTGTGAAAATTTGCCAAAATTGAGTGACTTCTACGTAGGTTAACTAGGGTTCTAACCTCTTTTATTTGATTTGGAAACCTCAAACGCTTTCCAAACTCACACGATTTTTAATGGTTCTCGAGCAAACCATCGTTCAGAAATTGGAAATCATTTTCACGACCTGAAAGCGAACTTGGTTAAATGCTTCCTTTTCATGAATTACGATAATAGGATACGAAACCACTCATTGAAGGTGAAAAACAGCCAACTCTTCTAACGGAGACTGCGAACTTCTAATTGACCTACTACTATAATGAAGCAGAATTCCAATGAACCTTCATATTCTAACCTCACAAGGGCTCACTCTCAGTAGGATCCACAAATCGTGGTTTTTCAAACAGTGCAATTTAATCTTTCATGATATTGTAAGAAAAATAAACTTTCTGTAATTTAATGTGTCTAGGTATGTAGGCATACAATATTATTAGTAGCCTTTGCTTCCCGTGCGTTCCGCATGATTCGATGCGTTTGCATGTAGTTGAAATTGGGGTTCCGCCAGAAAATATTAGGGCGCGAAGGGTTCCGTGGCCCAAAAAGTTTGGGAAACGCTGCACTATAGCTTATTCACAGGCGCCAGGGCTTAAAGTGTGGATGGACGGTCATGGACGGCGTCCATGCACTTATTTTGAAATCTTAACGCCGTCCTGCCACTTATTTGCCAGAACAGCCTGGAAAGATAAGGGGCGCCAGGCACTTCTTTTGGAAAGGTAAAGAGCGTCCAGGTACTTATTTTTTCACACTTTAAGCACTGACAAGCGCTGATCGATAGAAAGTCAGTTAAGTCGCAGTTTTTATCAACAGTTTTGCTTGTAAACATGATAATTAGATCTATTATACTGACATACTGCCACACCAGAACCGTTGTAGAGCGGTGCCAGACCCAAAGCGGAAAGAAGGAGGAGGGCAATGGTAAACATCTCATTATAGCAGTGTCGTTAAGCAGAAGCAGCAAGAGTATGTAGCCGTAAGTAAGTAAGTAAGTTGCATTTATTTGCATCTGACAAGCCCGCATGCAATACTCTGTACAGTAGACATCTATGCAATGATCATCACATATATTTTCAGCGATAGCCTACACTTTGGCAGGAGCAGATAATAAATCGCGCATGCGCGGCTAAATATAGCTCAGCAGGCGTCGATTAGCAAAACTACATTAAACAGTAAACGAGTTATGTTTAATTAATCTCCAAGCTTCTAAAGCGCCACTCGAAAGCAAAGCGAGGGCACCAGTTTATTCACGAGTCTTACAGTGGGCAGTGGACTGTACTAACGCAGGAATGCTATTTTTGTTCATTTTAGAAAGTTATCGGACAACGAGATAGACAGAATTCCTGTTGGCCCACTTTCAAAGCTATCCAGTCTGAGGAAACTGTGAGTTTGCCTCTTCCTTTGATCAATGTTTCACCCGTGTTATTTCCGCGTATATCAATTGATTCGACCATCATAAAATTCTTCCATCTTTCATCTTCACAGCCCAGCGTATTACTGATGATAGATTAAGTGGGAATAGACTAAAGATGTTTTCTAGACGTGTATACAACTATGCACACGTGGCTAGTCTTGAACTCGTGATCATAATTTTTCTTATTATTCTGATTTTAAAATGCTAGCAGAAGATCGTTGCAAAAAGAGATTTTGCTGCTTGAAGTCAATGTTGTCTTCATCTGATCTCAATGCTTCTTGAAATGTCTTTCTGTTATTAGCCCTAAGGTCTGGAATGGACTTCCAATGAATCTGCTAAAATTAATGTTTACTTTCGGGATTGTACTGGTGGTCTACTGGTATATTTTATTGCCAACTTAAGACTGTTCTTTTTTCACCCGGCGTTGGATCGAGAGCGCCTCTTGGTATAGTTACTTTGAAGGAGTGATATATATATATATATATATATATATATATATATATATATATATATATATATACATGGGCGCTCGCACACAGGGGAAAAAGGGCCACTTATACTGAAAAATGTACACCTAATTTTTGACTACTGCTTTTTTTACAGATTCCTTCGCACGAAAGCACTATCGACATTATTGATGCGCAAAGTAAAACTGAAAGCTTACATTAAGCTTATAGAAGCCTTTATAAAAACACCGATGATCTTTATTTGTTTTTTGCCTCTCAGCTATAATTGCTAAAAAAATTAGCCGTGAACACTGTGTTACCCCTTGCAAGCAAAAAAATTTGCCGGCGCCTCTGTATGTAAATCCATGCATTGAATGAATGAAAGAATGAATGAATGAAATTGTGAACGTTGTGATTGAATGTCATTGTTGGTGTGATTTTATCACAGAGACTTCAGAAACAATAGGATCGTGGAGATCGAGGATGGAGCGCTTGACGGACTTCAACAGCTGGAAGAACTGTAAGTTTCACGATGCCCTATACGAAGAAAAGAGGGAGAGGAGAGGGAGAGGGAAAAGGAGACGGAGAGGGAGCCCATTAAGTTGCTGAGACGGTCATGGTAGGCTATTAGGCGTTAGGGACTTGATTTTCAAGGAATGGTAGCCTATACTTGAAATTAGTCGTCAATTGTCTCTCACTCGTCGATTCATTTTCCCGGATGACATTGTACTGCCAGTGTACTGATAAACAGGCCAATTTAAATTTTATCCTGAACTCGGCAGGAATGCAGCTGATGAAGTGAAGCTGAAGAACTTGATCGTAGTGGGACACGCAGAACAACCAGAGCTAAGGAATTTTGGATGCGTTGCAGCCTTTGTAATCATAGCACATGTATGCATGCGTCCCGGTGTAGCCTATCTCTGAGGTTGTCATCAGCTATTATAAAACAGCTGCGCTTGTTCAGTTCGCTCTCTTAACACACCTTAAAAATGCTGTTGTGGGAAGTTATATATTTGAATTAAAGCTGTGGTTGCGAATTAGGTTTTGTTCAAAAATTATAGTGCAGAAGCACGCCTTTAATTAGGATATAGTGACAATAAGAGTTTCCAATAAACACTTTATTTTGCTGCTTATACTCATAGTCAATGACCACTATTTACAGGGTGCGGCCAAAAAAAATAACCCATTACAAAAATCTCGATTTCCCCAAAACCACTGAATATTTTGTTATAAAACTTCGCCAGTCTATTTGACACATATCTATCTACAACTTGGCTAAATCTAATGAAATTCGATTCATGAACACCAAAATGGTGCAACCTTGAAGTGAAACAATGTGTTTTTCGTTTCAACAGACATTTAGTGACAGCAATAACGCAATAAGTAACAAAGTAACGACGTAAACAGAAATGTAACAAAGTTCAAGGCTACCTTTTGTTATTGACAAGATTAGGCCAAACTGTTCTGTGCAAAAAATGTTCGAAGTGACCACCGTTTGCTTTTACACAAGCTTACAGATGTTTTCGAAAGCCCAGAACAGTCATCTGAATGGTCTCAAGTGACAAAAGTCATTCCAGATGATTTGTAGCGTATTTTTCAGTTCAGAAATGCTCTTTGGCTTTGTGGTAAGTTTGCTGTAAGTCTCAAGCATTGCACCCCAGACAGCATAGTCGAGTGGGTTCATATCTGGGGAATTTGGCGGCCATGAATCCTTGTCGATGAAGTCCGGACATTGACTTGTTAACCAATCTTGGGCCATTTTGGCGTCGTGAGTGGGTGCTCCATCTTGCTGAAAAGTGAACTGAATTCCCAAGACAATGGGACAGTCATCGACAAGCTTAGGCAAAAGTTTCTCCACGTAGTACGTAGCATTGAATATGGCCTTCTCGTCAATGAAATGCAAGCGTCCTTTGCCCTCATAGCTGACACCTGCAGAAACCATGATGCTGGGAGAGAACTTGGCTCTCTCGACCAACAAGCGACTTGTATGGATATCGGCTTTTTCTTCTTCGCCCAGACGCGGTTATTTTGAGTATTAATGGGTGGATTGATGTAAAAGATCTTTTCATCGGTGAAGAAAACCTTATTATGGCACACTGTAGGCTACTTTATGTAAAATTATTATTTCCTATTTCGTGAATGCCGTGTTAAATTGAAAAAATGCAGTTCTTTCTTCTGCCTGATGTCATGATCACAAATATAAAGATGCTGACATAAAATTTTCCAATAATATGCGGAAATATGTTACGAATAAAAATGAAAATATTTGTAAGAAAATATTCAGCGGTTTTCGAAAAATCGCAATTTTCGTAATGGGTCATTTTTTTTGGCCGCACCCTGTATATTTGTCTAGCTTGTTGTAGCTATC
Organism: Lumbricus terrestris; assembly: GCA_949752735.1. Taxonomy (NCBI): domain Eukaryota; kingdom Metazoa; phylum Annelida; class Clitellata; order Crassiclitellata; family Lumbricidae; genus Lumbricus; species Lumbricus terrestris. The sequence continues at coordinate 12,947,472 of OX457050.1, read as the reverse complement.
GGAGTCTGTTGATTCTATTAATTTTAGGCAACTGACCGAAAATAGCCTGACTTCACTATCTGGTCGAGTGCTTAGGGATCTGAAGAGCCTGAAGATGCTGTGAGTTCATCCGCTGCGTTTTGCATTGGCTTCTGAAGTAGGGGTCAGAGGTACATCCACTGTATGTGGGCAGCACTTCTGCGACGTACCCGGTACATATTAGTAAGATGAGAGAGAGAGAAAGATAGACAGACAGACAGACAGACAGACAGACAGACAGACAGACAGACAGACAGAGAGACAGACAGAGAGACGGACAGAGAGACAGGCAGACAGACAGACAGACAGACAGACAAACAAACAGAGAGACAGACAGACAGACAGACAGAGAGACAGACAGAGAGACGGACAGAGAGACAGGCAGACAGACAGACAGTGGCTCCGTAGCAGGCAGACAGAGAAGGTGGAGAAGAGGGAAAGACAGAGGGAGGGAAACATACACATACGTATACTTCAGTTACGTTTTTACCTTCCGAGAGAGCTCTTCATGGTGCAATCAGGATCATCTCATTTGCTCCACGTTGCGCGCTACTGGTACCTCACTGCAGCCCTCGTTCTGGAAGAAGATTTCATGAAATCGTCATCGTTGTCGTTGTCGTCGTCGTCGTCATCATCATCATCATCCTCATCATCATCATCATCATCATCGTTATCGTCATCGTCATCGTCGTCGTCGTCGTCGTTGTCGTCGTCGTCGTCGTCGTCGTCATCATCATCATCATCATCATCATCATCATCATCATCATCACCCTAACAATTCACAAAGATTCAGTCGCCATAGACAAACGTGAACGAAGCCAAGCACTTTAACCCTTCGTCCACCGTCAACCGCGACCCGTACTGAGCAATTTTACTGCTAATGGTAAGCAACTATAACAGACTGATTGTAATTCAAGAACAAATATTACTGAGATCAGCAAGGCATGTGCAATTATTTTGCGAGCCTTCGATTTGAAGCGCACAGAAAGCCTATCGAAGGAAGCATGGGTAACACTGAAAAGACGAATGCTGATTAACACATTTACTATTACTCTCAATTCAAAGGAAATCAGAAGCTTAGAAGATGAAAAGTCAAGTTCATAGAGCAACCTGCATTATACACATAGCTTACAGATGGATTTGTAAACACGGGAGTTTTAATGTTCGTTCGGATGACAGCAACGTTCAAACTGTTGTCTAAACATTTCAAAGTCAGAGACTAGAACACGATAAATGGTCGATGACGAACAGAAAGTCGCAATTGCAAACCATAGTTTCTTTTCAGCCGGTGCCGCGGGATAGAGTCTTTCCCCTAAAAGTATTCCCACCCCACCCGGATGCTCTATTTCGAAACAGATTCTCCCCGGCAGACCTGTTCCAGTTAAGCCGTAAGTTTACGTTGATGCAGTATTATATAGCAAGAACATGCGTAACAGTTCGCAAATTAGTCACTTTTAAATGAGAAAAGTTTCTTCCAATAGAGAGTTTCAGCCAGGAAAGCTCTGTTTTGGGGTAGACTTTATATTGAAGGAGACTTTATATCGTGAAACCGGCACAAACAAGTGGCTTCCTGGACTGATTGATGGCTGCCAACAGAGCCTGTACTGAAGGTAATGGCTGCCAACGCCAGTGCTGAAGGTTATGGCTGCCAACGCCAGTGCTGAAGGTAATGGCTACCAAAGCCAGCTAGTGCTGAACGTAATGGCTGCCAAAGCCAGTGCTGAAGGTTATGGCTGCCAAAGCCAGTGCTGAAGGTATGTTCCATTTGGATTTATCGAGCCATCTGGAGAATCTCATTGTAAAAATCACAATATGGCAGCACTAAAACGGCAGATCTGAGAGGACATGCTACTTCCATTCAGCCGCCAGTTCAAAGTTCAACTGGAAGGAGAGAGCAATGTTTATCCGATCGCATTGAAAGAATCGTGTCATTAGTTTGTTATAAGGACTTTCAACAGCACCGCTTAAAGAGAATCTTCTATCAGAGGCGATCAGTCTATGATCACTGATCAGTGTTACCATGGTAGCACGATGAAGGTGATCGTCAATCGTCGAATGCTTCTAACGCTTTTCATCCAACTACAAAGTTAACGGAGGCTGCAATGCTGCCTGGGAGAACGATGCATATCCCGAGGCTGCCAGAAGCGTGGCGTCTATATTTTGCAGTTCTGACTCATTATTTTTTAGTTTGTTATAGGCCCTAATATATATATAGTCTCTGGTATAATCATCATCGTCGTCGTCGTCGTCTTCGTCGTCATCGTCGTCGTCGTCGTCGTCGTCGTCATCATCATCATCATCGTCATCGTCGACGTCGTCGTCGTTGTCGTCGTCGTCGTCATCATCATCATCATCATCATCTTCCTCGTCGTCGTCGTCATTGCTGTCAAAATCACCCTATCAATGGTGGAGGTGGGAGTAGACGCCATTCTGCCTTCTAGACAATGGAAGGTGGACAATAACAAATACATTGGTGTTAAATGACATCAAAATGATCAAATACAGTTGTATTGGGAACTGTATTGATGCTGAATGCTTTTCTACAATCATGACGTGTCTGATGACTTTTCTGACAGGTTTATAAAATGTTATTTTTTCTATCAGAAGACTGATCATGCTGTGGCATGTAAGTGCCCTGAAAATTGTAAAAGTGTAGCAGTGCTACAGTGTTCTCTTGAATTCTTTAACACTAAACTACTGACCTAATACGGATGAGTCTTTTTTGGACTGTGTAGGCTTTATCTATCCAATACATCCAGTTTTTGATAAACAAATAAAAAATACAAAAGTTCAGGAACTACACGAGTGTTTTAAATTTTAATGATCATGATCATTGATGTGTTTGAAAAGACTTTCATCGAAATTTGCATGCGAGATGTTTTGCTTTTCTCCTAGGGTTTTGCGAAGCAACAAACTCAGCTGCGTGAGCAATGGAACTTACAGACATCTTGAAAACCTTCAGCTGTTGTGAGTTCATTTCCTAGTAAACCATATGTGAATTTTCGTTTTGCTATTGACGTATATCACCAGTGTGTGGCATATGACTGACTTAGGCTATCTATCACAATTACACTTGGTAGAAAACCTCTGTAAACATTAGATATGGTATTATACCCGATTGGCAGGTGCGCGGGCGTGTTTGAGTGTAATTTGGTGTGTTGGTGTGTGTGTGGCATGCTTGGGTTTGTGTGTTTGTGCTTGTGCTTGTGTGTATGTGTTTGCGCCCACACATGTGTGTGTGTGGGTGTGTAGGTGTGCGTGTTGTGTGTTTGCGTGTGTGCTTATGGTTGTGTGTGTGTGTGTGTGTATGTGTGTGTGTGTGTGTGTGTGTGTGTGTGTGTGTGTGTGTGTGTGTGTGTGTGTGTGTGTGTGTGTGTGTGTGTGTGTGTGTGTGTGTGTGTGTGTGTGTGTGTGTGTGTGTATGGCTACGACTGATGGAAGTAGCCGTTTGTTGAGAATTCCATTCACTGCTATCGTACTAGCAAGAGAAGCCCGAACCCATCTCTCCGTGTTACAGGTCGGCACTCTAACCAATGTTTTTTCTGCCCAGAGAGCCACAATCATTGCACCTGCTTTGGCCGCCAGTTGGCCGCCATGTGTCCACCAGAGTGTTTAACGACACGCGTAATAGCAAGACTGCAGAATTGGCGATAGACTCCTTTCTACAAGCTTGGGACTGGCACTGTCAAAGTGTAAACAGTAGCGAATTTTCCACCAGAGGCAAAGGACAGATCCAGTTATAAACTTGCGAGTTGCACTTACCATTCAGTTTATCAGGGCTGTTTTCAAGGAATTTTTAGAACTACACAACCCCCTTCTTTCCCTTCCCATCCTTCATGGAGGACAATGACCATTTTTTGCTAGTTTTAACTGTACGGAAGTGCTTCTACAACTGCACAAATCCATTTAGAACTGCACATTATTTTAGTGTACAACTGCACGTTAAAAAAAGCCCTGCAGTTTATGAGAGTTTTTTGTCTGGTTGCAGGTCGCTTTATGACAACCAGATACGCTGCATCGAACACGGTTCTTTTGGTCAGCTGAGAAAGTTGGCCACACTGTGAGTTCGGTTATCATGTACATGTAGAATATAATATACTGAGATCAGTATTGACTCACTCATGCGCGCGCGGTTTAAGCACTACTGTCTGATTATATATCACAGCGTTATCTCATGAAGCAGCTTGCTTAATATGCCGTAGTGGTTGATCTGTACAAGTACTTCAGTTTGTTTAGTGTTAATGGTCGACCAGTTTAATGACATTATACGATAACAAGGATAATTAATGCCGCCACCCTCCTCCTTTACCCAGGCTTGGGACTGGCCCTGCCAGAGTTCGAGCAGTGGTGTAGCTAGATCGACCTCAGACAGACGCTAGAAGACAAACAGACAGACAGACAGACTTGTACAATTTGCTGAACTGTATAGCAAGTAATAGTACAGAGTCACTAGATCTATAAGCCTATATACAGTGAAGATTGAACCGCTTTCTATAGTATACGCCTTCTTTATGTCCCTCTAGGAATCTCTTATCAAATCCCCTCAACTGTAACTGCCATCTCGAATGGTTGGCCAATTGGCTACACACAACTACGATCGTTGCCAACCCTCCCCGATGTTTCTACCCAGAACGTTTTCGTGATATGGCCATTACCGATCTCAAGATTACGGACTTCAAATGCGAGAGTAAGCACGCCTGTTTCTTTTGTGAATTCTCTGATGTAATGCAATTTAGCATTACAATTGTATTGCGCCTGTCTGTCTCTCAACAAAACTGAGACAAATTTCCACGCTGTCTGGATCTTTCCCTAAATTTAACTTGCAATAAAACAAAATATTGATACAGTGCAAAAGAAAATTGTGAGCTCATATGTTGAAATAAAAAATGTTACTCTGTCGGTTAAGCTGTTACTGTTAGCCTACAGAGAAAAATCCTAAGTTTACAACCAGCAGACAGACTCTCACTGTTTCTCTCTCTCTTTCTGCATGTCCCTGTGTGTGTCTTTGTCTTTGCTTGTGTCTGTGTGTCTCGCTTTCTCTCTAACTTCCAGTTTGTCTGTCTGTCTGTTTGTCTGTCTGTCTGTGTTTGTCTGTCTGTCTGTCTGTCTGGCTTTATATCCCTGTCTGTCTGTCTGTCTATCCGTGTCTGTCTGTCTGGCTGTCTGTCTGTCTGTCTGTCTATCCCTGTCTGTCTGTCTGTCTGTCTATCTCTGTCTGTCTATCCCTATCTGTTTGTCTGTCTATCCCTGTCTATCTGTCTGTCTATCACTGTCTGTCTGTCTGTTATTATGATCCTGCAGAACTTGCAATGATCTGAAGCTTAGAACAAGCAGGCAAGTGAATCTGAGTTTTTGTAATGGTTGACAACTAAGAGTTTTTTCTTTACCAGTTGTCAACAATGATGTCGGATGTCTGCCTGGTCCACCACCATGTTGCACAGCTGAAGGCTTCGGTAAAATCAAACTTCGTATATTATTTCTTTGAGGTAAAAGAATTTAAAGAATTCGTGTGCAGGATTATTCAAGAATCTTGAAAATCGTAACCTACCTCATTCAATCTTCCAGTAGCCGTTCGTTTTTTTCTTTGACTTTTTAATCGAAGAGATGCACCAGTTGGATCTAACGCCTTCAGCTAGAAATGTTATCTGAAGCGTTATTAATTTCTTTATTTGAAATGTAATCTGAAATGCAATTTATTACTTCACATGGAAATGTTATGTAAGCGTGATTCATTTCTTCACCTGAAAGTGTTATCCGAATTGCGATTCATTTCCTCAGTTGGAAATGTTATCTAAAATATGATGCATTTCTTCACTTGGGAATATTAAAATGTGATTAATTTCTTCTGTAGAGGAGAACAGCTGTGACCCGCGCGCGTTCTGTCCCGCGGAATGTAAATGCATTGGCACAGAAGTGCGATGTGGTCACCAACAGCTGAACGACTTGCCTTCACATGTACCTCTTGACACAACGGAATTGTAAGTCACATGACGTTAGTCGCAGTCGTAAGCTATGTAATTAGTATAGTATGACCATTGACCACACACTGCTGTTGAGAGCGTATGTTGGCACAGCTAGGGAATGATACTAATTAAACAATTACACACCATGACCATGGCAGCCGCATAGAGTTCAGCTTCAGGGACTCTATGATTCATTCTTCTGTCTGAATGTGATACTGTAGTACTTACTGTTTCCGTAATTTAATATCCTATTTACTGCTACAAAAATCCCATTTACTCTTCCCCAGTGCTCAAAGTGTGGAAAAATAAGTGCCTGGACGCCCCTTAACTTTCCAAAAGAAGTGCCTGGACGCCCCTTATCTTTCCAGTCAGTGCTGGCCAATAAGTGGCAGGACGGCGTTCAGATTTTAAAATAAGTGTATGGACGCCGTCCATGACCTTCCAGGCACATTTTAAGCCATGCTCTTTCTGCAGTTTCTGTACTATCCGTTTTGTTGTCTGTAAACTTTCTGTAATAATCTGTATCTTCTGTTTCTGAAATGTTATATCTATACTTTTTTGCGATATCGTATTACTTGCTGTTTCTGCAATTAGTTTGCAGTTGTAGCAGCAGTTATTCACATACTTTTTCTAACGGTTGTTGTGTGCTAACATGCGGTTGCTAATGTATTGCTAAGTGGTCACTACAATGGCTGTATGTTGTCATTGCTGTTAGTGAGTTTTTTTAGCTGTTTCTGTTTTGGGTTAATGATAGTCAAGTAGATGCTGCATAGTTGCTGTGTTCAAGTGTGAGTTAGGGAATAGCAGTTAATGTTAAACGTTTGGAATGTTGCAGTGAAAAACCAAGAATTGTTTTGCTGTCTGATTGTTTGGTTTACAGATATGTTGATGTGAATGCTATGAGTCTTCTCTCACCCGATCTGCAAAGACTAACCAAACTAACAAGCTTGTATGTTTTTTTAATAGACATAGTATTGATAATAATAGAATAATATTAACGATATTTATTATTATTTTTGCGAAATTTTCTGGGATGGCTAGTTTTAGTTGGTTCTGAACCTAGTGAGTGATGAGTGCTGTGAAACACGATTGCTTTTGTTATTGTTGTTATTGTTGTTGTTATTGTTGTTGTTATTGTTGTTATTGTTGTTGTTAGTGTTGTTATTGTCGTTGTTATTGTTGTTGTTGCTATTGTTGTTGTTATTGTTGCTATATTGTTGTCATTATTGTTGTTGCTATTGTTGCTGTTGTTGCTATTGTTGTTGTTTTTGTTGTTATTGTTGTTTTTGTTATTGTTGTTTTTGTTACTGTTGTTTTTGTTATTGCTGTTTTTAGTATTGTTGTTGCTGTCATTGTTATTGGTGCTATACAGATCGCTATTACCTTCTGTCCATGTTGATTTTACATAACCCTTGTGTGAGTAGCACCTTAGGTATAAATAACGAAGATGACATTATTTAAGAATCTTGATTTAGGCATGTTATTATTATTTTATGAGTGAGGTGTGTCATTGTGATTGAGTTTACTTACTATGTGTGGATACCTAAACCTGTTTAATCCATATCTGTTGTGTTGTGCTTGAGAGTGAAGCACTGGTATTGTCTAATATTGTTATTTCACACTGCTGCTTCATACTTGTTTTCCATGCTGCTGCTCCATGTTGACAGAAGATTTACAATTGCCAGTTCATCATTCTATTCAGTCTTTATCTCCTCTGGATAGGCATATTGTGTGTCAGACTATCACGTTCATTGTGGCTCATGGTAGTCAATTGGTTAAAGTGCATGCCTTGTAACATGGGTAGTATGGATTCGAGTTTCTTTCTCTGAGCTGATTACGGACTTTTAGGCAAGTCTTTTACTCACAATTGCTCATTACCATGTATTTTTTAGACAATGGCACTTGGTGAAACTGTTGAACTGTGTTTTGTATATTACCTTTTCTTTTAGGGACATGAGTAACAACCTGTTAGTTTCGCTTCCAGAATTCGCCTTTGCGAACCTCTCGCAACTAAACACTCTGTGAGTACCTGCCATTGAAATCAAAACCCTTTCAAGAAATCATAAGAATGTTTAAGTTTATTTATAGTCGAGGTTATTTTTCGCCAATCTCAACAGGGCAGCAGCAGCAGCAGCAGCAGCAGAAAAATTGAATTTCGCGACACTGCTATACCAACACACTAAACTCCTAAAAGTGCCACTCGTAACACCATGAGGACTAACACCCAAGGGGGGCAGTGGAGGTGGAAGTGGACTTGACGACGGCGACGACGACGATGATGATGATGATGATGACGATGATGATCGATAGTCTGATGATGGTAATGGTGTTGGTGATGATGATGATGATGATGATGATGATAACGATGATGATGATGATACATAGTCTGATGATGATAGTGCTAGTGATGTTGATGATTGCTACTACGACAATGATTGAAAATTGGCTGTTTTTGTCGTTGGAGGAGCGAGCAGAGAGTGAGTGGGATTCGTGTTTTATTGTTTTTCAGGATTCTCAGCTACAACAAACTGCAATGCATTCAAGAGATGTCGTTTTATGGTCTGAAGAATCTCCGAGTCTTGTGAGCATTACAGTGTAATCCCACACGTGGTGCATGTAATGTAATGCATTATTCTAATACACTTGGTGTAATGTGATGTAACAGTATAATTCTAATACACGAGGTGTTATGTAATTCACAGATGTAATTCTATTGCATGTGGTGTACTGTGATGCATAAGTGTTATTCTATTACACGTGGTGTCATGCAATGCACAGGCGTATTTCTATTACACATGGTGTAATGTAAATATTATAACAGTGTAATTCTATTGCACGGAGTGTTTGTGTGTGTGTGTGTGTGTTTGTGTGTGTGTATGTGCAGCTGCAGTTTAACGTCACTGTGTGGTAACAAAGACCATTAGTGACGCCCTCCTCCTTTATCCAAGCTTGGGACTGGAACTGGCAGAGTGCAACCAGTAGCGCAGTTACACGTAGTGTAATGTTATGCAATAGTGTAATTCTATTGCACGTGGTTTCTTCGTAACTGCTAGCACTGCAGCAGCTATGAATAATCTCATTAATCTCATCTAATCAACAAATTCATTGATAATAAAAAAACGAATCGCTGCCATACGTTCCTCTCGCACGGTCCGTAAACCGCCTGCACGTTAACCTAAATGATTTGGTTCCCATTCAAACGGGCAGCAAAGGATTTCTTTTTATTTTCCGGTACATTATAATTTATATGAAGTGCAATAATTTCAGATCATTTATTTACAAGAAGCATTGGCTTGATTTGTGTTGAAGATCGCTTCATGGCAATGATCTATCATCCGTTCCGTTTGGATCATTCAAGGATATGATCTCACTGACCCATCTGTAAGTGTTTCTTAATTTTGTGTTCTCGTTAATTAGAATTCTGCACTGTGTAATAGATTCACCTTCGGGTGCGTTAAACAGCTAAATTGTGGCTTATATGACTAGAGTAATTACAGGGTGAGAATTGCAAGGGTGTTTGAGGGGGTTCAACCTCCACAAGGCCGTAGCCAGGATTTGATTTCGGGGGTGTTTCTTCAATTTCCCGTCCGAAAAAACTGACGACCTTTTTTAGTCATCCGGCCGAAATCTTCAGAAAATGTCACCAATTTCTCGTCCGAAAAAAGTGATGACCTTTTTTTAGTCATTCACTCCATTGTCGCCTAATTTCATGTTTTTTTTTCATTATGCGCTAGTGAACGCATCACATTATTTTTTACATTTTTCCTTTCTGGGGGTGTTAAAACACCCAAAACACTCCCTAGCTACGGCCTTGAACCTACAGTCTTTCTTATAGCCCCACAGTAAAGCCGGCTTTTCGTAAGCCAACTCCACGCGGATCATATTCCGATCCCACGAGTTATTTTTCCATAATTATTCTCTTAGTAGGTAATAACATACATATAATTATAGCCTACATACCTGAATCAAAATAAAATGATGATAACTTCAAGGATTAAAACCCAGTCTCCTGTTTTCAGGGCTCTTGGCGGGAATCCCTTGTACTGCGACTGTAATCTGAAATGGTTGTCGGACTGGATAAAGCAGGGCTACAAAGAGCCAGGAATAGCATCCTGCGTCGGACCGCAGGATATGCACAACAAACTGCTTCTTACGACGCCTTCCTACAAGTTTCAGTGCTATGGTTAGCCGCCATTTTGTTGGCAGTGCTATTTTTAGCTCGAAAAATATAAGAATGGTTTGTGATAATTTTGGTAACCTGATTACGACCTCTTTCGAACCACTCTTTTTGGATAATCCCTTTGACTAGACACAGCACTCGCGAATAAGCTGGTGCCCTACGCTTTGCTTCGATTGGCGTTTAGAAATTTGGAGTATGATTAGTGTTTATTTTGTTGGCAGTTCAAGCAATGGTACATTAAGTGCTACTTTCTCAGTGCCGTGCTTTGCGTTCATTAGCTGGACATGTGAAGACACTAGAGGATTCTCAATAGTGTACTCGATGGCATATTTAATAGGCTTGGTATTGAAAAATCCGTACCACGGTGGAAATTTGCTTTCCAATTTCTGAAGTTCAGAAGTGTTTTATCCTGTTCACGACGCCATGTTGTTCTTTATGCAAGAACCCGGTGGTTTACTTAAATCACTTTTGTTTATCAGAGTAGCAGCTAATTAATTGTAATCTCAAGTAGGATAGTTTCTGTCGTGTCGTGGTTTAGTTTAAGCTGTAACGTTAAACATCGCCATTGCTTGTCCAAACCGGATATGACCTCAGTCCATAGATTACATTTAGTATCTTGAGTCACAGCATTGACAATGTTCATTCCATGACAGTTCCATCTGTACACCTTGCCAACTCAGCTACAGCAATGTATTCAAAAGATATTCTCTTCTAAATCCTCCACATCATCTATCAATAATAATAATTTCAGATAAGGCCGATCCGAAGATCCTTGCCAAATGCAACGTCTGCTTTACGTTTCCATGCCAGCACGGCGGCACCTGTCACCTGGACGGCTTCAAGCAGTACAGCTGCCACTGTGTGCCTGGTTACCATGGAGACCAGTGTGAGTACAGAATCGACGCCTGCTTCGGTAATCCGTGCGACAACGGCGGAACGTGCACGGTCCTTGATGACTACGGAAGGTCAAGGTGAGAGCAACACTTCTGTGATTGTAATTGTAATACGACTTTATATTGCGCCACTTTAAGAAGAGACGCGGCTACTGACGAGAGTCAATTAAATTGCTGTCGAATGAGACGGAATTGATGGTACGCGGTGGCGTGTAGGTGTGTTCTGTGCTTTGTAGCTGGTGGGTTGAATCATCGATCGATCAACCAATCAATCAATCCATCAGTCAGTCAGTCAATCAATCAATCAATCAATCAATCAATCAATCAATCAAACGATCATTCAATCAATCAATCAGTCCATCAATCAATCAGTCAATCAATCAATCAACCATACAATCAATTAATCAATCAACCAATCTATCGACCAATCAATCGATCAATCGATCAATCAGTCAATCGATCGATCCATCAATCAATCAATCAGTCACTCAAGCAATCAAGCAATCGATCAGTCAATCGATCAATCAATCAGTCGATCAGAATTTGAATAGCGAACTTCCACAGTGCTGCAAAAAAGCTTTACTCTGGTCAGTCCATCTTTCTGGAATGAGCTACATGTACCTATACAGGTCCTATAGCAATATCTTTAACAAACGTTGTCTTTCCTTACCCCTTTTCCGCGAGCTTTTTAAAGCCGTCCTCTTTCATCGTAGTTTGGTGTTATCAGGGATCGGGAGCGCCTCCGAGTAGTCTCTCTTGAAGTGGCGCTATATGAATTTTATTTACCAATACGATTACGAATGCGTAATAATTACAACATAATAATAATGCAGTACCACAGTACTAGTCAGTCAGTTAAGTACTTTTCCAGTTATATTATTGTGGGCTTTCCTTCTGTCCGCAGCTGTCTCTGCCCAACTGGATTTGAAGGTGATCGCTGTGAAACGAATATAAACGATTGCATCGTTCACACCTGTCAGAACAATGCCACCTGTGTTGATGGCATCAACAGATTTACCTGCGACTGTCTGCAAGGCTTCACAGGTGAACGACTTCATCAATTCCATTCGTTTTTAACGGGTGAAAATATTTGTGGTTTGATTTCTTCTACTTATAGAATCGTATATTTTACCCGTGGACGGACAAAATGTCCCGGACAAAATGTCGGACAAAATGTCCCCGGACAAATTGTCCCCGGACAAAAAATCCCCGGACAAAAAGTCCCCGGACAAAAAGTCCCCGGACAAAAAGTCCCCGAACAAAATGTCCCCGGACAAAATGTCCCCGGACAAAATGTCCCCGGACAAAATGTCCCCGGACAAAATGTCCCCGGACAAAATGTCCCGGACAAAAAGTCCCAGGATAAAAGTAATGTCCCTACACTACCTAGACCCAGCGCATGGACGCCTAGCAATAGGTACACCTACATTGAGAGAGTCCTTCTGTCAGAGAACCACCTTCTCTAAATGCATGAAAACGAGTCATTTTGAATAATTATAACAGAACATTCTTAGCAAATCAACAAATTACAAGCTGCATTTGGTTTACCATTTTAGAAGAATTCCGATTCCTGCGTCAAAAATGTAGGCTACAAATTTGCTAAGGGGCTCAGCTATTTTTCATAGTATCGGCGTTTGTTCTACATAGATCTATAGGCAGCCATGAAGATGTGTGTCCGGATCGCTCATTTCTTTGATAGTTTATAAATTATCCTAAATTAATTATAGTCTAAGATAGAAGTTAAGACGTTCCCATCTGCCATTCTACACAGCTGTTTCAAATGTTGAGCTGTCTTCAGGCATTGTCGGACAAGACAATCTTGGACGTAGGCTTAGTCTCCCACACGGACGCAGTCTAGCGTGATACTGCAGCCGCACAAAATCCCAACAGGCCGGCGATGCGTATACTATAGTTTATTTGGGGAACGGACATTTCCCCTGAACATATTCCCCCGGACTTATTCCCGACAATTATCCCCGGACGTACCCCCATTTTGACTAGGAGATTTTCCTCCGGACAACTGTAACCTACATATGGCAAGTTAACACGTTAAGTTTAAAAACGGATGCCTTGAAATAAACGATCACTCAGTATTCGTTAAATAACTGAAATTCATATGAAACGATACATCCATATACAATAAACAAAGGCCTCATGCGACGTAGTGTAGTGTAGGGACATCACTTTTACCCTGCGACTTTCTGACAGGGACATTTTGTCTGGGGACATTTTGTCCGGGGACTTTTTATCCGGGGACTTTTTGTCCAGGGACATTTTATCCGGGGACTTTTTGTCCGGGAACTTTTTGTCCAGGGACATTTTATCCGGGGACATTTTGTCCGGGACATTTTGTCCGGGACATTTTGTCCTAGCAACATTTTACCAATTTATGGTAGTCATTTTTCTAATTATTGTTTCTCTTATATATAAACGTCCTTTCTGATTTTTTCGATTTTATTCGCAGCCACCAACGTCTTGGACAACATGGTAAAAGGGTTACATAAGTTACGTGATTAGATTAGATTAGATTAGATTAGATGAGCTAACATTATTTTCTTTGTTATAGATCAGTATTATTTCACTGTGACCTTAACAAGGCAAACTCATGTGTTTACTTTAAACTCTTATTCTTATACTAGTTACGTATACTTTACCGTTACCATTACTTCCTTTGCGTTTCTTATTCCATATCATATTAATTCATTCATTCTGATATTTATATAGCGCCGCTTCAAGTAAAAAAACTACTCATAGGCGCTCCACATATATTACGTGTGTTGTACAGATCAATTTAATGTTAGGCTACTACCTTTTGTCTTTAAATGATGTGTGTTTGGTTTCGTGCAATTCAGGCGAAGTCTGTGAGAAGAAGATTATCTTTTGTACTGAGTTGGATCCTTGCACAAATGCTGCAAAGTGTGTATCGCTCGATATTGACTACAGGTATGGCGACATTGCACAAGGGTAGATACAGAAATTTTCGAAGGGGGGGGAAATTTTTCGGTGTTGGGACAGAGAATTTTTTTTGTCTTGGTCACCGAAAAATCTGATGACTTTTTCAGTCATTTGTCTCGAATTCCCAATAAAAAGGTACCATTTTATCCGCCAAAATAGACGATGCCCTTTATTTTATTTTTTGTCGTACGGACCTCGTATATACGGACCTCGTGGGCGTGGGAGGTCCTACGGAACTACTCAGGGGGGAAACGTCAACTTTCCAAGCCAGAATAACTGGTCAAAAATAAAGAAATTTCTAAATGGAGGGTCATGGCCGGATTGACCCCCCCCCCCGGTTCCGCCCCTGCATTCATAATAATGCTAATAAAAGCTTATTATAATTATTGCATCGTATCCATCTATTTTATATAGCGACTCTCGCAATGCACACCAATCAGACTTTCTGCCTTTGTATGTATGTAGGCCTAATGTTAATCGAAAGTCCATGACTTTGCATATGTAGAATTAAATACATTTTTGCGATGGATTGTGTCTGACTTGATTTTGCCTTGAATGTAGCAGTGTTATCATTTGTAATATAGGCCTAGGTCTGAATAATTTTCATATATTAATTTTATAATATTAGCCTATAATATTATTGTATAGTATAGTATAATAATTTTTAATTACCTATATAAATATATTTGATTTTGATTATATAAAATTATAATGATATATTTACAAAATTTTAATTATTAATTTAATAATTAAACTTGTGATCGTCCATTCGTATTATGAATAATGAATTGTTGTATTGTTGTATTGCAGGCTGTCTGTTCTGTTAGCAATTCGATTGATACTAATTAAGATGACTAAATAACAGAGATATTTTAAAGAAATTTTTAGAACTTTACAATCAGGAAGTTTTTCTAGTGTGTGGATTTGTTTGGCGACAATTTCTGGTCGTTCCAGATAATTTTCCCAAATATTTTGCAAGTCGGCGACGAAAAATATCTGATGACTTTTTTTCTTTTTTAGTCGTTTACTGTTTACTCTTGAAATTTGCTTTTTCTTGCCTTCCTCCTTATTTTTCACTGCACAGGTCCTTCGTTCTTCCGTAGTGAACCGGCTGCAATTACCTTTCTCTAATGATTTCACCGCACAGAACTGCTTTTACAACTTCACAAATTCATTTGCAACTGCACATTTTGTGTAGAACTTCACGTTTTAAAAAACCCTGCTAAATAACTGTACTTTGTAACCAGTCTGTCAACCGGATTGTTGAATAAGCGAAAGCATTATTAATATTATTTCAATCTTTATACTGTGGTGTGTTAGTTTGAATTTATTAAGCGAATATTAACACAATCTCCTTAGGTGCGAATGCGGCAGTGGCTTCACGGGAAAGAATTGCTCGGAGAACATCAACGACTGTCTGTCGCATATCTGCCAGAACGGAGCGACATGCGAGGACGGTCTGAACAGCTACCGTTGCCTGTGTCCCCGGGGGTATGCGGGGCGCTTTTGCGAGATCACCCCGGTGGCGGTTGTCGAGTATCACCCGGACAGCGTTTGCCAGAAGCACGACTGCAAGAACGGTGGTCTCTGTATTCAACCGCATGGATCGCCTGAATACGTCTGTAAATGCCCACCGGGTAAGTTAGTTAGTTAGTTGGTTGGTTGGTCGAGATTAGTTAGTTAGTTAGTTAGTTAGTTAGTTAGTTAGCTAGGTAGTAGTTGCAGTTTAACGTCACTGTGTGGTAGCATAGACCATTAGCGACGTCCTCCTCCTTTAACCAGGCTTGGGACTGGCACTGGCAGAGTGCGACCAGTGGCGGAGTTTCCCACCTGGTAAGTATATACACAATAATTATTATCATTAGCCTAGTAGCAGTTTCAGATTATCGAAACCGTATGATAGGAACGATCATTAGATCCCCTCCTCTTTCATTCAGGCTTGGGCCTGGCACTGCCAATGTACAAGCAGTGGGGGGAGTCAAGCACTATTCCTAGTGTTTCTGGTATTTACTGAGAAGCACTATAATGGTCCTGGGCACGACGTTAAACTGCATCCATCCTCCGCCACAGGGAAACAACAACTTCGCTGTGCCGGTCCTAAGCCCGGACAAAGGAGGAAGGTTTGTCAGATGGGTGGCGATCGATACGCTGGCAGTAAAAGACCAAGACGATTGAAATCCGCAAAAACCACGACACAAGTGACAGAGCGACCCAGATGCTTCAAGGTGTCATGATGTGGAGCAGACATGCACAGGCCGGTCAGGACAGACCGGTGGAGAGAGTTGGGGAAGAGTGTGGGACACATACGGGCATTGACCCAGATTGTCCTTCATGCCTCTCTCCCAATATTATCTTCAATCAGACAAGGTGGTCTAGCTGCTCCAAGATGTTAATGGTATGGAGCAGACCTGCTGACCGGACCGGTTGAAGCTGGGCAGCATGACGCGAGACTGACTCGGACAGAGAGTGGCGTCGGACTCTTACGGGCATTGAGCCCAATGATGTTGATGATGATGATGACTATAATTGTCACTATATATGTGGGACACAACAGCTGTTGCATTGAGCACTCAGCTTGTCGCATCCAGAGTAAGGTTCTCATATGAATGCGCTTTCTGCTTCTGTTAACCCTACAATTCTGTCTGGCAGTCTCTATTCTTCAGTCAATCAATCAATCAATCAATCGTAATTCATATAGCGCCCCTTCAAGGTACCTACTCAGAGGCGTTTCTTCGTGCTCTGTTCTCAAAACTTGCTTCTTCTCTTGGGCCTTGCGCACTGGGAGCGCCTCTGAACTGTTCACCCTACTAGATGGACTTTACAAATGCTTAAATACAATACAATACAATACAATACAATGATACTTATTTGTAACAATACCGCCTCCTCTGAGTAGGTTTCTTGAGAGGGCGCTATATAAAGGAATTTTTAGAACTCCACAACTCCTTTCCTTTCCCATCCTCCATGCATGGTTAATTATTTCCAATCGGAGGTTTTAACTGTCCATAAGTGCTTCTACAACAGCACAAATCCATTTAGAACTGCACATTTTGTGTACAACTGCACGTTTAAAAAAACTGATAGATCTGTAAACTCTTGAATAAATGAACGAATTGAATCGATTTACAGGTTTCGAGGGGAAGAAGTGCGAAAAGCTGAGCAGCATCAGCCTCCAGGAGCGCGACTCCTACGTCTCTCTCCTACCCCTTCAGCACCGACCCCGCGCCAACGTCACCCTCGTCCTATCGACCTACCTCTCCCACGGGGTCATCCTCTACCAGGGCTTCGATGAGCATCTGGCCGTCGAAATCTTCAGGGGTCGTCTCAGAATCAGCTACAACATCGGAAACCATCCGGTGTCGACAATGTTCAGCTACGAGCAGGTGAACGATGGTAGGGTGCACGTCGTGGAGCTGTTGACCTCTGGAAAGAACATGACGATGAGGGTGGACGGGGGACTGTCGCGGACCATCATCAACGAGGGAGAGTTGGAGTTTATGGAGCTGGAGGAACCGTTGTATCTTGGAGGTCTGCCGTCCGCGTTGAAGGAAGCGGCTCTCAAGAAGTGGCACGTCAGGAATACAGTCAGTTTCAATGGTATGCTGTTGTCAGTTTAGTTGATGAATCCTCCTCCTCCTCCTCCTCATTCTGCTCCTCCTCCTCCTCCTCATCATCATCATCCTTATCATCATCGTCCTCGTTATCATCATCGCTGTCGTCGACGTCATAGCCATCGTCACCGTCATCGTCATCTTCATCGTCATTGTCATTCTCATCGTCATCATCATCATCATCATCGTCATCGTCGTCATTGTCATCGTCAACGTCGTCATCATCATCATCGTCGTCATCATCATCATCATCATCATCATCATCATCATCATCGTCATCATTGCCATCGTCGTTATCGTCATTATCATCGTCATCATCATCCTCGTTCTCATCATCATCATCATCGTCATCATCATCGTCATCATCATCATCATCATCATCATCATCATCATCATCATCATCATCATCATCATCATCATCATCATCATCATCGTCATCATTGCCATCGTCGTTATCGTCATTATCATCGTCATCGTCATCATCATCCTCGTTCTCATCATCATCATCATCCTCATCATCATCGTCATCGTCGTCATCATCATCATCATCATCATCATCATCATCATCATCATCATCATCATCATCATCGTCATCATTGCCATCGTCGTTATCGTCATTATCATCGTCATCGTCATCATCATCCTCGTTCTCATCATCATCATCATCCTCATCATCATCGTCATCCTCATCATCATCGTCATCGTCATCATCATCGTCGTTGTCCTCGTCATGATCATCATCATCTGACCAGTGGTGCCTCAAACCGGAATAACAGAACCTATCGATTAATACTAGATACTAGATATTATGGCACTTAATAAATCTGTTACGATCCTCACAAAGCAAGTTCTGTTTGAAACTCATCACTGCTATTAAATAAATCTCTTGTATAGGTTGCTTCAAGAAAGTCTTCATCAACGGTCGGATGTTTGACTTCACGACGATAACCGCGCAGTTCAAGGTGTCGCCCGGATGTTCAGATCCTTGCGAGAGAAACAGCTGCGTGAATGGCAAGTGCATCGTTGTGGATGCCGTGCGATACAAGTGCGAGTGCAAGCAGGGATATTCGGGAAAAGCTTGCGACATAGGTAACCCATCGTGCTTCACGCTATCTCTAACCTGTGTGTATACGCATGTTTTGCATGGGTGTCTGCTTGTTTGTATGTATGTGCGCTTGTTATAGCGCCCATTCAAGCACTCTACTCAGAGGCGTTCCCGACTGCAGAGCGGGTACTACATCGGAGTTTCATGCTGAAACGCTGAGCAATTGCGAGCGAAGGACTTGACCAAGGTCCCTACGCGGCGATTTGAGGTGGATGTAAGAGACTGGCTGTAGTAGTCCCATTGCACTCAATGGCCTCATATAGGTCATCAGGTCAAAGGTCAATAGGAAACTAAAAGATCTAGGTTATTAGGTCGGGGTAAGTGGGTCAAGGTACGTATGTTTTGTATTTGTGCATATGTGAACGGCTGTATGCATGTAGGTACTATCTGCGTAGGTATACATATATATATATATAGACCTACATGTATTATAACTATAGGCTAATAGTGTGTCGGTATTTCTTTGTGTATATTTGGATTTTATTTGATGTAATAGCGTATGTATATTAAATATTTATGTGTGTTTATCGTGGTGTGCATGTATAGGCTATCAAATCGATTTTACCTTTTCCGATAGGAGGTACTGCTGCTGTCGATATTACAACCGAATGTATTTTACATGCGAATGTATGTACTGCAAAAGTAAAGAATTATGTACACTCGTGCTTATACCTTAATCAATGGCGTAGACAAAAGGGTTCGGGGGTTAAAACCCCATTGGTCTAGGGAAAAAGTTTTTTAAAGGTTATTTATCCAGTTAAATAAGAAAAACAAGACAATTGCTTGTAGTAACAATTGTTTTTCTTTATTCCCTTTGTTATTTTATTCTCTTTTTATTTACTGTAATACTGTTGGGTTGGTGTCAGAAAGGGCATCCAGCCAGGCCATAAAACCCCCTCCATCGTAAATTCCTGTCTACGCCACTGACCTTAATCCTTATTTATTTCATAGAGCCCACTTGCCACGCTCTGGAATATCGCGACGTCTACGTTCATTCGAGGTCGAACTGCACGACTCGTGAGAAGGTGAAGCACAGGAGATGCAATGGATCTTGTGGAAGCGATTTCTGCTGTCAACCAAAGAAGATCAAATCCCGGAAAGTCCGACTCTTCTGTCCAAATGGAACTCACTTCGTCCACGACATGCCAGTCATTCGAAAGTGCTTCTGCAGGAGTGGATGCGTATAATAATGAAGGGAAAGGGTTAAGAGTGTACTGCTACTGTTCAATTTGGTTGCTCTCTATCTGTCTGTCTGTCTGTCTTTCTTTCTTTCTTTCTTTCTTTCTTTCTTTCTGTCTGCCTGCCTGTCTGTCTGTCTCTCTGTCTGCCTTCGGTCTGTCCGTCTGCCTTCTGTCTGTCTGTCTCTCTGTATGTCTGTATGTCTGTCTGTCTGTCTGCCTTCTGCCTGCCTGTCTCTCTGCCTGCCTGTCTGTCTCTCTGACTTTGTCGTTTGTCTTTGTATATGTGTCTGCGTTTGCCTCTATCTGTGTCACTGTCTGTGTCTCTCTGTCTATATATACCTGTGTTGTCTCCTGTCTCTGTTAGTTTCTCTGTATGTCCCTCTCTCTCTCCTTTTCTGATACTTCTGTTTGTCTCTATCCGTCTATTTGTTTGTCTCTCTGTGTCTGTGTCTTTGTTATGTCTCTTCGCCTGTCTCCCTTTGACACTCTGTTGCTTGTTATTGTATACCTGTTTCTGTATCTATTTTGTCTATGTTGGTCTGTCTGTCTATCTCTGTCTGTATGTCTTTCTTTGTTGCAGTGTCTGTCTTTCTGTCTCTCTTCCTGACTCTCTTTCTATCACTGCCTCTGTCTGTTTCTGTCGCTCTCGCTGTCTCTGTCTCTCTATATCTCTGTCTCTCTCTGTCTCCCTCTCTCCTTGTTTCTGTCTGTCTCTGTCTCTCTCACTCTTTGTTTCTCTATGTCTCCCGCTCTCTTTGTTTCTGTCTGTCTCTGTCTCTCTATCTCTCTCTGTCTCCCTCTCTGTCTCTGTGTTTCTTCCATTAATTCTAGTCATTATTCGACTCTGCGCTTGTAACATTTAGCCAAAAGTGACCGCTAGAATAAGTGACCGTTGCTTTGCGTGTCTGTCATCATGCATAACTTATCTTTTAGACTGTGACAGCCATATGTATAGTTGCTGTTGTGGTGACGGTGGTAGATGCACGTTGTGTTCATTCATTCATCTGGTGTTTATTTTCACGCGCGCGCACACACACACAGACACACACACACACACACACACACACTCTCACACACATGCACACACGCACGCGCGCGCACACACACACACAAACACACACAATGTATATGTATATAATATAATATATGTGTATTCTGTTTCTGCGCCAAGTATTCACTAAGTTTTCTCTGAGCATAGGCCGACTCCGATCGACCAAGAAACAAGAGTCTCTTCTTGTTTCGCATGCCGAATAGAAATGGAACATTTCGTTTGTGAACCTCACAAATATCTTACCTCATGTATCGTTCAGTATTGTTGCTCGTAATTTTTTTCGTCACTTTATTGCAAAGATTTTCGCGTCAATTCGACTTGCTGTGTACATTGATTCGTAATCGTGTTCAATTACTGTACAGTATAATTAATTGGTGTATAGATTTAAGTGGAGCAAAGAAACAGAAGAGAGAGACTGCAGTACCGAACGTGGACAATAAATTATCTGGTGCTGGACAGTGTACTGGACAATACATATTATTATGTTCTATCAACTGTTTGAAGTTTTCCTAGTCTGTTATTTCTGTATCAGAACTACATGAGTTTAATGTCAGCATATTGTTGTTGTATTGAATTTCCTGTACCATAGCAAATTGATGATGTTTCTTTTACAAGACAAACTGTGTTTGATATCTAGTCTGTTATTTCTGTATCAGAACTGTATGGGTTTAATGTCATCATATTGTTGTATTGAATTTCCTGTATTATAGCAAATGGTGTTTCTTTTACAAGACAAACTGTGTTTGATATGGTCGTTCAAAAGTTCGGAGATATATCCTATTATGCATCCCTGTCCCTCCTCAGAACATTATTAGGCTATTTGTTTTCTTCGGGTTGCCCTATTGGCACTTAGACCATGGGCGGAGACCTAGGGGGGGGACAGGGGGACGGTCCCCCCAATGAAAGTGTTGGGGGACGGCCCATGCATTTGTCCCCCCCCCCAACTGTTGAGCGTCAAGATTTTTTTGCGGCGAAAATAGAAAATTCCGTCGAGATTTGGCCGGATGACTAAAAAAAAGGTTATCAACTTTTTTGGCGGCGAAAATAGAAAATTCCGTCGATATTTGGCCGGATGACTAAAAAAAAGGTCATGAACTTTTTTGGCGGCGAAAAAAAAATGTTTCCCCGAGATTTCGCCGGTCGTCAGAAATGTTTCGGAAAATCTCGCGTCTTTCCGTCCCCCCCCCCAATTCTCGGCCCAGGTCTCCGCCTATGACTTGGACCTGTGGTTGGCTTTGGTCAACCAAATCTTGACCATAAAATATTGTACTGTAGTGTATGGTATTAAAGCATTTATAAAGCGACTCTGATAGGGTGAACCGTTACCGCTCAGATGTGCTCCCAGGAGTCCCAGCGAGCAATGCCATGAGAGAAGAAATAGGTTTTGAGAAAATCGGACGAGGAGGAGTAATTACCAGCTAGAAGTTGAGATTGACTAGATGGGGGGGACAACGCATGTCAAAGAGAGGGATCAATAATGTTGAGGTAATGGAGTGGAACTGAGCCAAAATAGCTCTTCTAACATGAGGAACTAATAACTATTATGACATAAGTACATAACAGCTGCTGTTTGAAGAGCTAGCGTAGTGGACGATGCGAAGAGGCTGAAAGAGGTTGGACTATTATATCGAATTGAGGTCGACTTCAAGTCAACAACTTGGAGTCAAAACGATTTGACCCGACTTGGTAGAAGATCCATCGACTTATACTTGAAGTCGACTTCTGGACGTGGTAATAACCGTTAGCCCATTATGGGCCTATACGTCCGGTTAATAATGCAAGAAGACAAGTTAATTTTGCCTGACATGGCAAGCATTCATTTCATATTCCGCTAATGAATGAGACACACCTCAGAGCTTGATGAATTAAATCGTTCAGAGTTTATAGAGCGTGCATTTTATGCTGCTTGTGTTTGAATTCGAGCAATTTCGTGACGCTTTGATCCATATATAGGCCTAGTATTCTTGTCTGACCAAGCAGCCGCCAATGTGATGGTCACAAGAAACTCTAGATTAATATAGTTCAAGGGTTCTCTCCCCATCGTGTTACGTAAACGGCACCAGCATTGCTAAAAGCATTATTATATTACTGTTCTTTATATTATTATTAAAATAGTTATCATTATCATCATTGTCGTCGTTGTTGTTGTAGTAGCAATTATGCGTTAACATCGAATGACCAAATATCATTAGATCGCTCCGCGCAATTGTTGCTCAGAGGGGCAGAGGACTCGAACCCATGCTCTCCGCCCTACAGAGCGAGTGAGCGAGCGTTCTAACCAACATGCCCCATAGACTCTACATGTATATATCACATGCGCTCGGCCCTGCTACCGCATTATTAGAGTCAGGTTCTTTGGAAATAACAGTATACGGTCCCTTTGTATGAGTAACTCCGCTTTCGGGCACACGTCGTTCAATGCAGACTTCTTTACTCCTACATACGCCGCTCCATTATTCCCTTCGAAGGGTACAAGAGGCTCTCGACATGAAATATTATCTGTGAGGTGAATACACTCTGTATTAAACCCGCGTGTATACCCTCGACTACTGTAACAGCCCTGCGGTGTAGATGGAGATTCGAACGGGCACTTTGGTATACGACATCCATCTTTACCCTGCACAGATCATCTTCATCCACGGAGCTTCCCTGTGTCACCTTGGACCTCCTAACCCTCCGTCCAACCACCGGAAAAATGTCCGTATGGTCAGTTGAAAATCTTGAAGCTTTTGTTGAACAGTTTAAACGAAGTCGTTGGTCTCCTATGAACGAGTTTCGAGTCCGCGTCTTTCTTTTCCGCATCCTTAAGTTCCTTCTGTCCAGCCTTCGACGACGACGAAGACGAGTGTCCCTGGCGCTTTGTCCCTCCCATCGGGGAATGTCCTCCGATCCCCGGCGACAGCGGCCCGTGACCCCCGCCTCCACCGCCGCCACCGCCAACACCAACGCCCCCTAGCAACCCCGGTGAGCGGTCCTCGGATATGTAGAGCGATTGCATGGATAGTTGGAGATCACGTGATCGGATGACGTCTCGCGTTATCTCGTGGAAGACGAGAACGACGGATCGGAGGTCTTCGGCAGCGGACGTCTCCAGGTATGAGCAGTCGAAGTGGGAGGCCAGCTCCTCAGCCGTCGACTTACTCACGGTCCTATTATATGAACGAGATAAACAGCAGATGTATAATTATTCATTCATTCATTCATTCATTCATTCATTCATTCAATCATTCATTCATTCATTCAAGGATTTATATAGTGCTTCTTAAAGGGGACTACTCAGAAGCGCTCCCGACTCTAGCACGGCAAAAAGAACAGTTTTTGAGTTTAATAAAAAAAAATGTTACAGTAATAATCTCAGAAAGTAGACGTAGCTCCTGTGGGAGCCCATTTCATTATGCAGACAAATTATACAATGTCGTACAATACCATACAATACTATGCTATACACGTCAGTGCAATGCAATGCCATATAATACAATGTAATGCTATGCAATACAATTAATTGAAATACAATACTCTGCTATACAATTCAATATTATGCAATGCAATACCATGTGATATAATATCATCCAATACAATACAATATTATTGTGTACAATTCTATGCAATGCAATACAATGCACAATACAATACGATGCTAAGCAATTCAATGTAATACAATGTAATATAATCACCATGCAAAGCAATACAATACAATTCAATTCAATGCGATAAAATGCAATGCTACAATACAATTGTAATGCCATGCAGTACGATACAATGTGATAAATTTCTAATGCAATAGCAAAGGCTACTATGCTGTCTATATATGCAAATCATTACAATGCAAATCATTACTATACAATACAATGCAATACAATACAATGCAATGCAATACAATACAATGCAATACAATGCAATGCAATACAACGCAGTGCAATATAATATAATGCAATATAACATAGTACAATGCAATGCAAAACAGTTGTCAGTATACGAATTAATACTCCACGATAATTTATATGCCTTACTGAATCGCACAAGAAATATCTACAATACCATACAATCGAAAACTTCCTATTGTTCGAGCATTGCTATATAAATAGCACCCCTTCAAGAAAAAATGCGAAACAATGCAATTATGTAATATACGAAACAATACAATGCAATGTTAAACAATAGTCGCAATACCATGCAATATGGCACGATACAATATGATACAAAACAGCTGTATATTGCTATTGTCCTCCTTCTATAGAGTTTTGGAATGCGCACACCTACACAAACACACCAACCCCCACCCGCTCCCACACCACCCCCTCCCAACACACACACACGCATACAAACACACACACAAACGCGCGCGCACACACAAACACACACAGGCATGCATACACAGCCATACGTCGGAACATCAATGGTTCCTATAAACCAGATGTGAATTACTTGCTCTAAGGAGGTCCCTGCACAATCATTGACCGCCTGATCGAAGGTATTACATACCGGCTACCGTGCCCACCCCGAACGAAGAACTGATATGCACCGATGCAGGAAAGTAATGACCACACTTGAGTGTTGAGTGACGGGCGGATGGTAGACGCAGGACAGGTTCCACAGGAGACATGCAGCATCGAGTGGCTTCTTTCAACCTCAATGCTATGAGCGATAAGGAAACGAGTGGAGGGGAAAGTGGGGCATGGGTTGGAATGTGGAGAAGGGGAAACATGCTAGGAACAGAAAAGGGGAAAAGGGAAGAAGAATGTGTCGAAAAAGAAGAATGAGTGGAATGCAAAGAGGAATGCAAAGAATGAGATTGTGAAGAAATATGTTAAGAAGTATACATTGTATAACAAGCGAAGAAAAGAAGAAGACTGCAAAGAAGGAAAATGAGAAAAAGTTTTGCGAAGCAGAAGAAATGATAAGAAGTAGAGAAGAAGAAGATAAATAATAATAATAGCAATGATAATAATAGTAATAATAATAATAATAGTAATAATAATAAGAATAATAATTACAATTTTTTTTAAATAATAAGATGATGAGGAAGAAGAAGAAGAAGAATGCGAAGATTGCAAAGAAGAATGTACAGAAGCATGAGCAGAAGAAGAAGATGAAGAAACGAAACAAGAAGCAGAAAAAGAAAAAGAAGAAAAATAAGAAGAGGAGGAGAAGGAGGAGGAGGAGGAAGAAGTTTGCGAAAAAGAAAAAGACGGCTGCGAGGTGAAGAATTCGAAGGAGGTGGAGATGATGAAGGAAGAGCCAGAAGGGCAAAAACAAGACACGAACAAGACACGAACAAGACAAGAACAAGACAGGAACAAGGCAAGAACAAGACAAGAACAAGACAAGAACAAGACAAGAACAAGACAGATACGAAAGTATACATACAGTGGGCATATCCAGGAGGAGGGGGAGGTGGAGAGGAGGAGAAAAAGAAGGATGAGAGGGAGAAAAGGAAAAGAGGAAAAGGTGTTGGAGAAATGTGAATGACAGCAGTCGAGCAAGAATAAGACTACGTGAAACTTTCGTTACCATATTGTGGATATCAGAATCTAGTTATGTCTATCTGTCTATTGTCAATCCGTCTATTCTTCCATCATACGTTTCTCACTCAACTGGGCCATGGACGGTCACAGATATTTTTTACAGGAGGTGGCAAAAACAGAGATCATGGCTAAATGTTTTTACTACTTTTTAGCAAGAGCTTGGAAAGTGCAAAGCAACAGGAAGCTAAGAGCATGAGTATTTTTCTTAACGGTTTCGTATTGCAATTTCTATTGGTTCACCGTGTGCGTGTTTATTAGCGTTTTTTTTAAGTATAAGCGGTGCTTCAGTGTGGAGAAATTTGTCAAAAGCCAAAAAATAGTTGCTAAAAAATAGGTGTCGATTTTCCGCATGGGGGGAGGGTTGTGATTGCCCTACGTGCCCATGCGTGAGAGCGCCCATTACGTGTCAATCTGTCTCCTGTGATGTGTATCTGCATGCATTACTGAAGAACCCTCTGTATGTCTGGCTGTATGCCTGTCTGTTTGACCGTCTGACTCCATGGACTATGAATAGAACTGGTTGGTACCAAGAGAAGCCACCTGCCGAACATCTTTCGATCTGCTGTGGAGACGGTGTCTGCATGCGTTAGTTAACCGATGTGATCGTAGCCTTTGAAGAAGCGTGGCACCTACGCCGCCTAACACACACACACACACACACACACACACACACACACACACACACACACACACACACACACACACACACACACACACACACACACACACACACACACACACCATAGCCTACGAATCTATAGGTTACTTCGTGTGAGTATCTAGGCAAGGGCTTCCGGCTTCGACCCCCGAAAATAACTAAATCTCTAAATTTTCAAACACTAATCATGTGTATTTTGTGACCATGTGCAATGAAGTGATTAACATATCTAGGCATCTCCAGGGGAAGTTCCTCGCGAAATGAATTTTCTCCCCCCAAATTTTGACAAAATGGTAATAGTTTTTAGTTGTTTTTTTATGCTATTGTATTACGTGAACTCTGATAATATACCGTGATATAATTTACTGTCATATGATTATAATGACACTAATTGCCTAAATAATATAATTATTATTATGATGCTATCATATTATTAGGAGTTTAATTTTCGGCTAATATTTGCGCAAATACTATTTTTGTACAACTAGGCCCAAATGTCTTCTACGAGGTGTTTCTTTCAAATTTCAAACTGCCAAATTCATAATTTTTTCCTTCTTGAACACTTAGTGAAGCAGCATCATTGCTACATGGCATCCCAATCTTGGTAGTTTGATAGTATTTTGCTTGGGTTGTGTACAATTTGTAACAATTTCTGCTAATTGTGACCTGTTTCGGCAATTCAGAACCTTCTTTGGTAACAGGTAAAAGCTAGGGCTGCCAACCGTCCCGGATTCGCCGGGACAGTCCCGGAATCGGTCTTGTGCGTCCCGTGTCCCGGATTGATTTCAAATTGTCCCGGAATGTGTGGTAGAGATGCACTTGACAAAATGTTGTTATTTTTCTGCTTTTGCACAGTAAAATCGGCATCTTATATAATGATTTTGTGTTTTGCGTTCTAAAATTAAACCTGGCTGAACATCGAATGTTGAACTTCGCTGAATTCGAATCTAAGACTTGATAACTTTACAAACCACTCACACTCAATAGCATATTGTGTCCTATGTAGCCTATAGGCCTACTGTCAATCCGTTCTAATGCTTTTTTAGAGACGACGTGCTTATTTCCACGACTTTGTGCCAATTCAACATTATGTGAACAGT
The DNA here is from genome assembly GCA_949752735.1 of Lumbricus terrestris. Classification (NCBI taxonomy): domain Eukaryota; kingdom Metazoa; phylum Annelida; class Clitellata; order Crassiclitellata; family Lumbricidae; genus Lumbricus; species Lumbricus terrestris. Next base: position 12,919,232 of record OX457050.1, on the reverse strand, counting down.
GTAAATATTTATAAAAGTCACATATCTAGTGACTGCGGGCGTCCCGGAATGGCAAAATCAGAAGTTGGCAGCCCTAGTAAAAGCTGAATCAAGTGTAAAAATTCAAACAAATTCTGGTGGGGATGGGGTATATCCCTCCTCAAAACACTTCACCTGAAAAAGAGGGAGATAGACAGACAGCGACAGAGACAGAAAGACAGAGACAGAAAGATATACAGGGTGAGAATTGCCGGAGGTTGGGTTTCAACCCCCCCCCCAGTTTTTCTTAGAGCCCCATATAGTAAAGTCTGTTTTTGACAACCCAGTTCCAAGTTGATCATAATTATAGTCCAACACCCAGTAATTTTTCCCACAATTTTCACACTGGAGACACATAAGCTTATAATATCTTATAATTTATTATTTTCCTTCGCAGAATTTCTTGTACGTTAGGCATTCCGACCAGACGAATCTTCGCCTCCTTTACATACGTGCAGTTCGAGAAGGTTAAAATGTTCGTTTGTTTTTCTCAGGACGCCCATGCTAAAACTACGCAACAGCGAACGGCTACACACGCACGCATGCCCACCAACCCACACCTGCACAGCTATACACATACACACACACACGCACTCACACACACATACACGCACACACATATGCACTCGCACGCACACACATACACACACACGCACTCGCACGCACACACATACACACACAAACACACATAAACACGCACACACACACACACACACGCACACACACACATACACACGCACACGCACACACACACACACGCACACACACATACACATGCAAACACAAATACAAACACAAACTCACGAGCCCGCACGCCCGCCGCACGCATTCCAACTCAAAACCCCACTGCCAAACCTACACACTGAGTCCTACACACATACACATGTCATACACACATACATAATTATATGCGTGGAGTGATTAGTAAATGCGATATACAGGGTGGCTCAAAAAAAAACGTACCACCGGGGAAAATGCGATATCTTCGCAGCCGATTGAGTTTTTTCTGCGAAAATTTTCCAATTTGAAGAGGAATGAATATCCAACAATCCCTGAAAGTTTCATTTGAAACTTTTCATGTTTGCAAAAGTTACAGCTGTTCAAACTTAAAATTTTGTTTTTTCAATTATTCGGAGAATCATGCTCCAATACATGTGATTTCATTAATATATTTTGGCAAATTACAACACACAAATTGATGATGATGTCATACGACCTCACTATGAGCTTTAAAGAAGCTGTTTTTGAAGCAATCTGCTGGTATTTGGTGATATTTTATAGATTAAGGTCTCAATTCCTGAACCCATAACTGAACGTCACGGGCAAAGTTTCTGCGAAAGATAAAATGGGAACTCGGACTTTGCATGAACAGAGACTGGGGCATCGCGTGATCATAGCAAAATACCCAGTGAAAAATGGAGCCTGAGCACTTTGAAGGCTATCTGCAAACATGTTTATGTAACGAAGATCAGATGTCGGAAGAAAGGCAGGAAGTGGTCGCATGGCCTGATGAAAAAAACACGATTTTCAAGAAATTCGCTTGGTAATCGAAAGGGTCAAGTTTGCAAAGCACATCGTGGTTTCGACTTCAGATATGCTGGCGTGTGTTACGGCTGCAAGAAAAGACTGCATTTAATCCCACTCAGTTGGTTAGATGTCAAACTCATCTATGAACTCTCTTACCCAGACTCATTGAAGACCAGGTGTGCTCTAACATCTGGTTTTATTTTCCAGCAGGATGGTGCGTCTGCTTGTTCGCACGGCAAGGCTGATTATGATGGCGCTACCTTATTGCCATCAACTGAAGTAAATGCATTGGCAAAGATGACTAACAAACTCGCCAGACCTTAGCCCTCTTGCTTATCATGTCTGGGGAGCTATGCTGGAACGCTGCTAGACATTTAATCCCAAGTTGGAGAACATTGGCCAGCTGAAGCAAGTCTTGCTGCTAATGTGGGGTCAGTTGCCGCAGGACCCGACCAGCAAGGCCATACTGAACTTCACAAAAAGAATTTGAGCTTGTGTTAAGGCAGGGAGTGGACACTCTCATTATACCTTACAATAAACTGCAAAACGGAATTCTGAGGTCGTAGTGAAAAGTGATATCATTTGACATGGAAATCTACAAGTGACGTCAATTTTCCGCGGATATTTGAAAAAACGAAACTTTAAGTTTGAACAGCTGTAACTTTTGCAAATATGAAAAGTTTCAAATGAAACTTTCAGGGATTGTTGGAAATTCATTCCCCTACAAATTGGGAAATTTTCGCAGAAAAAGTTCAATCGGCTGCGAAGATATCGCATTTTCCCCGGTGGTACGTTTTTTTTTTGAGCCACCCTGTATATATATAATATATATTTGTGTGTGCGTAGGCTATATATAATAATTATATATATTTATATATATTATATGTGAAACTATGGCTCATACCTTCAGTGATATTATAATAATTATGCACACATTCTGGTGAACCTCTCAGATCTTTTTCTGTCTTGCCATTTGCCGTATGACGTACATTATAATTATAGTCTACTATCTCGAAGCATGACTGTATAATAGCCCTAATCGCATTCTCTCCCTCTGCTTCCCCTCCTCTCTCCCTCTGTCAGTGTGTTCGTGTCTCTGTGTGTGTTTGTGTTTGTCTGCTTATCGGTTAGTGTTGCATTATGCAAGTATACGTGTATACGTCGAGATAAAAGTCTTGCATACAAAACAGAAGAAGGAAAAAATGATTTATTGGCTCTTGGAACATTTTGTTCTAAGAATATCATTAATAGGTCCACAAACGGGCCAATAATTGTTCCATCCATTCACCACATTCAGAGCACCAAAGTTCCCATTTACACCTTTCTTCACCCCCCCCCGCGCTAATCCAGTGGCGTCATCAGGGGGTGGTGGTGGTGGTTTGGAATCCACTTTGAAAATAATTATGACCAATACGCAATTTGTTCAAAATAATGCGTTGAGTTTTCAGTCGAGTATAGTGGCGGTTATTATAGGGGGTGGGTAGTGTTTCGGGCAATATAGACCTAGACACCTAGTTATTATAATTTTTCTCGTAACTTCCCCACTTCTAAAGGCTGACCAATAGTATACGCCCCTGCACTGATTCCCTTCACCAAAGCCATACATACCCTCTCCATTAATTCACCCGTGAAGCGATATACAAACACACAGCCATACCAAGTGTATACCGCCACGACGCCTTAACTCCATCGACCAACTGACCCGTTCATATAATTATACAGCCACATAATAACCCCAACCTTTCAACACAGACTCCCCATACCAACTCCCCACCGACGAAATCTTAACCCCACCAGCAAACATTTCTTTCACCCATCCAAACCCACCCACAACCGTAAACCAACCTCAACTAGACCTATAGGCCTACCACCCAAACTCCGTCGACGAAAACCCCATCGGTAGATAGTTCCAGTGGATCAAGTCTAAAAATTCACAGAATAAAGGGAAAAAATTATTTTTAAACATTTTGAAATAGCATAGATCTATTTCGAGTGTTGAATTCGTTATAACCCAAATGCACCCAAGTTCACCGTGCGTAATTTTGGAGCCAATTTACGCACACAATAAATAATTCAGTGCCATGTATATGGTGCAAATGGACGTACAAGTTTGCCTGGAAAAGCAAAGAACCAGAACAGAAGATGTGTGAACGTACCGGTATCTTTCCAAGTCTGATTTGTTTCCGACCAGTGCCACTGGAAACTCCTTTCCAGCGTCTTGCTGGTAGCGAGCGATCGTCTCGAGGTAGAGCGACGCTTCGTCGAAACTCAGTCGACAGGTGATGGAGAATACGACGATGAAACCATTCGCCCACTTCAGGTACCGATCCGTACTCTTCTCTTCCTGTGTCCGTACAACAACAACAACGTCATCATCATCCTCATCAGACAGAGAACAAGGACTGTGCACTAATTATTATTATCACTAGCACCAACAGAAGCAGTCGTAGCAGTAGCATCATCACTATGATCACGTCGTCATAGTCATCGTCGTCGTCATCGTCAGGTCGTCGTCTTCGTCATCATCGTCGTCGTCATCATTATCATCATCATCATCCTCATCGTCGTCGTCGTCGTCGTCATCATCATCATCATCATCATCATCATCAGCGAATAAATGACCGACCGACTGACTGCTGACTGAATGACTGACTTACCGACTGACTTACTGACTTACTGACTGACTGACTGACTGAATGAATGACTGACTGACTGACTGACTGACTGACTGACTGACTGACTGACTGACTGACTGACTGACTGACTGACTGACTGACTGACTGACTTTTTCCTAATGGTCTACCACCACTTTGGAACCGATGAAGAAACTATATGGTGTTAACCCATTAGTGCCCACAGTCCCTTTTTAGGGACACAAAGTTAAGCACGTGCAGTCTATCATAAATGAACTACAAGTTTGTAGTTTCTCCTTTTGCTGTTACTACCAATGTCTCTAGTATTTTTCGGAGCATTTTATTTGTATGTACATAAACATTATGTGCATAATATTTTCTTATGAACATCGATTGCGAGAAATTTCACATATAACGAATTCATGCTCAAAGGTGGGTGTTTTTCTATTAAATGACCTCAGTAAATTGAATAAAGTGAATCATGCCTATGTAGTACAACTACTTTGCTTGTGCAGGAATACTTTAGTTGCATGTTTCTTGCGAGCGTTGTAATTGCTGTGCTGCGTTGAACTTGTGTCCCTAAAAAGGGACTGTGGGCATTAGAGGGTACTCTATTTTCGTACAGGCAAAAATAGCGGTGTGTATGGGTTTTTGACCACTGAAGCTTATTAGATACAATCGTTATGGCATATTTCTGTACCATCTTAATGCTAGAATGTATGCATGTATGAATGAATGTATGTATGTATGTATATATATATATGTGCGTATGTATGTATGCGTGCATGTATGTATGCATGCATGCCTGTATGCATGTATGCATTAAATTTTATACATGTGTGTATTTATGCATGTATGTATATATCCATGTATGTATGTGTGTATGCATGCACGTTTGTACATATGTAGGTATATATGTGTGTATACATGTATGTATGCATGTACGTATGTGCGCACGTACGTACGTACGAACGCAACGCACGAACGAACGAACGTATACAGGTACGAATGTACGTGTGTGTATGTATCTATGAATGAATGTATGCATGTATATTGGTATGTGTGTATGTATGAATCGACGTATGGACTATGTACGTACGTACGTACGTACGTACATGCGTGTGTATGTACGTATGCACGTAGGTGTGTATGTACGCACTTAGTACGTACATGTACGTACGTACATAGATTGTTGAATACGAGCATACATACGTGTTACGTACACACGTACGCACGAACGTACATGCATAAGTAAATATGTATGCACGTACGTACGTACGTACACGTACATACATACTTGTACTACGTGCCGTAACGTACGTGCGTGCCGACGTACGTACACGTACGTACGTACGTGAGTATTATGTAGGTATGCAATTATGTACGCATGTATGTAAGTGCGTACGTACGAACGCACACGCGCATGAAGCATGTAAATTATGTGTATGTATTTATGTATATATGTATGTATGAATGTATGTATGTATGTATGTTAGCATGTTTGTATGTATGTATACATTGTATGCATGCATGTTTGTATGTAGGTACCACGAACGCACGTACGTACGTAGGTAGGTAGTATGTATGAATGTGCCTGTGTATATGTACGGACGTACACAAGCACGTACGCCGGTGCGTATGTACGCAGGTACGTAGTACAAATATGTATGTACGTAGGTATATATGTACGTATGTGCAATGTGCTTACATACATTCTACTTATGTATATGTACTTCGTGCGTACATGTGTACGTATGTATGCTCGTATTCAACCATCTACGTGCACCGTAACGACGCTTTGCCTTGCACTGTATAGTTCATAATATCAGTTGTATAACCGGGTCTGCCTTATAAAAGTCAATTGCTAAGGACGGATATGTAGTCGGGATAGCCGGAAGAGGGGTTAAATGACGTCATGCACATAGGGTTGGGTCCACACATATTATCTGACGATGTGTGATGGTCTCTAACTAGATATCATATGACATTTGTGCTGAAGTGTGGCGAGGAGGGTGAAAATCGTAAAAAAATACGTTTCGTCATTTATGGACGGCCCCTAATAACTGGTTTTGATATTTCTATATGCTGCATTTCATCTACCTGTATGTTACTTTTCATTGATATGTTTAATTTCTTATTTTAATAACGTGCAAGTGAAATAATCCTGTCATATTTCAAGAATTTCCATTAATAAAAACCTGTGCCTTTTAGGGACAAGAATTTAAATGCCGAAATTCTTTTTACCTGATGTTTGCAAATTTTTTCCACATTTTTCCCGTTATACCATTCATATTGTCTACCACACCAAGAAATTTCATAAAGTTTTTCCGCCATGGGCACTAAAGGGTTAAAGCGCTTAGATATCGATGGCAGATGTACTGCTTGAACATTGCACTCATTGAGTAAATAACGCTTAAAATTCTTACTTTTTCCAGATAAAGATAAAGCGTAAGATTCTAGGGGTCACGAAAATCTCATGTTAGGCTATCAAGACCAAAGTCTTCTGGAGTTGATCGAGGCAGGGTAGGTCAAAGCAGCAACAGTTAATGAGTGACCTTGGCCTGACATCCATCGTATAGGAAACGTACAATTGCGATAAACTGGTTCCATAAAGAAGCCAATTTGGAAAGATCTTATTCACAACGGATGATTTTCGCATGGGTTTGGAGCTAAAGTTTACTGGGGCAAATAAACATGTGTTGTGTCATTAAGAGCAAAATGTCTAGACTTGACGTATTAGGTTAATTCCACGAAAATTCGGTCCAATGTACGCTTGGATATCGATGAGTAGAAATTGAAATTCTGTGTAGGTCTATCTGAAAGAGAGATAAACAGATAGACAGACGCAAAAACAGACAAACACAAAACAGACCTGAGCGGTTTTGGGCATCCCCAGATATTTTTGCAGAGGGGGAGGTAAACACAATGGCCACGGTTACATATATACCAGTATAATTATAGCAAGAGCGCACAAAATTCAAGGCAGGAACTCATCAAGCCAAGAGTCTGAAGAATTGTTGTGTCATTTAACACACGTGTCTCTCTATTATGTACCTGACGTGGAGACACAGTTTTGATCACATAAAATAAAAAATATTAAATAAATTAAGTCAAATCCTATATATGTCAGAAGTAGGCTATATACATGTACATGCTAATCGGCTGCATCGTTTTTTCTTCACAGATTAGAATTGGTATTCCATTATCTATATACTTTTAAAGGGATAGACCAGACAGACACAGAAACAAGGAGGAGGTATTAAGAGAGACAGACAGTGACAGGATACAGAGATTCGATTCAAAACATGAGGGCACGTGAGAGGAGTACGGTTACGGGAGGTCAGGATGGATTATGGATCCCCCTATATGAGAATTTGGCATCGGGAACCCCGAAAGTTTGATCCGAGTAGTTACCGATCATTATAACTAATTTTGCAACTGCATGAAAGCTTCAGGAAATATATTTCTGAGGGAAACACAGCTCATAAACTGATAAACGGAAACTTGAAGGGGATAAACTATACCTGCAAAAAGATTAGCCTACTGATTAGCCTACTTGAAAAAATAATTCTTTAAAATAGATGCTTTTTTGCAATTCCGATTTTTACAACTATCCGACATATTTTTACTTTCTACCATTCCTCAAAATTCCAATTATTATCCAGAGCTGATGTACATATCATGAAAAAATCATGCTGATTATTAATTTTTTAGCTCGGGCGAGCTTGTTGGTCGGACTCATTCCTGAACCGTTACTCATTGGACCATGACGTGGGTTGAACCGTGGAATTGTGATCAGTGGACTGTACTTTATATATATATTTTTACTTCTCGTCTATGTGCAATAGAGCCCTTTCAAGTTCACTACGCAGAGGCGCTCCCGCCTACATCGCTGAAAGTGCATCGGAGTTTCACGCGATAATGAGCAGGACGAAAAGTTACAGGAAGAGAGATAGCGAGCAGAAAGAAGAGAGCTACAAGATCTTGAGCTCGTGCACCAAGACCAGTTCCAGCCCAATTTAAGTTGTAACAAAACATATGTGTGCGCGCGCGCCCGCATGTATGTGTATGTGTGTGCGTGTGTTTGTGCCTGCATGCGCGTAGGTGTGTGTGGTGATGTTTTTCTATTTGCGTGGGACGGAATACGTGAACGATGAAATTCCCCCGCCCCCCATTTATTACCGACCATGTATACAGTCGGTCGTAGTTTTGCCATTCATTACTTCCACGCCCACGGCTCGTATACCTCCCACCACGACCCATAACAAATTCCGGGTTGTGTACATGCACAGGAGAGCTTTGTAAACACAGATGGAAAAGGGACGGTTGGAGTTTAGAGGAAGCAGGCGGGGAAGTGCAACGAAATGGAAAGATGGGTGCCAGCGCAAAGGATGGAGGAGTTGAGTTTGTCATGGAGGTGGGAAGAGAGACAGGGAGATATTGGGAAAGAGACAGTGATAGAGGCAGGAATAGGCGCAAATGAGAGAGACAGAGAGAGATAGAGACAGGAATAGGCGCAAGTGAAAGAGACAGAGAGATACAGAGAGAGAGAGAGAGAGAGAGAGAGAGAGAGAGAGAGAGAGAGAGAGAGACGGCGACAGGCAGAGAGAGAGAGAGACAGAAGGGGAGAGAGACAGAGAGAGACAGAGACAGCGACAGGTAGAGACAGAAAGAGACCGAAGGAGAGAGAGACAGAGTGAGACAGAAGGGGAGAGAGAGAGAGAGACAGAAGGGGAGAGAGAGACAGAGAGAGAGACGGCGACAGGTAGAGACAGAAAGAGACCGAAGGAGAGAGACAGACAGAGAGAGACAGAAGAAGAGAGAGACAGAGAGACTGAGAACAGAGACAGAGTGTGGAGCTGAGAGAGAAGCTGGAACCTAACCACGCAGAGAAACACGGTGAGAAGCAAAGGTGTGTAGCGAAAGACACACACAAGAGAGAAGAATACAGAGAGGCAGAAAGAGAGAGAGAGAGAGAGAGAGAGAGAGAGAGAGAGAGAGAGAGAGAGAGAGAGAGAGAGAGAGAGAGAGAGAGAGAGAACGACATGAAGGTCGAGAGACAAAAACAAGCGCATGAACAGAGGCCCGTGCAGAGGTACACAGGCAGAAAGAATTTTGATTAGAAACCTGCAGGCAGGTAAGCGAACTTTTACGGTATAGGAGCACTGTTGACTGCGATTCCTGCGAAAGAGGCAGAAAGAACGGGGGCTGGTAGTGAAGGAAGGAAGCGAATGACTCGACGAGAGATCAACTACCATATTGTTATTATTATGTTGTAAGTCCTGAAACAAATTACTCGCCAATGTTCCACAGTCGATCGACGACTCTTTCCAAACCAGACGAGTATTGCTATGAACGATTACATGCAGCTTTGCGAGATTCACGCAATACATTCAAAATGCTCATCTTGGTCTTCAAGGCACAGCGCGGGGTCCTGCTTTGAAATATCTAGACGATGTAAATACAGTGTAGGAATTGTGGATAAATAACTGGGGGTTGGACCATTATCAACTTGGAATTGAGGTGTGAAAACAGACTTTACTTTGGAGCTCTAAGAAAGACTGGGGGGCTTGAAACCCCCCCTCAACTCCCCGCAATTCTCACCCTGTGTAAATATAATCCCCTCTTTCTGTTCCCATCTACTCGCATCGTCCACTTCGCTCTTCAAAGTCAAACAGATTTGATCTTCTAGTTCGTTCCACACAATTCATTAGAGTATATATATATATGGTTCAAATACCTCAACAAATCATCATTAACAGCAACGACAGCAACATATCATCAACAAGTACTTTAACTTTGCAAGACTGTTCCCATCTACTCCATCTCAAATTATAACTGGTTACTCTAATTCCACCTATCACTTTTCTCAAACCTATTTCTTTTTTCGTGGCCTTGCGCACTTGCGCACTGGGAGTGCCTCTGAAAGGTTCACCGTAGTAAAGGCGTTCTGTGAGTAATGTTCTAATACGATTAAAGTTCCATTAGTTACCCACTCCGGCGAATATAATTATGCATACAGTCTCGTCCTGCCAATTCCCATTCCAATCGGATCCCACACGTATACATACCGTCTGATATTAAGCAGAGGATGAATTGAATCATAAGCCAGTAAGTACAGAACAACAGGAGCCACGGATGGCTAATGGCTTTTAGCCTTACACCAAACCGTATACCTCTCTTTCTTGATTATTATCCATGCAAGCTTTCAAAGGGACTAATACGCACAGGGGGAGACACATACACGCAGACAGAGAAGCAGAGGTACAGAGGGAGGGACACACACACACACATGAAGAGGAGAGGCAGAAGCGCAGGTGGAGGGAGAAACACACGTAGGAGAGGAAAATTGACAGAGGAAGATATACAAACATGTAGAGAGAGACTGACAAGTACAATGTAGAATGAGGACAGGCGAGAGAGAGAGAGAGAGAGAGAGAGAGAGAGAGAGAGAGAGAGAGAGAGAGAGAGAGAGAGAGAGAGAGAGAGAGAGAAAGAGAGGGAAAACAGATGGAAGAAAAGAGAGGTTAGACGCAGAGGAAAGGACAGATGGGAAGAGAGACAGCGACAGAGAACGAAACTAGAAAGGGAAAGAAAAGCACAGAGAGAGACAGAGAAAGAGACAGAGAATGAGACATACAGACAGATTAAAAGATAGACAGACAGACAGAGACAGGCAGGCAAACAGAGACAGCTACAGAGACATTTACAGACACATAGACAGAGAAAGTGAGAGAGACAGGAAGCCAAAGGAAGAGACTGTAAGACAGCTAGAATGTAAATCCTCGCCTCTTGCCCCTACGCATGTGCGTGCATGCATTTTGTGCATATGTGCGTACGTCTATGTGCATGTGTGCTTGCGTTTGTGTTTGTATACATGTACGTTTGTGTTGTGCATGTGTGTTTGTACATGTGCGTTTGTGCGTTCGCGTGCTCTCAACACATTCCTATCATTCTCTCAGTATTTGAATCGGAATTTTGAGTATACAAGACAAGCAGGTATATACAGGACCCATTACTGCTCATCTGTCTATCTGTCTATCTGTCTATGTGTCTGTTTGTCTGTCTGTCCCTACGTCTGCCTTTCCTTCCGTCTGTCTGTCTCTCTGTCGGATTATCATTAGTGCTTGCACGTGGACTGCTATTAAAGGAACGTGTGTGCGTATGTCTATACTAAATGTCTGTCTGCAGCCAACGAAAATAACGACCCGATAGACACGTCAGACTGATGATGTCTCGTATTCACAACACGAATTCCTGTGGTCAGAAAGATGTATTCGCTCAAGTCATCTGCTGAAGAAAAGATGAGAATAAGAAAAGAAGAAGATGATTGATAGATGATAACGATCAATAGTGTGTGCGCGTGTGTGTGTGTGAGTGTGTGCTTTGCTTTGTGTGTGTTTGTGTGTGTCTGTGTGTGTTGTGTTTTGTGTTTGTGTGTGTTTGTGTGTATTATGTGTTGTGTGTGCTCGTGTATGTGAGTGTGTGTGTGTTGTGTTGTATCTTGTGTGTGTTTGTGTGTGTTATGCCTGTGTGTGTTATGCGTGGGTGTGTGTGTGTGTGTGTGTGTGTCGGTTTCTGAAGGCCGTCCGTACAAAAGCAGAGCGATCTCTTATTAATAAAAACAACTTGACGAAACTATAGTGTGGAAGAAAAATTATGGAATGTATGCTATACTATCGAAGCCACTTGAGCGTTTTACGGCAGTCTTAGGCAACACCCTTTCACAAATCTACTAATCTATATATATATATACCTATATTTTTATATATGTTATACATGCATGTATACCGATATGTAATATGTATAAAAAAAATAACTTACATAGCAAATATGCATGCAGGCCTACATGTGCATTATTCATCAATTTGTAAAAACGTGCATTTCTTGTTCTCTATTCAGACATATATTCTGATATACAAATATATATGTGTGTATATATATGTATATAATATATATATATATATGTAACATGTGGAAAGATATATGTATGTACATACACATATATGTATGCATTATATATAATATATAATTATATGCATTTATATTAGAATAGGAGTACGGAAGGGTTAAGCTGTCAGCTGCCTGTCCGTCTCTGAGTGTTTACAACTGATGCCAAGGATGGATTCAGCAGCTGCTGCATCTTTTCTGCATATATGTGGAGAAGAGATGTCTAATGGCTTTAAAGGAGTTTCTGCAACGAGAGCCTTTGTAAGATATGCAACGATGCATAGAACAAGATGCATGTGAAGAATAGACGAAGTCATGCAGACGTAGCGGAACCACTTAGATCTTTCATGTACAAAGTCGTCACGTATATATATACGTCATTTGTACTATCTATATCTGCACATATATGGACCATTTGGCACTTATATATACACACACATGTAATTATATAACACAGAAATTACATACATACATACATACATACATACATACATATGTAAGATATGTCATCATACATACATACATACATACATACATACATACATACATACATACATACATACATACATACATACATACATACATACATACATACATACATACATACATACATACATACATACATACATACATACATACATACATACATACATACATACATACATACATACATACATACATACATACATACATACATACATACATACATACATACATACATACATATGTAAGATATGTCATCATACATACATACATACATACATACATACATACATACATACATACATACATACATACATACATACATACATACATACATACATACATACATACATACATACATACATACATACATACATACATACATGCATACATACATACATACATACATACATACATACATACGTATACATACCGAATCACTTGTATCCATTAGTTTGACGTTGATTTCACGTCCGTCTATCGTCTCTGTTTTCGGGTAAACGTCCTCTACAATCACACAAAAGAAAAATATAACGATGAAATACGGAGTTAAACGAACATAGACGGAAGTTGCCGACATGGGCGACCGCACGGTGTGGCAAGAGAAGCACCTGCCCCCACTTCCAAAGAGAAATTGACACCTATTTTCTAATACTACTTTTGCCGATACTACGTCTGTTATTATTATCAGTAGCCTACAACGTTTGTGTGAATTGCAGAAAATAACTGTAGATAATACTGTTTAACGACACTGCCATGGCATACGTGTATCAAAGATGATTAGTGTCGCCCTCCTCCTTTATCCAGTCCTAGGACTGGCACTGGCAGAGTGCAACCAGTAGCGGAGTTGAAAATGACTGGGGGTCAGATCTAATGTCACGCTGGGTTGGTGCAGTGAAGGCATGGGCGGAGACCTAGGGGGGGGGGACAGGGGGGGACGGTCCCCCCCCCAATGAAAGTGCTGGGGGGGGGACGGCCCATGCATTTGTCCCCTCCAATGTTTGAGCGTCAAGACTTTTTGGGGCGGCGAAAATAGAAATATTTCGTCGAAAATTGGCCCGGTTGACTAAAAAAAAAAAAAAGGTCATCAACTTTTTTGGCGGCGGGAAAAATTGTTTCCCCAGATTTCGCCGGTCATCGGAAATTTTTCGAAAATCTCGCGTCTTTCCGTCCCCCCAATTCTCGGCCCAGGTCTCCGCCTATGAGTGAAGGTCTTATAGGAGGGACTCACTAGAGCAGTGGTTTTAGTCGAAAGACATTAGGGGTCACAAGGCTGAAATTTAATTAACTAAAAGCGTATACAATTGTTGTAATTGATTCAAACTAGAATGTTTGACGATATATTTATAGACGTCAAAATAAAATAATTTGCAATAGAAAATAACTATGTGTTAATTCTATCTTGTCCAAATTGTCATTTTTTCATTTATTTTTGTTAATTCTTTTAGAGATGAGGGCTCATTTTCTCAGGCCTGGCGGATACATAAATTTTTAATGGGAGGAGGGGCAAAATTTAGGGTCTTAGGCCAGGAACAAATTTTCGTCTTGGTCGCTGAAAAATCTGATGACTTTTAGTCATTTGTCTCAAATTCCCAAGACAAAGATACCATTTCATCCGCCAAAACAGTTGATGACTTTATTTTAGTCGTCTTCCTGGTATAGGAGTAATGGTTTCTTCATGATTTGTTGAAACCAAATGAGGTGGCCACATCCCATACACTTTTTAAATTGGGAGCATAGCCGGATTGGCCCCCTGTATCCGCCCCTGCAAACTTCATTGTATGCTATAATATATTCACGTTCTTATAACTGCTTGTCTTGCAATTTTTCAATCTCTTGGATGCTGACCATATTAACCGTAACCATTTTTTTGTTTCCCATTCCTACGAGGCCGCGAAGGTAGGCTATACCTGCAGGCGTCGATGAAAGTTGCCGATGGTTAATGGTCGCTTCGGTTTAACATCACTGTGTGATAACAGAGATCATTGGGGTCACCCTCCTACATTTTTCGGGCTTGGGACTGGCACTGCCAAAGTGTGGTTTGCCGATCTTACGTCTGTGATTATCAGTAGCCTATAATATTTATGTGAATTGCGGATAAAAACGTAGATAATACTGTTTGACGACACTGCCATGGCATAAGCATATCAAAGATGATTAGTGTCGCCCTGCTCCTTTATCCAGGCTTAGGACTGGCACTGGCAGAGTCATGGGCGGAGTTTATCAGGGGTTAGGGGGCTAAGCCCCCCAAGAAGACCCAGATTCCGTTTTTTACCGTGTAAACGGTAACTTTCCCCGGGCTTAGCCCCCCTAACAAGGTGCAAATTCGTAAGTTAGCCCCTCCAAGAACGGAAACCAAATTCCGCCCATGGGCAGAGTGCAACCAGTGGCGGAGTTGAAAATAACTGGGGGTCAGACGTTGATCCATGTGACGCTGGGTGGGTGCAATGAATTTCTTATAATATGAGGGACTCACTAGAAGGCGTTGAACCCCCAACCTCTGGCAAGTCTCATCCTGGTCTCCATTCACTTATGAAGCGCCTTTGTCTTATCTTTAGTTCATCCTCTCGACGCCAGTCGCGATTTAAACCACCGTCGAATGTTACGGCTGCTGCTGCTGTGGCTAGGTCTCCCGTTTGATTCAATCCCCGCCAATTAACACGGCTAATGTATATGCGCTGTCGACACCCAGGCAGCCGTTAAAACGACATCAAACGACTATTTATAACCCAGACCTTAACAATCAAACAACTCTGATATATACATAGGCCTATACATATGTTATTATACACACATATCTACATGCATATGTATAATTGCATATACATGATATACGTAATGCTTTACTATATACTTATTATGTATATATACATATGTATATGCCGAGCTTAAAGTGTGGGAAAATAAGTGCCTGGACACCCCTTGCCTTTCCAAAGGAAGTGCCTGGACGCCCCCTACCTTTACAGGCTCTGCTGGCCAATAAGTGGCAGGATGGCGTTCAGATTTTAAAATAAGTGCATGGACGCCGTCCATGACCGTCCAGCCACACTTTAAGCCCTGTATATATGCATATATGTTAAACGTCGACGTTCACCTCTTTGGGTGGGTCCAGGGGTGCCTAGGACATCTTCTGCACCATTCGCTCCCCCAACCTAACCCACCTTCTACCACATCAGTTCCCTTGACTGCATTATCCCCCCCCGGCCGACAGCCGATGCTCAAGACATTTATGTATGGGATACCAGATAAAAGTGTTTAGCGATAAATCGTTCTGCACAGCAAAGTGTGATTTAACAGTTTGTCAATAAAGACCATACAAACTAACGCGGCTTACTAACTCAGTTACTTACTTACCGTAGTTACTTACTCAGTTGTTTACTATCTTATACCTAGTTATTTATTTGCACAGCTGCTTGCTAACTTAGTTTCTTACTTACTTACTCAGTTACTTGCTAATTTAGTCACTTACTTATATCCTCAGTTGCCTACTCACACATCACACTCTAGCAACATCGATATGCTGCACAATACATAATTCAATACAGTGGGGATCTGCTGGTGCTTCGATTCTTTGTTAACCTTCCTATCCATTCTGTCCTAAACCACCTCTCCGCTCAAACACGTACCAACAAACCATTGCCACTCTTCAACCTTCTACAGAACGTAATTATGAGCTAAAGAATGCGCCGTCTGGTACATGAACTGACTGTGGGAAGATCAAAGGATGAAGGGAACACTGCTGATCGGGCAGAGCCATGCGTCTAAGGGAAAAAGAGCGAAGCGTGCAAAAACAAACTTATGAATGTTGTTATGGTTTGATGGGTGCTTCGTAATTTCACCGCATAAATCCTTTTTAATTAGAGGAAGAAATTTACTAGAATTGTCGGAGAGTAGAACTATGCGAAAACGGAGAGAGAGACGCTCAGACAGAGATAAACCAGCAGACAGAGACAGACAGACAGAGAGAAGGCGCGGAAAGAACGACAGGGAAAGAAAGAGATAGATAGACAGACAGACGGACAGATACACGCAGACAGACAGTGACAGAAAGACAGAGAAGGTGTCGAGTGAACGACAGGGAAAGAAAGAGACAGATAGACAGATAGATAGATAGATAGACAGACAGACAGACAGACAGACAGACAGACAGACAGACAGACAGACAAAGAAGGTGTCGAGTGAGCGACTGCCGGGAAAGAAATAAAGGAGACAGAGACAGAGAGAGATGGACAGTGATAAACAAACAAACAAACAAACAAACAAACAGAGAAAAGACGTCGAGGAAAAGAAAGACAGAAATAGAGAGAGTGACAGAGAGACAGAAAGGCAGAGAGAGACAGGCAGACAGAAAGGCGGAGACAGAGACAGAGACAGAGGCAGAGAGCTAGAGAGACAGAGAGGCAGAGGGCTAAAAAAAATGCAGCAAAAAATCCTCACCTAGCAGCGGGTCATATTCCATGATGAAACGTTTCGTGATGTATTTCACCACCAAAGCTGAAACGTGCAATAATATCAACATCAATGAATGTTGATATAATGTGGTTATAATGCATGCCGTCGGGTGCTTCGTAATTGATTTTCACACACATGCATACATAAGTAGGCCTACGTACCCACATGTATGTACATACGTACATACGAATATACATAGTGCATACATTTCCTGCTTTTTTACTGTTCAAATTTTCTAGCCCCAACATCTTGATTTTCAATTTCGTTCCAGTGTTAGGACTACCCTGTGTGAGAATTGTGAAAAATAACTGGGTTGGACTATGATCCACTTGGAATTGGGGTGTGAAAATTAGAAATTGCTATGGAGCTCTAGGAAAGACTGGGGGTTGAAACCCCAATCCCCGGCAATTCTCGCCTTGGTGTTACCCAGGGTAGCGGGACCAGTCTTTTTCTGGATGACAATTTCTGAGGATTCAGTTACATATAGGCTTACTCAAGGTGTCCTTTGAATATTAATTTTCAGTGCATTATTTTTTCTGTGCTGTCTGCCATGGTACTCTGTTGTTTATCTTTTCTCGGAATAAGCTCGTTTGAATTTGAATTCGAATACACAGTCTGTGCTGCACAAAGCGTCGCTGTATAGTCGGTTCATCTTTCTGGAAAGTAATTACCTAGCAATCTCCGTAACGAACTTCTTGGTCTTTCTTTGCCCCATCTCGGAGTTAGCGTTTGAAAAGCATTCTCTTTGTTTGTGGTTTAACGCTGTTAGGTCGGAGCAAGGGCGGATACAGAAATTTTCGAAGGGGGGGCCAAAATTTTTGGTGTTGCCGGCGAAAATTTTTTTTTACCGCTGAAAAAACTGATGACCTTTTTTTTTTTTTTTTTTAGTCATCGGCCAATTTTTGTGAAAAAAAGTACTTGTTGAAACCAAATGGGGGGGCCACGTCCCATGCAATTTTTAAATGGGGGGGGGGCCATGGCCGGATTGGCCCCCCCTGGATCCGCCCTTGGGTCGGAGCAATTCTGAGGAGTTTCTCTTGAAGTATAGCGCCATATAAATTTACGATTACGAAAATTTACGATTACGAAGGACTTGCTCAGTGTCCTTACGCAGCATAAGTTTTGAGGGCTTGTAGCCTATACTCAAGGGTATGCGCTGGTATACGGCGTATAATCACCTCCGGGAAAAAATGACAGCGTATACTCACATCAAAAAACGATGGCACACACGGGTATTCAGCGTATACCCACCTCTGTACGACCAAGCGGGTACACGCAGGAAAGAAATCGCCAATTACGAAGGCAAAAAAATCCTGAAAGTAGAGCGTTTTACGGTGTTTTAAAGGTTTTTCGGTGAAAAGTGAAAACATCCTGGAAAAACTTTGATGACTAAAAAAAATTTAAATAAATAAAAAGGTCGTCAGAATGTTTTGCCCCCCAAAATCGATTTTTTTTGCGGCAGCGTGTACTAACCTCAAAAGACCTGAGTACAGCCCAGAGCATAACCGGCTCGAACGAGGATCGTATCATGGAACCCGTGCTCCTCGTGTTACCGCTCTCTAACCAAACGGTAACCGTTCCAATGCATGCTAAAGACAAGGAGATCAAGAAGTAGGTTAATACTTCTGAGCATGCGCAATGGTGATCAAGACGAAGTAGGTCATATACTTCTGAGCAAGCGCAATGGATTGCCCGTGGCCGTGACATCTGCCTTGAACTCTTCATTTAGTACACCCTTCGAAAGACATAAAACACCCGACCGGCTTCTCAGGAACCTGCTTCCCAATACATAAGGCGTTTTTCAGAGTCGCTCTATTTTTAAGCGCAGGAATTTCCAACGATGTAAATTTCTTCTTTGAGTTATTTTTTTAACGGCCATTTTTTATTTGCTTTTTTATTTAGAATCGGGCTGTTTTGACTTGTTGTGATTGTTCAACGTCACTGGGCGATTAAACGGATCATTCAAACATTCATTCATTCATTCGTTCATTCATTCATTCATTCATTCATTCATTCATTCATTCATTCATTCATTCATTCACTCATTCACTCGCTCATTCATTCATTCATTTGTTCGCACGTTCGTTCTTCGTTTATTCATTCATTCATTCTTTCTTTCTTTTTTCTTTTTCTTTTTTGTTAACCCATTCACTCATTCATTCATTCATTCATTCATTCATTCATTCTATGGACTTATAATAGAGCTTCCTCAAGATTCCTACTGATAAGCGCTCCCAGCCAGCCACGGCAAAAGAAATGAAATTATCAGATTGATTTTTCTGTTTGATCGACTGCCCTCTTTCTTTATCCGACTTGGGACTGGCACTACGGGCAAAAGAGCATAGGCGCATATATATATATATATATATATTCGCGTTGCAAATTATCGTATATGTTATTCGCATATATAATATATTTATAGTAAATCATTGTAATCGTCATCGCAGACCCCGAATTTCTAAACGCTACTCAACAGCAAGCGCAGGGTACCAGCTTATCCAAGAGCACCCCCGTGCCAAATCTGAGAGTAGTTATCCAGATACGGCAAGCAAAGATCCGCGATGGGCACCAACTGATTCACGAGCGCTGTGTCGAATCTGAGGGCGGTCATTCAGAGACAGTTACGTGTGACGGGTCACGTGTCACTCACCTGACTTTCCGACGCCGAGGGCTCCAAGGACGGCCAGCTTCACTTCCGTTGCATCGTTGGACGTCCTTCTACCACTTCCGGTTGTCTTGACCGTCGTCACGGGACTACGTCCGGCGTTTGACATCTGAGGTCCCAGGTGACCGACATTGAGCGCCATCATCGTCACCAACATCCGCGTCGCTCATGCGTTGGCGCGTCAAGGGTTAACGTCGCCTGTATACCCGGCTTCACCAGGGGAGGTGGAAGGGGGTTGTACGTGGCACTTCCGGTTAGGCGTGTTGTACGATGGCCCTGATCCAGAATGCGATCTCTTTAAGCCAATAATTATCTGATCTCACCGTATATATACATATGCTCTCTAATCGAGTATGCGATCTTATGCAGTAATCTTTAATCCAGTATGCCAGCTCACAGAAATCTTTGATACAGTATGCGATCTTAGAGTAATCTTTCATCCAGTATGCGAGTTCACAGAAATCTTTAATCCAGTATGCGACCTTACAGTAATCTTTAATCCAGTATGCGAGCTCACTTTAATCTTTAATCCAGTATGCCAGCTTGCAGTACTCTCAAACCAGTGCGCGATCGCAAATTACAGCCTTATCCGGCATACAGTTACAAGCTTATAGGCTAGTCTTTAATCGAGTGTGCGGGTTTTTTCTTAGTCTTTGATCCAGTATGCCACTCCAAATTACCATTTAGACCAGCATTCGAGCTTTTTTGGTATTTAATCCAGTATGTGAGCCTAAATTACCCTCTGCTCCAGTATGCGACTCTAAATCACTTTTTAATCCTGTATCCAGCATTCGAGTTTAGATTCGTCCATAGTTAAGTATGCGACTCTAAATCGCTTTTTTATCCTGTTTCCAGTATGCGAGCTGAGACTCGTCTTTAATCCAGTATGCGAGCTCCAACAGCACTCAACGAAATCATCCACATCATAATAACGAACAGCAGTCTCTAACGGAGACTTTTCTAACTTCCAGCGCAAAGAGAGAGCTGAACTGCTCCCTAACAGCGACACGTTTGGCCTCTTTCTCAGGCCGCATCTTACCAGCAAACTCTAGGCATCCGAAGTCTTATTATTACCGGCTGCTGCAACGGTGCACGGCTCGGCAGCGTAGCTCCTGATTAGCCGTATCTCGAGTCTTATCTACGGCCTGCATGGCCGCCGCTTGTTTTCGTGATAAAATACTCCGGCGAAGCTCGTGTATGGAACTTATATATTGGGCCACGTGGTTGGTCAGGGCGCTTGGGCATCGCAGCATGCAGTAGGGCCTCCCTTGGCCGAGGTGGAAGACGCGGCTTTGAGGCTGGTGTAGTCACGGAGAGGAAGGGTGGTTGGCTGGTTGGAGGTGGGATGGTGTTGTTACGTTGTGCTGGTATGTATGCTCTCGTGCCGAAATTAGGAGCCACGTGAGTGAGAATGATGAGTGAGGTGAGGGAGGAGTGAGTTGGAGAGGAGGAGATGAAGTGAAGGTGGGACTGACAGACAGACAGACAGACAGACAGACAGACAGACAGACAGACAGACAGACAGACAGACAGACGGAGAGACAGACAGACAGATGGAGGGACAGACACACAAGCAGATACGGAGACAAACAGCCATGCACACAGATAGTCGGGCAGAATAATTATAAGTAAGTAGTTGAGAAGCAGACATTTGCTTCTGAAATTTGCACATGCCTTACATTGCATGCAACGATTTCGTAATTAATGCATATAAGACTTGAATTAGAACAGATCGTAGATGTAAAAAACGATAAAAATAAAATATAAAAAACGGGAAAACGTCGTTTTTTTCGAAAAAAAACCACACACACAAAATCGGACACGGAAATAATTTGTCTTTGTCACTTCTGAAACTTAATTTTAGCTTAAAACCTTGCCTATGCAATTTTATCTTAATCTGCAAATAATACAACTTTACTATTAGGTCAAAATAATTGGTATGAATAACACTAATCTACCACAGTTATTTTTCTCATAACTTTGGTTTAATAAGAAATTCAGAAAATTAAAGGTTTTGAAATATTTTCAAATTTAACCTGTAAACATAAGTCCACATAAGTTCATGCTGATCGACATAGCGCAATTAAAATCTACAGTAATCAAAAGCAAAGACGATAAATGTGTACTAAATTATTTATTATGCATTTGTACTTAAAATGGTTGCTTATAAATATTAATTATAGGCCCAAGAATTTTATATCAAAATAACTCTCACAAATTTCATTTCTTGTAGGGGACCTAGCCTACCACATGTATTTCTGAAATGATGGTTATACAATTACATAATGACACTATTATAGCTAGCTGAATCCTTGAGAAGTTGAGAGTACGGTAAAAACGTATGGAATATCAGACAAAAATTAGATTAAGAAAAATAATAATAGTAAAATAATTAATAAAGTTGCATAAAAATAAAAAGCGATAAAAAACGAAAACTAAAAAACGAAAAACCGGTTTTTGCAACTATGGAACAGATTATACAGAAGAAGATTCTCGTACACATGAAACGGACATAGCCAGACTGAGCGAGACAGAGCAACGCACAGACAGAGATACACAGAGGAAGCAAACGGGAAAGATGAGGAGGGAGTTATACGAAGAGGATTATGAGAGATTGGGAGAGGGAAATTTTAATGGTGTGGAAGATGGAGCAGACAAAAGAGATGAAACTTGGAGCAAGTCTATTCCCCAATCAGGGTGAGAATTGCCGTGGGAGTTGGATGGTTCAACCCAAAGTCTTTTTAGGACCCATGGGCGGAGTTTATCAGGGCTAGGGGGGGCTAAGCCACCCAAGAAGACCCAGATTAATTTTTGTTACCGTGTAAATGATGTCTTTTCCCGGGCTTAGCCCCCCTAAGAAGGCTTTAGCCCCTCCAAGAACGGAAACCAAACTCCGCCCCTGTTAGGACCCCATAGTAAAGTCTTCATCGCGCACTCCAGCTCCTCATAAATCAGCGTCTGATCCCCTTCCACCCCAGTTATTTCTCTGAAATTCTCATACTGCCCCAAATCAAACAAAGGAATGCTCGATAATGTATGTATAACTGTTTTGGTCAGCGTGGTAACCAATGCATTGTTAGTTAGATTTATGGACGTTCATAATCACATTGACGTTTATAATCACATTGGCGTTTATTCACATTGACGTTTTTGTTCACATTGACGTTATAAATATTCACATTGACGTTTATATTCACATTGATGTTTATAATCACGTCGATCATAACGAACCGTCTAACCATCCGCAACTGCATGAATGAAAACATGCAATTATTGTATAGTCTATTTGTAAAGGTAATTTTGTAAGCCATATAGTCAATCTAGTAAGTTACCAAGGTCAGCAGTAACAAATGTGGTCGTGAGGTTAGGGTTAAGGTTAGGGTTTGGCTTTGCACTATAATAACCATGCGAAACCGATTTTAACTATAGATTATAGAACTTGCCATGGCTCAAATCTTACCAAATCCAGTGCGGTTGTGGTATTGCCACAGCATCGGCAGCAACTTAAGCAGACAAGATGTACTGCTTCCGGGTTTTTATATAGCGCTTCGGACTATCCTGCCTTACCTTGTTCCAGGTGGTAGCTATTCGTCAGCAGGTAATAAAACCTTGACAAGCCGTTTCTGCGCATGCGCTGCGCACAATCTGCAGCGCCGTCGTGCGGCCAAACTCGTAATCATTATTATCTTCAGCCGATTAGTAAAGAAGACCGAAGATCGTCTGCTGCAGCCTCGTTATGAGCTGAGAGTGACGACAGATGACGTCATTTGCTAAACATACGCACGCAGACTGTCTATGGTGATATGGTGAAAGGCCAAAGTCTCTTTTTACCACTCTCTCGCTCTTACCCGCTCTGTCTGTCTCTGTTCCTGTCTGCCTCTGTCTGTCTATCACTCTCTCGCTCTCTCGCTCTCGCTCTCATCTCTCTCCCTCTCCCTCTTCCCGTCCCTTTCCTTTTCCTCCTCCCTTTCCCTCTCCCTCTCCTTCTCCCCTCTCTCTGTCTCTCTGTCTCTGTCTGTGTCTCTGTCTATGTCTCTGTCTCTTTCTGCCTCTCTCTGTGTCTGTGTCTGTCTCTATATATATATATATTATCTCTCTATCTATATATTTATATGTAATATATATACTGCCATTCGGGGAATCTTACTCTCAGGATGCTCTCTTTCTTGTAAAACGCGAAATCAAATTTAACACAAACACGAATTCGCGTTTTTTACACGCTAGACTGACAATGTTCAGCATGCATGCAGAGTAGTAGAATTCTGGATGGAATATGGAATTATGGGTAATGAAAACAAGCAGACGGAAAAGCAAGACAACATGTTTAGAAATCTCGTACATTTCTTATCCGTGTCGTTAAAAACATTGGTCCACAACTAACCGACCTATACAATACCGAAAATTCAATATAACTTTCGGGTATGCCTATCCTTAGACGAGTCATGATAACTATGCTATCGTCGCCAAAAGCTTATCTGTATATTTCGTACAAACCAGCAGATTACATTTACATTTTACAGATTACATTTTACAATCTTGACAACCCATCTGACTCACTTGCTCCCGACTTCTGACTCACTTGCTCCCGACTTCTGACTCACTTGCTCCCGACTTCCTCACGCTCTTGTCATCTACTAATCTGGTCCAACACGTCAACTTTCCCACCCACTCTCACAACCACACACTTGACCTCATCATCACATCGTCTCTCTCAAGGCTATCGCCAAACATATCTTTCTCTTTTGATACTCCTTCTGACCATTACCCCATTTTCACACAACTTAACATACTACCTACTCCGCGTCCTGATCCCGTCTCTCATTCTTTCCGCCGCATCAGCTCCATAAACATTGAAGCCTTCAAGCACGATCTTGCCTCCTCAGACCTCATTCTAAATCCTCCATCCTCTCTCGATGACCTCCTGTCCTCCTACAACACCACTCTCTCCATGATCCTTGACAAACACGCTCCTACTATTACCAAATCTGGTTCTCACTCTAACAACCCTTGGTATAACTCCTACCTCCAGGCCTTCAAATCTTTCCGTCGACGCCTTGAGCGTACTTACAAACGAACCCATGACCCTCAACTCCTCTCTGCTCTAAAAGCTGCTACAAACAAATACCATCACCTTCTGGCAATGGCCAAGAAGAGGTTTTACTCCTCACTAGTTCAATCCCGATCTTGTAACCCTCGTCTTCTCTGGAAAACGGTAAACCAACTCCTACATCGGAACTCCTCTAGCCCACTTCCAAACTCTCTACCATCTTCTTCAATCGCTGACTCATTTTGTTCGTTCTTCTCTGGCAAAGTAACTACTATCCGTCTCTCTCTGCAATCACTCCTCTCAAAATCTACCATCGATTCACCTGCAGATACACCCTCCTCCACTCACGACCTTCCGTCTTCCCCACCTCAATCATCACTATCTGCTTTTAACCCAGCATCAGAGTCTGAAGTGTCCAATTTATTACAATCTCTCCCAAACAAGCAGTGCGAACTCGACCCTATACCTACCTCCCTACTGAAAGAGTGCGCATCTATCATTGTCCCCATCATCACAAAAATAATCAACCTATCCTTATCCACTGGCAACTTTCCCCTCCTCTTCAAACATTCTTTGGTAACTCCACTTCTAAAAAAACCATCACTTGATAAGGAAATCCTTTCTAATTATCGACCTGTTTCCAACCTGTCATTCATCTCTAAACTAACAGAACGTGTTGTACTCTCTCGCATCAATGACTACTTGACTTCAAATTCACTCCTTAACCCAAACCAGTCCGGCTTTACTAAAAAGCACTCCACCGAAACACTTCTCACTTCGCTCTACAATAAACTTGTCTCTGCCATCTCTCATCAACAAGTCTCCTGCCTTTGCCTCCTTGATGTCTCTGCCGCCTTTGACACCATCGACCATAACATACTACTCCAAAGACTGTCTTCCTGCTTTGGCTTTACCGACACTGCTCTCCTTTGGATTCAGTCTTATCTCTCATCACGCTCTTTCTCAGTCAAAACACTTGAAACTTCATCCCAATCATGCCCTCTCACTTGTGGTGTTCCGCAAGGTTCTGTCCTCGGACCCCTCTTGTTCATCCTCTACACCACTCCACTCAGTTCACTCATAAAAGCATCCACAGTCGACCATCATCTATATGCTGACGACACCCAACTATTCATCTCTTTCTCTCCAAGCAGCTTCTCTGACTCCATAGATAATCTTCTCTCCGTGGTCACCCAAATCACCTCTTGGATGACCTCAAATCTCCTCTGCCTCAACCCCTCCAAGACAGAATTTATACTAATTGGCCTCAGAGAACAACTCAAGAAAATTCCTGATCCCTCTATTTCCTTCAACAATGACTCTTCTTCCAACCACACTTTCTCCGCAAATTCTCCTGTCCGAAACCTAGGTGTAATCTTTGACCAGCATCTTAGCTTCTCCGACCACATAACCCAACTTTCCCGCACTTGTTTCATGCACATACGAGATCTCCGCAGAATCCGACCTATGCTCGACTTTAAAACTGCATCCACAATAGCCACATCCATAGTTCATGCGAAACTTGATTACTGCAACTCTCTCTTCCTAAACATTGATATAACCCAAATTAACCGCCTCCAAGCTATCCAGAATGCCCTCGCCCGTGCAGTGACGAAAACCCCCAAACGTCACCACATCACTCCTGTCCTGAAATCACTTCACTGGCTCAAAATACCTGAACGCATCGAATACAAAGTCCTCTCACTCACTTACAATACACTTCAATCATCCCAGCCGTTCTACCTTCGTCAGTTGTTCACCATCCAGCCACCTCGTTCAACACGCTCCTCATCCTCCATTACACTGCTTCGCCCTCCCATCACTTCATCACTGAAATTTGCAAACCGCTCCATAGCCATTGCCGTTCCACCTCTCTGGAACAAGCTTCCGCCAGCACTTCGGCAAACTTCCGACCCATCATACGAACTCACCAAAACTCCACCTCTCGCTATCTCCCCACAGGTCTTTCACTCAAAACTGAAAACATTGCTCTTTCACAAATCCTATCCTGATTCCTCCTCTTCTCATCACATCCCTCGTCATTTCAATTCTAAACATCACCCACCTTAGCCGTCCATCTATCTGCCTGCCTGACTCTCCGGACTTGACCCGCTGCCTATCGATTTTGTTTTGATTGAGCGCCTGTGAATAAGCTGGTTCCCGCGACTTGGCTTTTGTGGGCGCTGTAGAAGTTTCGAGATTACGATTACGATTACGATAGAAAATAAGAATAAATGGAAATAACTTATCGATAAGTCAATCGGTGATTTGTTGAGACTTTAAAAATAGGCCCATCACCAAGGTTTCTCCGGATGTTTAAAAATAAGAAGATTAAAGACAGTATTCGCTAGAAGCAATAAGCTTACATTAGAGAAAATTGTGGTAAAAATCTCGCTCATTACTAATCTTTCTCAGAAATTCCAGCTATTTTCGGCCTTCAAAAGAAACCTCATCGTTTCTCTTCGACTCGTAAACAACTAGCGAGTTATTTGATATTGCTATACTTGACAACCGAGGTCTCAAAGCCACATTTCGGTTTGTGCCAATGCATGAGTACGTTAAACAATTTTCAGAATAATAGCATCAGAGTTAAATCTATATTTCATTTAAACAGCCCCCCGCAGTTTGTCTTTCAGAGTAAAGTAAGCTTAGAGTCTATATATATAGAGAGAAGATTACTGTATGTGATTTGATTATTGATTACGTTTATTCAACTCCAAATCGTACTTTTCACCGTGCATGATTCGGAAACGCCTCTGAGTAGTCTTCTCGAAGGGCGCTTGTGAAATTCATGCCTTATGAATCCAGGAAAATAGTAGTACCGTTACGGGAATTTTCGCAGGATTAGTCTATGTTTTGTACGGACGGGAAGCCAATACGGAGTATCGACATAATTTATCTTCCTGTCGATGCTGGTTATTTTCTCTTTGGCAGTTTTAATCACGCGCACCTGCTTCCAGTTATAGGCGTCTTGAAAGGGAGAGGGAGCTCTTTGATCTTTTTTGAGCTGCGAAGGAATCTTTCGGCGAAAGACAGGAATAGAAGAAGTGACAAATGCTATTTCCGTTTCTTTTACGTAAACTAATCGCTGACGTGGCGGCGTCGAAGTTGAGACAAAAACAGAGAGAGAGAGAGAGACAGACAGACAGACAGACAGACAGACAGACAGACAGACAAACAGAGACGGAAAGAGAGAGACAGGGGCAGGAACAGAGGGGAGAGAGAAGAAAGACAGACAGAAAGAGACAGAGTTTGCGAGAGTGAGAGACAGAGAGAGAGAAAAACCTAAAAGACACGTGATGATGGAAGTAGATAACTTCCAATCTAACGATCAACTCGCTCGACAAATAAATGAACCAAAACAGAAGAAATGAACCATCAGCTCACTCAATTACAGAATCAAACAATCGATCGATCGATCAATCAACCAAGCAATCAATATCTGAGAGAAAGAAAGAAGGAACGAATGAACGAGCAAATTACTCGTTCACTCAATAATGCAATCAAACAATCAAACAATGATTCGGTCAATAAATTATTCGACGAAAAAATCGCTCGTCGAACTCAGCTCGATCTATCAACATCACAAACAATCAACTCCTTGTATTCGATCAATAAATCACTCCATCAATCGATCAATCAATTACTCAATCAACCGGGCGATGAATCAATCAACGAATCACTCAGTCAGCCTGCAAAGACAATCACCATATCCCTGCAGATAAAAAAGAAATATATTCGCATAACAGAATTTGTTGGAATCAGGTGGCCAGTTCGCCGCCAGCTTTCGACACTCGAAATAACATAGCGCAAATTTGACTGCGACGCAAAAAGTAAGGACCAAATCTCAACGGTTTTTCCTGGTTCCGATACCTTATTATAACTTTACTAAAGCCTTTATGTAAATGTACATGTATTTACAGATAGGCTACTTAAGCCTGTTCATTCACCAATGACTTGATCGAGTGAGATGTAGACTCTACATCCCAACCGCTACCCGTTTCAACAGGTGCCAGGCAATTTCATGGACCGTGCTATAGAGTGAATATCATGGCTTCGAGTCCGGGAATTTCTCATAGCCCACAAAAGCCATGTTAGGGAGACCTGCAGCTTATTGACCGGCGCTATACAAAACCAAGTCCGCAAGAGCCAGAGCTGCTATGTTTGTTCCGTTGCAAGGTCAAAATCCTGGGAGATCAAGTCGAGGAGCCAGTCTGGTGTTACGGTGGTGACAGATGTGGTGGTCGGTGTTGATGGTGGTCGTGCGGTAGAACTGGATTAGAATCGGGATGGGATCAGTTGAAGAGTATACAAGTTGGATGAGAAAGAAGCTTCAACTTCTACATCCATATAACGTTTGGTTTTCAATAATTGTGAATGAAAGGATGAGGAAAAATATCGCTATGTTATAATATAAGAATAAGAATTTGGATGCGAGACATTGCATCATTGTAGTAGAATTGGAAGTTGGATTAGAAATACTTTTATGGAATTGTAGAAGTTGAAATTGGACGAGAAACATTACATTATAATAATAGAAGTAAAAATTCTATGAGCGATAAAAATTGAAATATGTTTTAAGTAATACACTGGCCTCGTGTCCAGGACGTTGGGATTCGTCCATTACTGGCTCAGGGCCATGGAAAAGGAGATGAGCGCCTCCCTATATTCCTCATGGAACGGGATAGGACTTTACTTTTTTAAAATTTTGCGAAGCAGCACGTAAATTGGGATCTGGGTAAAAAAAATGCATTGCGCTCGGAGGAGGGAAGGGCTAGCACAGAAGCGTCAGATTCGCAGCGTCTTATTGATTTCAGTGAGTGGTACTCTACTGTCATATATCGTCGGCGCCTGTAAGATAATGCCGAAAGTGCCGACAACGCAGGCGGTCGTAAATATCCATAAGAAGAGTCGGTCGAGCACAAGTGCGATGTATTTCCAATCCTCTTTTATCTGCAACAAACGTAAACAGACACAGGTCAATCCCGGCTGAAAGAGGAGGAGGAGGAGGAGAAAAAGAGGAGGAGGAGGAGGAGGGGAGAAAGAAGAGGAGGAGGAGGAGGAGAAGAAAGAGGATGAGGAGGAGAAGGAGGAGAAGAAAGAGGAGGCGGAGGGGAGAAAGAAGAGGAAGAAGAGAAAGAGGAGGCGGAGTAGGAAGAGGAGGAGGATGGGGAGGAGGAGGATGTGAAGAAGGAGAAGGAAGAGGAAGAAGAGGAGACGGAGGAGTAGGGGGAGAAGGAAGAGGAGTAGCAGGAAGAGGAGGAGGAGGAAGAGAAGGAGGAGGAGCAGGAGAAGGAGGAGGAAGAGGAGAAAGAAGAAGATGAGGAGCATGAGAAATAAAAAGAGAGAAGGTGCACAATACTGAGAAGGGAATGCGGATGGAAGATACAGGAGGAGAAGGAGGTGGAAGAGGAGGAAAATGAGGTGGAAAAGAAGGTGGAGGAGAAGGTGGCCGAGGAGGAAAAGGGAGGAGGTGAGGAAGAAAAGAGAAGGGAAGAAGAGGAAGAGGAGGAAGATCTAAAGGGTTAGGACATGGAATGAAAGGAAGAGGGGAGAAAGATAGAGGAGTTTGAGGATTCGAGATACATATTGGAAGGGTCTGGATACAAGTCATAGAAGTATTAATACATACTGTAGAAGTCTGGATACATATTGGAAGGGTCTGGATACAAAATAAAGTCGCCTGGATACTTACATATCTGGCTTCGTCCTCCTTCTTCAGGTGTTCTGCGATGAACTTGACGCCTTCGATGGCCTTCATCACTTCCGGTGAGAACCTACTGCCCGCCGACGAAGCCCCGAGGGTGATGTCCAGCTCCTCCAGCGCCACCCCGGCCATTCCTCCAACCCCTGCCATTCCCCCCATACCCGCCCTCACCCCGTAGTACCCTCTGCAGTTGGAGCCAGGACCGCCAGCGACCCCGTAGCTCGCCTCCCGGTAAGAAGACGCCGCCGCCGCCTCCTGCCCTCCGAGGTCCATACCCCCTGGTCGGATTTCGACCCCCGGACGCATCTCGGGTCCACTCCCCACAACGTATCTTCTGCCCGCTCCGCCGCTCCCCAGACTTGAGGGGGGAACGGCTGCGGCGGCAGGGTTGTCGACGTAGAGTTCGCGTAGTTCAACCCCGTTGCAAGTTCGAACGATGACCCTGGGCGTGAGGTCCCGGTCGATGTTGGGCCTGCGCATGAAGAGCAGGCGCGGCAGGAGGCAGAGGAACGCCTTACGGACCCACGGGGACATGGTGTGAGTGGTGGGGGACCGGAAGTGGACGTTCAGAACGATGACGGTGACGATGATTGAGAGGGTGACGAGTACCATGGTGAAGAGGAGGTACTTCCCTATGAGAGGAACGACGAGGGAAGTCGGTGGAATGATCTCGGCGAGCAGGAGGAAGAAGACCGTCAGGGAGAGGAGGATGGAGATGCTGAGGGCGATCTTCTCTCCACTGTCCGAAGGGAGGTGGAAAACGATGACGGTAAGGAAGGAGATGGCGACGCACGGAATGATGAGGTTGACCGTGTGGAAGAGGGTCTTCCGTCGGATGGTGATGTTGAACGTGATGTCCGGATATGGCTCCTCGCAGCACGGGTAGAACTTGCTGTTCTTCTTCGCTGGAACGCTCAGAAGGTCCCACTCGACGCTGTCGTAGAAGTCCTTCAGATCGATGCCGTACTGGATCACATCAGACTCATGACCTACAGTCGTCTCCTGTTCGACGTGCTTCAGGTCCACCTGCACAGGATATGAATATTTATCGTGATTATTTAAATAATAATAATAATAATAATAATAATAATAGTAGTAGTAGTAGTAGTAGTAGTAGTAGTAGTAGTAGTAGTAGTAGTAGTAGTAGTAGTAGTAGTAGTAGTAGTAGTAGTAGTAGTAGTAGTAATAATAATAATAATAATAATAATAATAATAATAATAATAATAATAATAATAATAATAATAATAATAATAATGATAATAATAATAATAATAATAATAATAATAATAATAATAATAATTATCATTATCCTATTTTAAAGTCCTCAGGAATTTTTATAACGATAAAGAGCTCATTCTCATTGATTTTAGTAAAACGCGATTTTTTCTAAATATACGCATCTTCTTGCTTTGAAATTTTACAACATGCCTTGTAATAAACTAATCTACTAATATCTAGGTTTTCTTCAAAAAATATCTATTAACGGCAAATATAACTTTTATACGAGAGGAGATTAAAAATCTAAAGTCCTCACCAGCGGCAGACGCCGGCGAACATAATAATGACATTCGCTTTTATACCTATTGACTCCTCTTCTTATACTTTCTGCCACACAAGGGCGACATATTAGCCGTTATACGCTAACGTAACTCTTAAGCACTCACCAGTGTCGCCCTAATCGTGATTGTAATTACACATAACATTGTATCCGTTATGAACTACGTCCGTCAGGCTCCATGTCTGTTGGACTGTCTGGCTGTCTACCTGTCCGTCTGCGTGTGTTCGTCTATATGTCTGTACGTGTATCCTTTCAACAGACTTACTGACTAACCATCGGTTTATGTGTTTTTCCCGCCGTCTGTCTGTGCGTAAGTCCGTTGGTCTGTCTGTTTACCTGTCCTTCTGTGTGTCTGTCTCGCTGTCTGTCTGTGCGTATGTCCGTTGGTCAGTCAGTCTGTTTACTTGTCCTATTGTTTGCCTGTCTCGCTGTCTGTCTGTGCGTATGTCCGTTGGTCTGTCTGTTTACTTGTCCTTCTGTGTGTCTGTCTCGCTGTCTGTCTGTGCGTATGTCCGTTGGTCTGTCTGTTTACATGTCCTTCTGTGTGTCTGTCTCGCTGTCTGTCTGTGCGTATGTCCGTTGGTCTGTCTGTTTACTTGTCCTTCTGTGTGTCTGTCTCGCTGTCTGTCTGTGCGTATGTCCGTTGGTCTGTCTGTTTACCTGTCCTTCTGTGTGTCTGTCTCGCTGTCTGTCTGTGCGTATGTCCGTTGGTCTGTCTGTTTACATGTCCTTCTGTGTGTCTGTCTCGCTGTCTGTCTGTGCGTATGTCCGTTGGTCTGTCTGTTTACTTGTCCTTCTGTGTGTCTGTCTCGCTGTCTGTCTGTGCGTATGTCCGTTGGTCTGTCTGTTTACCTGTCCTTCTGTGTGTCTGTCTCGCTGTCTGTCTGTGCGTATGTCCGTTGGTCTGTCTGTTTACTTGTCCTTCTGTGTGTCTGTCTCGCTGTCTGTCTGTGCGTATGTCCGTTGGTCTGTCTGTTTACTTGTCCTTTTGTGTGTCTGTCTCGCTGTCTGTCTGTGCGTATGTCCGTTGGTCTGTCTATTTACCTGTCCTTCTGTGTGTCTGTCTCGCTGTTTGTCTGTGCTTATGTCCGTTGGTCTGTCTGTTTACCTGTCCTTCTGTGTGTCTGTCTCGCTGTCTGTCTGTGAGTATGTCCGTTGGTTTGTCTGTTTACCTGTCCTTCTGTGTGTGTCTCGCTGTCTGTCTGTGCGTATGTCCGTTGGTCAGTCAGTCTGTTTACTTGTCCTTCTGTGTGTCTCTTTCGCTGTCTGTCTGTGCGTATGTCCGTTCGTCTGTCTGTTTACTTGTCCTTTTGTGTGTCTGTCTCGCTGTCTGTCTGTGCGTATGTCCGTTCGTCTGTCTGTTTACCTGTCCTTCTGTGTGTCTGTCTCGCTGTCTGTCTGTGCGTATGTCCGTTGGTCTGTCTGTTTACTTGTCCTTCTGTGTGTCTGTCTCGCTGTCTGTCTGTGCGTATGTCCGTTGGTCTGTCTGTTTACTTGTCCTTTTGTGTGTCTGTCTCGCTGTCTGTCTGTGCGTATGTCCGTTGGTCTGTCTATTTACCTGTCCTTCTGTGTGTCTGTCTCGCTGTTTGTCTGTGCTTATGTCCGTTGGTCTGTCTGTTTACCTGTCCTTCTGTGTGTCTGTCTCGCTGTCTGTCTGTGAGTATGTCCTTTGGTCTGTCTGTTTACCTGTCCTTCTGTGTGTGTCTCGCTGTCTGTCTGTGCGTATGTCCGTTGGTCAGTCAGTCTGTTTACTTGTCCTTCTGTGTGTCTCTTTCGCTGTCTGTCTGTGCGTATGTCCGTTCGTCTGTCTGTTTACTTGTCCTTTTGTGTGTCTGTCTCGCTGTCTGTCTGTGCGTATGTCCGTTCGTCTGTCTGTTTACCTGTCCTTCTGTGTGTCTGTCTCGCTGTCTGTCTGTGCGTATGTCCGTTGGTCTGTCTGTTTACTTGTCCTTCTGTGTGTCTGTCTCGCTGTCTGTCTGTGCGTATGTCCGTTGGTCTGTCTGTTTACCTGTCCTTCTGTGTGTCTGTCTCGCTGTCTGTCTGTGCGTATGTCCGTTGGTCTGTCTGTTTACTTGTCCTTCTGTGTGTCTGTCTCGCTGTCTGTCTGTGCGTATGTCCGTTGGTCTGTCTGTTTACTTGTCCTTTTGTGTGTCTGTCTCGCTGTCTGTCTGTGCGTATGTCCGTTGGTCTGTCTGTTTACCTGTCCTTCTGTGTGTCTGGCTCGCTGTCTGTCTGTGCGTATGTCCGTTGGTCTGTCTGTTTACCTGTCCTTCTGTGTGTCTGTCTCGCTGTCTGTCTGTGAGTATGTCCGTTGGTCTGTCTGTTTACTTGTCCTTCTGTGTGTCTGTCTCGCTGTCTGTCTGTGCGTATGTCCGTTGGTCTGTCTGTTTACTTGTCCTTCTGTGTGTCTGTCTCGCTGTCTGTCTGTGCGTATGTCTGTTGGTCTGTCTTTTTACTTGTCCTTCTGTGTGTCTGTCTCGCTGTCTGTCTTTGCGTATGTCCGTTGGTCTGTCTGTTTACCTGTCCTTCTGTGTGTCTGTCTCGCTGTCTGTCTCTGAGTATGTCCGTTGGTCTGTCTGTTTACTTGTCCTTCTGTGTGTCTGTCTCGCTGTCTGTCTGTGCGTATGTCCGTTGGTCTGTCTGTTTACATGTCCTTCTGTGTGTCTGTCTCGCTGTCTGTCTGTGAGTATGTCTGTTGGTCTGTCTGTTTACCTGTCCGTCTGTGTGTCTGTCTCGCTGTCTGTCTGTGCGTATGTCCGTTGGTCAGTCTGTTTACCTGTCCTTCTGTGTGTCTGTCTCGCTGTCTGTCTGTGAGTATGTCCGTTGATCTGTCTGTTTACCTGTCCGTCTGTGTGTCTGTCTCGCTGTCTGTCTGTGAGTATGTCCGTTGGTCTGTCTGTTTACCTGTCCTTCTGTGTGTGTCTCGCTGTCTGTCTGTGCGTATGTCCGTTGGTCAGTCAGTCTGTTTACTTGTCCTTCTGTGTGTCTGTCTCGCTGTCTGTCTGTGAGTATGTCCGTTGGTCTGTCTGTTTACTTGTCCTTCTGTGTGTCTGTCTCGCTGTCTGTCTGTGCGTATGTCCGTTGGTCTGTCTGTTTACCTGTCCTTCTGTGTGTCTGGCTCGCTGTCTGTCTGTGAGTATGTCCGTTGGTCTGTCTGTTTACTTGTCCTTCTGTGTGTCTGTCTCGCTGTCTGTCTGTGCGTATGTCTGTTGGTCTGTCCTTTTACTTGTCCTTCTGTGTGTCTGTCTCGCTGTCTGTCTGTGCGTATGTCCGTTCGTCTGTCTGTTTACCTGTCCTTCTGTGTGTCTGTCTCGCTGTCTGTCTGTGCGTATGTCCGTTGGTCTGTCTGTTTACCTGTCCTTCTGTGTGTCTGTCCCGCCATCTGTGCGTGTGTCCGTGGGTCAATCCGACTGCTTACATATCCCTCTGTGTGTGTCTCGCTGTCTGTCTACCTGTCCGTTGATCTGTCTGTTTACTTGTCCTTCTGTGTGTCTGTCTCGCTGTCTGTCTGTGCGTATGTCCGTTGGTCTGTCTGTTTACATGTCCTTCTGTGTGTCTGTCTCGCTGTCTGTCTGTGAGTATGTCTGTTGGTCTGTCTGTTTACCTGTCCGTCTGTGTGTCTGTCTCGCTGTCTGTCTGTGCGTATGTCCGTTGGTCAGTCTGTTTACCTGTCCTTCTGTGTGTCTGTCTCGCTGTCTGTCTGTGAGTATGTCCGTTGGTCTGTCTGTTTACCTGTCCGTCTGTGTGTCTGTCTCGCTGTCTGTCTGTGAGTATGTCCGTTGGTCTGTCTGTTTACCTGTCCTTCTGTGTGTGTCTCGCTGTCTGTCTGTGCGTATGTCCGTTGGTCAGTCAGTCTGTTTACTTGTCCTTCTGTGTGTCTGTCTCGCTGTCTGTCTGTGAGTATGTCCGTTGGTCTGTCTGTTTACTTGTCCTTCTGTGTGTCTGTCTCGCTGTCTGTCTGTGCGTATGTCCGTTCGTCTGTCTGTTTACCTGTCCTTCTGTGTGTCTGTCTCGCTGTCTGTCTGTGCGTATGTCCGTTGGTCTGTCTGTTTACCTGTCCTTCTGTGTGTCTGTCCCGCCATCTGTGCGTGTGTCCGTGGGTCAATCCGACTGCTTACATATCCCTCTGTGTGTGTCTCGCTGTCTGTCTACCTGTCCGTTGATCTGTCTGTTTACTTGTCCTTCTGTGTGTCTGTCCCGCTATCTGCCTGTGCGTATGGCCGTTGGCCTGTCTGTTTACCTGTTTTTCTGTGTGTCTGTCCGAAACCTGCATGCCTGTCTGTGTGCCTGCCCGTGTCTATGTCTGGGATTTATAATGTTGGTCTGTCTGCCTGTCAAGTAGGCTACATGTCTGAATGTCTGGCCGTGAAGTAATAATTACTGGCAGAAGAATGGCAGGAGATAACCATTAGGGCTACAAGATCTGTCGTCCTTCTCGCGAAATAAAGGCGCTTATTATTCCAATACTGAACTCACGATAAACTCCTCAGTTCGTGTAGACCTAATAGTGGTTTCAAACACAATAACTGTCATGGGAAGTCTTCTTCAACCTCATTGAACTGTTGATGGCACGAGTTTACTTTTAAGGCCCAATGTTCGTCTCTATTTATGTCCTTCCCGTTGTCTTTCTCTCTGTCTGTCCTTCGTTCCTTTTGGCTATTTTATCATCTGCATGATTGTTCTTGTCTGTGTCTTTGCGTCCAAGAGTGTTTACGCAAGAGTATGTCGGGCGGTCTGCACGTAAGTATGTGTGTTTGTCCCTCTGTCTGTCTGTCTGACCGTAATTCCGCTGGTCTGCTCGTCTGCCTCTCAGTATGTCCCTCTTGCCTGTCCTTTTCCCTGTCTAGGCGTAGATCTGCAGGTGTGTCCGTCTGCGAACCTGTCTGTCTTTGTGTCTATCAGACTCCTTTCGACCATGTCTGCTGAACGTGTGACCATTGCCATTAGGGTAACATTAGGCGATGGGAGAATAGAGACGACATCATACCTTCTGTGTGCTGCATTGATGTATACTTGAGTTGACTCTCGGCCATCTAAATACCAGGCGAACCCTGCTTCACCGAGTCCCCGGACTTCGAAACGCCATATAAGGATATCCGATAATCACCTTTGATAATTAGCGACGCAACTCATTGTACTATCCAGATGTCTAGTTGCGCGTATTTACTTGACCTCGGCCCAGCCCTCTCACCGCCCCTCTTGCATGTCGGGTCTTTGTCTAGCTTGGATGTTTGAGGTTATTAGGTGCGATATACTTATACTGAAGTCTTCCTGGAAATTTGCCTTTCGCCCCCCAACCTAACTTGCGTGGCGGGGTTGAGGGCAAGGTGGGGTGAGTAGTCCCGGCGGCTTCAATCGATGTCCATTGGAACTTCAGAAATTGACCTGTGGGTATGCATTCTGGACAAACAAACATAAACGCATAAATATATAAATAAATACATACATGAATATATAGATACATACATACATTATATACATTAATTAGTGTGGTTCACAGATAGGTCCTACATGGTAAAAATAAAGTTTAAGCTAAAACCCAATACACCATCCCCGTTTGTTAGACCTATCAACAGTAATATTGGGACAAAATTTGAGCTTCCTATTCCTACTGGAAGGCGGTGCTCAACGACTGTGTTACATTGCATGGGCCAATGCATAGACGTTAATGTAGAAATACATGTGTCGAGCATAATATTATATTCTCATGCAGCTGTGTTTTATTTCAAAATAAATTTCATATTACTATATGACATGACAATATGTGTGATACTTAAACAGTTCTTCAGCTTGAAATCGAAAATTTCATTGGTTTTAAATATGGAAACTGTCAACAAATGTCAAAAACTTATTAAAAACACGGTGTCAACAGCAGATTTCTTTGTTGACCGAGTGAGGGCAACTTTCCTAATTGCCTTGACAACTTGGAAAAAACACAGCTTTTTTTCTTCATCAGTGATGAGTCAGTTGAATTCCTCGAACAACTTCATACTTCTCTCAGCCGTGTTGTTGACCAATCTAAATTGCTGACTTCAGTCTCTGCCCTGCTGATAATCCTCATTCTCAATCTATTGCTGTGGTGTAGGCCTAAGTGCAAAACGGAATCACCAAACTTTAGGTGTGGCAGTAGTGTCAGTGTTCACTGGGTTACAAAGTCGCCCAGGCAATCCTCTCCTTCAGCAACACATCACTACCCATCAACATCCTTTCACCGAGGATTTACAGTCATTCCGTAAAATATCTTCACCTTATCTGTAGCAGGCATTTGGCAACATAACAGTGTCAGACCTTCAGCCTCATCTGAAAGGTACAATGTACTAGTGATTTTATAAGACATTCATGGCAGAAACGCTGATCTGCTATAGATCTACAGGGTGGGCCATAAAAAAAGTAACCCCCTACGGTTTTTTGCTCATATCTTGGCCAGAAGTAAGAATTTCGAAATGAAATTTTATATTCTTAAAGACAATTCATATTTACATATGATGACCAGATTTCATCAAAATATTTCAAACTCAACAAAAGTTACACCACTTTTAGTGAGGCCACCCACCGTTTTTTGACGATTCAAAAACGTAACGCAACAAAAAGTAGGTTTTTGACAATATCTTGGCCAAAAGTAAAAATTTCGAAATGAAATTTTACAGGTTTTTAGACAATTCATATTTACATATGATGGCCAGATTTCCTAAATATATTTCAAACAGAACAAAAGTTATATCACTTTTAGTGAGACTACCCTACGTTTTTTGATGATTCAAAAAAGTCAAAAAAAGGTGGTTGACCTCACTAAAGTGATATAACTTTTGTTCTGTTTGACATATTTCGATGCAATCTGGTCATCATGTATAAATATGAATTGTCTTTAAGCCTGTAAAATTTCATTTCATTTCGAAGCCCTTACTTCTGGCCAAGATATGGGCAAAAAACCTTAGGTGGTTACTTTTTTTATCGCCCACCCTGTATAGTAGTCGCTTGAATCATAATTCCTAGATTAATCAAAATTGACAGATCTTGTCCTGGAGTTTCAGCAGCAAGAGAACGTCTTTGTCCATGCCTTTGAGAGAAAAAGAGAACCAAATCACAAAAATTGATGGACCTGAGTTTCTTCGTACTTTCTTAGATTGAATACGTCACGTTGATTGCTAAATCGGTATGTTTTGATGGCCATACAGTAACCTGGCCATTCAACGTGCATGGTAAATTGGGCTCTCCAGTTTCTTATTACCTATCATGTCTTCCTGAAAAACGTACACTCCTCTAAAACAACACCCGGTGTTGAAATGTGTTGCATTAAAGATCAAGGCTTGGGCATTATCAGTCTTCATTTTAAGTTCAGAAGATAATGAAAGACCTTTGAATTTAAATTATATCCTGCATAGAGGGAAAGTTTGGCACAATAAAGAGTTTATCCACACCATCACCCGAAACTAGCACTGACAGGCGGTCGACATTTCCAGTGTGCTGCAAGTGGATAGATAATCTGGTACAAATTCAGATCTGACAGCTTCGGCATGCTCCATCCTGGTTATCCTAAGCCATCCATGTGAATAGTACATGTATTTCGTGAAAGTGACATGACAAAAGATCGCGCACAAGAGCTGCAGTAATTGGCAATAACAATCTCAATGCTTCATGATCAGATCAGTGTATAATATGTCATTGCTATCAAGTACATTTGTCAATTGATGGCTAAACAGCGGTCTAGTCTTGACTGTGGTAAGTATAATAGCACAACAGAAACTATTTCAAGGTCATCTGCACGACAATGGTTGAGGTTTTTGTTCAAGCTACAAAGAATCAAGATTTCTATCCAATACAACTATATGGTAATATTTCTATGTCGTTCAGCACCGCCTTCCAGTTGGACTAGGAAGTTGAAATTTAGTGTCAATAATACTATTGACAGGTCTAACAAATTGAGAGGTTGTCTTGGTATCTAGCTTGAATTTTTTTTTAACCACCTTAATATACATACATACATACATACATACATACATACATACATACATACATACATACATACATACAAACATACATACATATATACATACATACATACATACATACATACATACATACATACATACAAATGTACATACAAATGTACATATATACATAGGTGGATTCGAACCTGCAACCCTTCGGTTACAATGCAACGAACAAACCCACTGTACCACCGCGCCTCAGAATGTTTATGAATAATTTATTGATTAATTGATTGATGCAATAATGTGCACGTGTATAAATCTATACATGCATGCAAGCATACTTACATTAGACTGCTTCCTAATAGATGTCAACAAATATAGTTAAGTTAAGACTGCAATGCCTAATACTTGTCAAATGCTATAGTTAGCCTACTACTGTACATTCTGGCCAATTAATGTCTTCGTATTATTGAGATATTAAATTACTAAAAAAATTAAATAACTTAAAATCAAATTAGTGCCAATATCTGTCAGATCTCTTTCAGACTTTCGAAAATCACCTTCAGTAAACCTCCTATAATAAAATGACTTTTGTGCCATCCAAATTCGTGGAATGGGTCTACAATCGTGGAATGCTAAGCTGTGCTACTAGTGAAAGTTTTTCCTTTTTTTAAACCCTCAGGATACCAAGTTTTCTCGAAACAAGGACTACCAAAGGAGTTTCTGGATTCTGCATGCCTGGTTTTAGATATCAAAGACCTGTAGTAAACCAAAATCAGCAATCATTTCTGCATAGTTTGGTATTTCATTTTTGGAATGTATAATGAATGTATCTCGAATTTATGCAATTTTTAATATGCGAACCGGTACATTTCGATAACGTGTATTTTTGAATGAACACACTGAGTTTTAGGAGTCAAAAAGATAATAACTTTTACTATATTGACCCCTCTTCCTTGAATATTTCTAAATTGTATGCTTTTTTTTATTAAAACGTAACTTATAATTATACTTAACTAGCTTTAGGATTCGACCCGCTACCGGTCACAAACCACACACCACAACCCACCACCCCACCACACACAAATCCATAACACACCACCACACTACGACATCCACCGGTACGCCAGCCGTGAAATTTTCCTCCAACCCTACCTCTCACCCCAATTCCCTCCCAGCCACCCCTCCACC
Source organism: Lumbricus terrestris (assembly GCA_949752735.1). NCBI lineage: Eukaryota > Metazoa > Annelida > Clitellata > Crassiclitellata > Lumbricidae > Lumbricus > Lumbricus terrestris. Next base: position 12,878,069 of record OX457050.1, on the reverse strand, counting down.
CTCTACTTCACCTCACCCCACCCACCCATCCCACCACACTCTTCTTTCCGCTTGCATAGGCCGCCGCGCAATGCGCTCTGCTGTCCATGGTGACCTAATGGTTCCTTTCACTCGCTCTGCAACAACGCATAGGCGGTTTCGTTCTCTGTAGTTGGTTCAACAACCTGCAGGAATGGACTTCCTTGACTACGCAACACCTCCCAAGCTGTTCTCAATTTCAGAAACTGTCGAAGACTGTTTTTTAGTTTGATCTCGACCGGAAGCGCCTGTGAGTAGGTACCTTGAAGAGGCGCTATATAAATTATGATTGATTGAATTATGGATGCCTTAATTCGGTCCTGGATGATGATGATTTTGACGATGATGATGATCGTAATGGTGACGATGATTATGGTAATGATGTTGACACTGATCATAACTTATTGGCTATACTCACAATCACGACGATATTGAAGTTGATGATGATGAAAATAAATACGATGATGGTTATGATAAAGAATTCCCCATGGAAATGATTGTGGAGCTTATGATGATGACCATGATGATGATTGTGATAATGATGATGCTGACGAACACGATGATCTATGATCTATTGTATTGTTGTTGCTGTTGTTCATATTGTTGTTGCTGGTGGTGGTGGTGGTGATGGTATTGGTGGTGGTATTAGTGGTGTTGGGGTGGTGGTAGTGTTGATGGTGGTAGATGTGGTGGTGGTGACAATAATGATGACGATGATGATGATTAAAATGAGGATTATGATATTGATGACAATGATGTTGTTGTTGTTGGTTGTGGCGGTGGTAGAGTGGTGGTAGTGGTGGTAGTGCTAAAGATAGAAACGACGACGACGACGACGACGACGACGACGACGATGATGATGATGATGATGATGATGATGATGATGACGATGATGATGATGACGATGATGATGATGATGATGTTGACGATGACGACGATGATGATGATGATTATGTTGATGATGATGATGATAATGATGATACTTATTGTGATACTGATTATGCCGAAAACCCTAATTATGACGACGATCACAAGATCAAGATAATGAAATAGATAAACATGATGCTTATGACGATAAAGACGTACACGATGGGAACGAAGATGGAGCTGATGATTATGAACATGAGGGCTGATAATGATGATGATGATGATGATGATGATGATGATGATGATGATGATGATGATGATGATGATAATGATGTTGTTGATGATGATGATGATGATGATGATGATGATGATGATGATGATGATGATGATGATGATGATGATGATGATGATGATGATGATGATGATGGTGATGATGATGATGATGATGATGATGATGATGAGGATGATGATGATGATGATGGTGGTGGTGGTGCTTTTGGTTATGGTGGTGTTAATAATTATGATAGGGGCGACAATAACGACACGACATAGACGATGAAGATGATAACAATTTTAGCGACGATGACGTTGACTATGATGATGGTGATGATGACGAAATGATGATGGTGGTGGTGGTGACGATGACAATGTTGATGATGATGACGACTACAACAATATCCAGGCCCATAATCTTCTTTGCTTGGCGCAAAGTGCCTTGTCGATTGTTGTGATGGTGAATGGGTGTTATGGTGGTGGTGGTGGCGATGGTGGGGTTCATGGTGGTGATGGTGGTGGTAGATGTGGCGATGGTTATGACGATAATGATGATGGTAATGATGATGATGGTGATGATAATGATGACGATGACGGTGTTGTTGCTGTTGCTGCTGCTGTTGGTGGTGGTAGTGGTGGTGGTGGTGGTAGATGGGGTGGTGGTGATGGTGATGGTGACGATAATGATGATGATGACAATGATGACGATGATGATGATGGTGATAATGATGATGGTAATTACAACGACATCCGGCCCAAACTCTTGTTTGCTCGGCTCTACGTACACGTGCTTTGTCGATAGTCGTCAGAAGCTCGTTGGTTATCCTCAGAACTCTTAGTTTCCAGATAAGATGGGGGCTAGATTAAACTCTGTGAGGGGTCATTGCATAATTACGCAACGCTCGAGGGTGGGTGAGGTCCCTAAAAACGTTACGAAACGTTACGTGGGTGGAGAAGCTGAACGCTACGTAACGCCTTGAAAAAATTATTAATGAATATTAACCCTCATCAGCTAACCTGGGGTCCATCCGGACCCCAAGCATGTCCATCATAGTTGTAAAAAACCGTTTTTTCCCGTTTTTTATTTCCTCCCAAAAAACGTCGTTTTTTTCGTTTGTTTTATTTTTCCCATCGTTTTTTATCGTTTTTTATTTTTTCTTTAACCTTAATTACTCAATTACTTTCTGTTATTATTTTTCTTAATTTTAATTTTTTTTCTGATATTTCTTTATGTTTTCCGCCAACTCTCAAGGATTCCGTTAACTAAAGTCATTATTTCATCGTTTAACATCATCATTTAAGAGATAGGCTGCGTGTAGTGGGTTCCTAATCAATGTTTTCAAGGTTAAAATGCGGTTTTAGATGTAGCAAAGTCGAATTATTTTCCGTTTGCGTTTTTTATCGTTTTTTTGTCGTTTTTTATTTTCTCAAAAAAAAGACGTTTTGTACCGTTTTTTATTTCGTTTCCATCGTTTTTTTTACATCTATGATGTTCATCATATATTTTTTTATTTGTGAAGTGGCTGCAACCTTAATATTTTATGTAATTGTTCGTTTTTATGTTGGGGTGCTTTCCTTGAAAAAAGTTTTTTAAAAGTCTGCAAAAAATATATGATTTTTTTACTCTGGGGTTCATGCAGACCCCAAAAATTGCGTAGTATTTTCATAAGGCTTTTTCATATCTCAATACCAAAAATGTAAAAACAGAGTGACAGACAGACGGATAGAAAGACATACAGACAGACAGAGAAGCAGACAGACAGACGGACAGACAGAGACAGACACAGACAGAGATAGTCAAAGAGTGAGAGAGAGGAGAGAAAGAAACAAACAGACAGACAGAGAGACTGACAAACGGACGGACGAACAAGCAGACAAGCAGATAGACAGACAGACAGACAGACGGGAAGACACACAGATAGACAGACAGGCAGACAGAGGACTGACAGACGGACGGACGAACAGGAAGACAAGCATACAGACAGGCAGACACAGAGACAGACAGGCAGATAGACACGCAGACAGACAGGCAGACAGACAGACTGACAGACAGACAGATAGACAATCAGACAGACAGACTGACAGACGGACAGACAGACAGATAAAAGACATATAGACCGATGACTGACAGAAGGACGGACGGACGAACAGGCAGACAAGCATACAGACAAGCAGATACAGAGGCATACAGACGGACAGACAGACATGCAGACAGACAAGCAAACAGACAGAGAGCCAGACAGACAGGGAGACTGACAAACGGACGGACGGACAAGCAGACAAGCAGACAGACGGACAGACAGACAGATGGACAGACATGCAGACAGAAGACTGACAGACGGACAGACGAACACGCAGACAAACATACAGACTGACGGATAGACAGGCAGACAGACAGGCAGGCAGACAGACAGACTGACAGACGGACGGACATGCATACAGACAGGCAGGCGAGAGTCGGACAGACTATAGACAGATACAGATTGACAGACAGATGGACAGACAGACAGGCAGACAGACAGACAGATGTATGGACGGTCGGACAGGCAGACAAGCAGACAGACGTTTTTTCGAGGTTTTTTCCCATCGTTTTTTTTATCGTTTTTTAGTTTGTCCTTAACCTATTAGAGCCCAAGCTCTCCCCCAATGGCCAATCTTTATGATACTTAAAAATATAATATATATGGAATATATATGGAACATAAGGTATATGGAACTCGTTTCCTAATCATGTTCAACAAGCTTCCAGTTTACAAAGAGCAAAAACACTTCTGCGCAACTACTTGGTTAATGACTGTAAAGATATTTAACCGTGTAGGCACTGATTTTATTTTATTTTATTATTTTTGTGTGTGTTTGTTTTGGGTTCTTTAGTTAAGTTTACTACATTAATTGTCATTTCCTGCTGTTCTTTTAGCTTATTATTCAATTCATTATGTCAACCGTCTAGCCATCTGTTAAAATAACATATGTAATTAGGTGTCCCTGTTAGCGGGATATTCTTCCCTTAGGGCCTTCCTTGTTACCATCTGATTATGTGAAGCATGTTGTACTATGTCCATTGTGTATGTTGATGGTTGCAATAAATGAATTGAATAACATATGATGCTAATGTAAGGTCCAGGGAACATTAATTTATATAGTTCGGCTCTCGGCCGCTAGAGGGGCACAAATGGTACTATGTTCCCATTTGGGAACAACATGCAAATTCAATGATGCAGCCTAGTATTCTCCTTATACAACCCACAACACCATGCTTGTCATGCACTCTGAAATACTAGAAGATGGTCGGCTCCATCTTAGCGAATGTCACTGACTGGGTGGCTCGCTGGTCCTGACCAGGCTATAGGAGGCTTATCCGACCATTGAAGCATTGTTCGAACAATGTGACTTCAGTTCCTTCAGCTGATCCACCAACCTACGTGTAGACGTGAAGACGCCAGGTTGCAACAACAGCCATGTTCAAACCATTGATAAAGAGTGGCCACCACCACTTCTTGTAGCGAAATACATGGGGATAGTTAGACACTATGTCAACACCGCCCATGTGAAGATTGCGCTTTCCAAAAACAATTATTGGCTGATTTATATCAACCACAATTTGTTGGGCTGAGCTCCATCATTTTCCTTTGCCTCTTGGCCTACTGCAATGAACATGGTACGACAGTCACACATTGGTTTTCTTGCTATGGATGGAAGGACGTATGAATGGATGGATGAATGGGTGGGTGGGTAGGTAGGTAGTTAGGTAGGTAGGTAGGTATACAGACAGAGATACGTACATAGACGCAGGCTGATGGAATCGTTGCCCCTAACTCTGTATGTTTAGACACCAAGATGGCATTTCTAGGTGTACTGGAAGCTGAGATATTGAAAATTTCGTATTTTGGTCGGCCATTTTGAAAAATGGCCGCCATTGAAGCCTTGAGGAACACTTGCAATGGCTGTGTTGGAATCCTCGCCCCTAACTATGTATGTTTAGACACCAAGATGACGATTCTAAGTGTACTGGAAGCTGAGATAATTTAAAATCTGTAAATCTGGGGCCATTTTGAAAAATGGCTGCCATTGGGGCCAGGGGTCAAATATGCGATGGCCCTATAGCCAAATCTTTTTCTTATGACATGTTCGTGGATTGTACCAAATTTCATGCTTGTATCACAAAGTGACCCATTTTTAACCAGGTCTCTGTACTAGCAGCCCGATATTCACTGTAAAAAAGCATGAAACCCATCATATTTTGAACCCCATTTTGGGGGGTGACCCCATGGTCGGATATTGTCCGATTTTGGATATGTTATTCAGCAGAAAATTCTGAACAGGAAACCGTTTTAAAAGCTTCTATTACAAGTTTGCCCAGGTTGACGGTACTTTTGAGCTAGATTGCCTGGACTAGAAGAGATTTAAGTGTTCAGCTGGCACAGACAGTCGACGTGCAGAGCCGTTTGAACGCCTAGGCACGCGAGGCACATGCCTAGGGCTCCGCGCAACAGGTGGCCCCGCGGCGATCCAACAATAGGCCTACCATATCGCATAACAAATTAGCAACATGTTATACGAAACTTTGAAGTACCGCATGTTAAACTTACATTTATTTTACACTGCTTAGTACAAGGAATGCTATGCTAGCTGTGTCAACAGCATACTATAGCCTATAGCCTATTATTAACAAATGTAAACAATTACACACACGCACATATAAGGTATGAATGCAAAATTCTATATTCTGGGACTGAAAAATTGAGGCTGAAATCGTGTTACATTCGGTGTTTAATCTATAGGCATCTTCCTGGGGGGGGGGCTCCGCCTAGAAGTGACTACCCTAACAATTGATCAAATAATAATAGCTTTTCGTTGCTGTTTGCATTATGGTAATACCTGAGCTCTATTAATATAGGCTACCGTGATAAAAAAAAATTTACAATCATGTGATTGTAATGATAATAATTATCTACTAATATAATATTTGACACTTTCACATTACAATGAATATAGTTTACTGTTAATATTTTTACAAAGACTATTTTTGTACAGCTAACACTTAGTAAAATAGCATCATTAGGCCTAGAGTCTACTTGTTAGTCTGTTGATCTGTCCGCAACCTGCCTGTTTGTGTGCCTGCCCGTGTCTATATGTCTGGGAGTTAATAATTTTGTTGGTCTGTCTGCCTGTCAAGTAGGCTAGATGTCTGAATCTCTGGCCGTGAAGTAATAATTACTGGCAGAAGAATGGCAGGAGATAACCATTAGGGCTACAAGGAGCGTCGTCCTTCTCGTGATATCAAGACGCTTATTATTCCAATACTGAACTCATAATAATTGAAACCATCATATCACGATAAACTCTTCAGTTCGTGACGACTTAATAGTGATTTGAAACACAACTAATGTCATGGGAAGTCTTTTTCAGGGAAGTCTACTTCAACTTCATTAAACTGTTGATGATGATGGTGATGATGATGATGATGATGATGATGATGATGATAATAATAATGATGATGATGATGACGACGACGACTATGATGATGACGACGACGACGATGACGATGGTGATGGTGATGGGGATGATGATGATGATGATGATGATGATGATGATGATGATGATGATGATGATGATGATGATGATGATGATGATGATGATGGTGGTGGTGGTGGTGGATAATTGAGGAGATGATGATGATACTGATGATGATGACGATGATGATGATGATGATTATGATGATGATGGATGATGATGATGATGATGATGATGATGATGATGATGATGATGGTGGTGGTGGTGGATAATTGAGGAGATGATGATGATACTGATGATGATGACGATGGTGTACGTGTTGATGGTGCATGGTGATGACAATGATGATGACGGCAATAACGACGACGACGACTATGATGATGGAGCTGATGATGATGATTATGATGATGATGATTACGACGATGATGACTTTTTGTTCAGGGACATTTTGTAAAATACATTTTGTCCGGGGACATTTTGTCTGTTGACAGATACTATAATATTATGATGAAAAAATTCACTATTAATATTTATTGAAGTTTAAGACCGCAGCTCTTGTCAGTACTGAAATAGTAGAGCTAGCCTACTTTGTAAAAATGGCAGTTTAAAATGCTGCCATTTTAATGCGAAAATTCAACAAATTACTAATGGGAGGATCTCATCTCCACCTCAAACCCTCTTTTCCCTACGCTGCCCGCCTCGGTGTAAGTTCAATGGACTTTCGTTTGTCCTCCCAAACTCCCTTGATCCCCTCCCACAGGATGGTACACGATTAAACACTGCATCTCTGTCTCTACGTCATTAGATACGTACATGTACATGTCCTGCGCGCGTGCACACACACAGCTCAGGAGCATAAGGGGTTGCATAGCAGTCCTTACCTCCCTCTGGCGCTACGCTTCAATCTGACAGCCAGGCTGCGGGGGTCAAACGAAACCGTACAAGTCTCATTCTCAACGGTGGACCGTGCACCCAAATAAACCAGACGCCCAGTCAACTGACTCAACTCAACAACATCTGTAATCGGCCTAGTTGTATGGAATGGGCTCACACAGGGCTCTCAAATTTTCGGAGTCCACGGCTAAGTCTATCTCCCGGGGTTCTTACTGAAAAGTCTGTTTTGTTAAACTCAAAAGTGTCCGTTTTGCCGTGCTAAAGTCGGGAGCGCTTCTGAGCAGTCCCCATGAAGAAGCACTATATAAATCATGATCAACTGACCATTGACCATTGGGTTTTACTCCTCTCGCTGGCGTCCATGCAGTACTTACTGATTATGGCGTAAAAAATTATATAAGCTTACTTGACTGAATTATCTCTGCAATGCAACCTTTGATAACTGCACAAATTATGAAATATATTGCACTAATGTACATTGTAAATATTTGAAATTTCTCTACAACACACTGAAATTACGTCAGGGAGTCCCGCATATTCGCCGGTTGTTTGTATATATCAAACCAAGTATGCAATAGTGAAACGGCCCAATCTTTTTGTCTTTTTTGTTGCCCGTACAGATCGAATCTAGGGAGGTCAAGCCTTAGAGAAACTTTTATAAGAGGGCTTTTTTACCACGCCTCTGGATTTAGACCCAAACTGACGTCTCAGCTGTTCAGAAGGATTCATAACCCCGCTCATCTGCTCTTCTGACCTTGCAATCCTAAGTGACATCAATAGCACCCTAACAGCTAGCTACTCTGCCCCTCTGGCAACCGGACTCGGAACTGATTATGTTAATAATAATAATGATGATGATGATGAGGATGATGATGATGATGATGATGAGGATGATGATGATGATGATGATGATGATGATGATGATGATGGTGATGATGATGATGATGATGATGATGATGATTATGATGATCATGATCATGATGATGTTGACGACACTGATTATGATACTGAATTTACATATTTTTCTAAATTTTAACGACGATATTGAAAACAAAGATGATGAGGAAGATATATATACGGAATCGCCAACCCCTCGTTTGGGTGGTATTTTCATGCTATTGCATTGTAGTCCTACTATATCCACACATTTATGTCACGCTACTCGCAGTGCACACTTATGAGAGTCGCTAAGCACAATGCATGGCTAAAAATTTGGCAGTTTGGTAGTTGTTGCCTGGTTTGTGTACCATTTGTAACAATTTCTGATATAAAATTGTATCTTGGTCAGCAATTTAGGATCCTCTCGGGCAAGAGAGATAGGCCCTAAACTGATTAATTGCAACACATAGGCTGTAATTTGTATGGAACTAAGTTTACTCTCGTCAGCAATTATTCATTATCGAATATAGTCCATTACCAGCAGAACTGTGATTAGCCTACGAGAGCCGCCCTGCTGTAAAACCAACTGCTTAGACTGCGTCGATGGTTTCGAAGTGAAGGGGTATCTGGCTTTTTCTTGGAGCCCCGAAGTTCTGCGAAGTATCTATCAGCGCCTGCCTACGTGTGCTTCTGTGTGTGTGTGTCTGTACGTACGTCCGTTGGTCATTACGCGGCGTAATGACCAACGGACGTACGTACAGACAGACACACAAAAGGACACGCAGAAGGACACGTAGGCAGGCGTAATTTAGTACGCCTGCTCTGTTGTGTTAGCTACCTTGATATCATATCAAGTGTCTTTGAGTCCCAGAGGTGCTGGTCAGAAGCTGCCCACCGCAAGAAGGTGTCCACCGTCTGCCTAGCCTACGGTAATTAATACGCAAACATCTGTCACACCCCGCGGGTTGGCCAGGCTGTGCATTGGGATTTGAGACGTACACATGTACGTGACCAGTCTATGCCAAATTAGGTCGAATAGGTTTCTGCGTAGCATCATGACATTCTTCTTGCAATCGCAATGCTAGGTGATCGGAAACGAATTCAAATGGACACAGCAGACCTATGACATTCAAGCAAGCAACGTGACTCCAATAATAATTATTAATACTAATTTTCGTTTATTCAACAATCCGGTTTACAAAACGCAACCGGCTGCAGGGTATAATTATTAAGTATGCAGTCAGTGTGAGAATTGTGGAAAAATAACTGGGGGAGGGTTGGACCATTATCCACTTGGAATTTGGGTGTGAAAAACAGACTTTACTATGGGGCTCTAAGAAAAAGACTGGGGGATTGAAACCCCAAATCCCCGAAATTCTCACCCTGTATGCAGTTAAAACACGGTTCATGCGTTTTATGGCTGCCAATGAGTTGAGGCCCGTTATACTCTGCTGCATGTAGACCTACAGTGCCACACGAGACTTTAACAGGAAGTGTTTAATCTAGACGTCTCTGGGGGGAAGTCCCCCAGGAATGACATCCCCCGAAAAATTTGACCAAATGATATTGGTTTTTGGTTACTGTTTTCATCCTTGTTTTACATGAAGTGTTATAATATACCGTGATATTATTTATTATTATAATATAATAATAAATAATATCATATTATGATTACAATGACATTATTTACTATTATAATATAATTATGTTACTTTGACGTTAAGATAACACCTTAAAATGCTGCTGTCATTCCTGGGGGACTTCATTTCTGCACAAAATGGTATATTTAGGTTTTAAAATAGACGAATCTACCTCGAAATTATACAATTTGTTTACCTGGGGACCCTTTGATTCCACAAACGTGTACTTATGCATGAACAGAATATTAGATTCTGTGTGCTTTGAACATTTGTGTTAACAATTATATATGTATATTTGTATGTATGTATGTTTGTACGTACGTATGCACGTATGTATGTATGTATGTATGTATGTATGTATGTATGTATGTATGTATGTATGTATTCATTCATTCATTCATTCAAGAATTTATATAGCGCTTCTTCAAGGGGACTACTCAGAAGCGCTCCCGACTCTAGCACGGCAAAAAAGGACAGTTTTGAGTTTAATAAAAAATGTTTCAGTAATAACCCTAGCAAGTAGACGTAGCTCCTGTGGGAGCCCATTCCAGACAACTGGGCCAATCACAGAAAATGCTCTATGCTGCATCGTTGCAGTTCGTGCAAAAGGGACCAATAGCAGTCCCTTCTGTGCAGAACGGAGGGGGCGGTGGTCTTGGGTACTAGTGGAGCAACAAAGCTCTTGCAAGTAGTGTGGGGCAATTCCAAGCTGGCATTGCCTAACTAGGGCAGCGATCCTAAATTCAATGCGCTGCCGAGTAGGAAGCCAGTGTAATGTCTCCAGCATATAGCTGGATACATGATCAAATTTAGGGATATGTCCAATTAAACGTGCTGCAGAGCGAAAGACTCTGTTTAAGCACATTATTCGATTGGATGGGAGGCCAGAGTAAAGTGACGAGCAATAGTCAAGACGGGAAGTAATGAAGGAATGGACCAGAGTGGTGAGAGCACTAGGTGTCAGTGAACGAGCAATTGTGTATGTATGTATGTATGTATGTATGTATGTATGTATGTATGTATGTATGTATGTATGTATGTATGTATGTATGTATGTATGTATTAGGGTGGCCCTTAAAAATGAAAGTTTAAAATAATCTGCTGGCACCCCTCCAATCTATTCCAATTATGAAGAAAATAATTTGTGCAAAAAATCTTTGCAATAGGCCAATATTTAGGGGTGCCCCCGAGCTCTCAAGTTTCGATAATGTACGAGTAAACTTCCAAATTATAATTGGAATCGCAAACTGAAATTTTCGGTGCTTTAACACATTCTGTCGGCCTACTAATGTTTGCAATGCTTCAACATTTAATATTTAGTACTTACTTACTTATTAAAATTACGTGAGCTCTAAAATTTTAGTAACTGCACAATTTCAAATATATGTTTGATTAACGTTTGTTGTCTGGTTGAAAAAAGGTGGCAATATTTTATGAAGAGTTGCTTAATACAAGGAAAGACATTTGATTTTAGTCTACTATTGGAAACATAGGCCTACATTGTCAGACATAGTAAATACGAAATATTAATAATTATTCATAATTAATTATGCAAACGCGAGGGAAAACAAGTGTCTATCTACTTGGTTCTTATGAGCCTGAAATTCTTGGAGCAAAGTCGCCATCATATCGTCAAACTTTTGGATACTTCATGCATCTACTCAAAGTTGGCATGCAGACAGTCCGTTATTCCAGTCAGCAGGCTATAGAAAAAGCCACTCTATTTTGGAACCGAGCTGGTATACCTGTAAGAGGCAAAAGCATTGTATTGACAAGTTGGAGTCGGTGTTCGTGGAATGGAAAGGTCTTCAAAATCATAGACACCGAGCAGCTACAGCTCACAAGATGACCTGTTTGATATTGCCCATGCAGACGCTCTCACAATGATCTCCAATTCCTGAAGACAGATACTTTCTACTCTCTCAAAGGCAGAAGGGACGTCCAGGTTCAGTTGGTGCAGCTGACAAGGTGGATATGCGTCGAAGATAGCGTGCACAGGAACGGAAGGAAGTGGAACAGATGCGCAAAAAGAGCACAGGAAGAGCTCGCGGCGTGTAAAAGCCAGTTAGTACTGGATACCGATTCCTGTTCAAGTGATGAAGAATCAAGTGATGAAAGTGGTGGGCCTGATGCTGGATGTAAAGGAAACAAAACTTGCGGCACTAAAACTAGTAAAAATGAAGCAACTGCGCCCAAACGAGCTAGAATCAATATTCTGTCTCCTGGTCTGACATCGGCTTTGGACAGAACAAAGATTTCGTCAAGAAATGATACATTCGTTCTTAGCGAAATGGCTTCCAGCCTTGGCTGTGACGTCAAGATTTTGAATATCAACCGAAATTCCATTCAACGAGCCAGGGCGAGCAACAGAACCACCAAATCAAACAGCCTTCAATCCGAATTTTCCGCCTTAGTTCCTTTAACCCTTTCCACTCGTATAAAATATTGGTATCGTTCTCCCCAGATCGGAATATTTTTTTCACGTAAAAACCTGAACGAACAGTGTGATGGTATACATTGTATATAACAGTTGTCTAAGGCATTATTAATTATTTTTAACCAAGAAACATGATCAACAATATCGTCAGTGAGTCCAGTGTTCCACTTTCTTTGTATGTTGTCAGTGTGTGGTAGTCCTTGAAACATTTCCCGGGGTGCAAACCAGGTTGCCGGGAACAAGTTTCGCAGTAGAATACGGTCTTTCGACGACATCCTGGTGTTTTCCTGTCGCTGCAGACACTGCAATCTTTGGTCTTCTTATTTTCATATGAGGCAATAAAGTGCTTGTGTTTGTTCAGTCTTTCTTCTTTATCTGAAGTCGAAGGGCGACTACGACGTCGAGCCGGTTGAACCGCACGCTGTTCTCCAACAAGATGTAGAATCAGAGCTTATTGCACCATGTATTTACAGAAAAGACTTGTTTCTGGTTCTTGGGTGCGCTTTTTTCAAGTCAGCTATCTTTTATAACGTTATGTCCCACTAGGTTACCCATACGATCGTCAAACTTGGACGCTAGTCATATGTCCCACCAGGTGGGACATTCGATCGGAATGAGAAAATCAATATGTCCCACCAGGTGGGACAGTCGAGTGGAAAGGGTTAACCATTCATTGGGATGGCAAGTTTCTGGAAGATTTGACATCACGCGAACATGTTGACCGTCTTCCAGTTCTGATCTCAGGTGTAGGAATTGAACAGTTACTGGGCATTCCAAAACTATCCTCAGGAACAGGCTCAGCTCAAGCATCTGCAGTCGTCCAGTGTTTGAGAGAGTGGAATGTTCAAGATCAGCTTGTTGCTTTGTGCTTTGACACCACAGCCAGAAACACAGGTCATCGCTCAGGTGCATGTTTCCTAATAGAGCAAGAATTGAATAAAGATTTCCTTTTCCTGGCATGTCGACACCATGTTATGGAACTAATTGTTGGGGTTGCATTCGAAAAAACTTCCATTGGAACTTCTACTGGACCTGATGTTCTTCTTTTCAAGAGGTTTCGAGACCACTGGAAATTCATTGAAAGCGACAAATTTCAGGTAGCCTCGTCAGATCCTTTGGTGGAATCATTGGTGGCTCCACACCGTTCTGATATCTTGGAGTTTGCTCATAGGCATTTAGCAACTGCACAGCCACGAGACGATTACAGGGAATTTCTCGAGCTCTCAGATGTCTTTCTTGGAGGTGTTTCTATTCGGTTTCGAATACCTGGCGCTATGCACCGGGCACGATGGATGGCAAAAGTCATCTATACCATAAAGATGTGGCTCTTTCATGCTCAGTTCAAGAAGCCTGCTGCAGAAGAACGCAGCATTCGTGATATTGCCATCTTTTCAGTTGTTGTCTACCTGAAAACCTGGATAACTGCGCCAATTGTTGTGGAGGCTCCTCTGAATGACTTCACTTTCATGGCAAACCTTCTCACATATCCACATGCTACAATATCTTCTGCTACAAGCAAGAAACTAGGCCCTCATCTCTGGTATTTGTTATTTGGTATTTGTCTGAAGAGCTTATTGGGCTTGCTCTTTTTGATTCAAGGGTATCCAATGACTCCAAGAAGCTAATGATTTCTGCCATGGAAGAAGCAGCCTCAGATCATCCGCCTAAACGACCCAGTGTGAAGTCAGATGCATTTCTTGGCACCAGCGGTCTGGAATAATTCTGTACAACCAACTTCAAGAAACTGTTCCAGGTGCTTGGTCTGCGTGGACTATCTGAGATGATGTTTTCCAAAGATCCTGCTCTTTGGGAAGAGCATGAAGCATTTCGAGAAGCACAAGCAGTACTCAAAGGGTTGGCTATCGCCAATGATAGAGCTGAACGAGGTGTGGCACTCATCCAGGACTTAAATAAAAAGTTTACAAAAGATGAGGACCAGCTTCAATTTCTCCTGCAGGTTGTCAGTGAACATCGACGACAGTTCCCTGACTGTACGAAAAGAAATATCGTGTCAAATTAGTAGAAAGCAGTGATTCCTGCATTTTATTGTCCTGTACCGATCATTTAATTCTGTGACCAGCTGAACAGTGGACAATAACTGAATTATAATTGAACAGTAAACACTTGTTTAATTGGCATTGTTGCATCACTAGAGTGTATTTTAGTCATCTCTGTAAAATTCTGATTGACAGTGTGTCGAATATAGTTTGGTTGAAATTGTATGATTCAATTGATCAAATTTGTATTAAAGAATAAATTTTGGCGCTCGAGGGGCACCCCTGAATGTTTTGCAATTCCAAAATCCTTTTCAACATAATGTTATTTCTATAATTGGCATGGATTGAAAGGGTGCCAGACAACATTTTACGATTTTTATTCTTTTACTGTATGCTAAGGGCCACCCTAGTATGTATGCATGTATGTATGTATGTATGTATGTATGTATGTATGTATGTATGTATGTATGTATGTATGTTGCAGACAAGTATTGAAGAACAAGGATTGTCCAAAAAATATTGGTGCATCCCTGACACACAGAAACGGGCTTTTTCAAGGCCTCTAAATCATAAAGAGGGCTTACGAGCACACATACCGATTATTTCATCCCAACACATTGCACTATGCACAAAACAAGCATTAGCGGGTAACAAGCTTTTATGGCCTTTCTCAGGCTGGTATAGTCACGAGGTAGTAAACAAACTTTGCATCATGTCAAATTTAAAGAAATATGCTTATGAACTCAAACCGAACAATAAGAAAACCTTTAACTAACGTCCACATGCTTACCAGTAGGCCCTACATTATTTATCTTAATTAATACAGAAGAAATTATGCATATAAACGCAAAATATATGGGTGATGCAAAACTTTTCCACACCACTGTAAGTATCCTATAAGCAATGTTCAGTGTAATTCAACTCGAATTTAGTTAGGCTGAGAGACTCTGAGTGTTCTTAAGTGTTCAAGATGTTCTAAGTCCTCTAAACAAAAGTCACCAAAATTATAGGAATAAACATAGGGCTATACCTGTTAGTGTCATTGTTCAAAACCCAGCAAATGAAAGTTAACTTGCAAAAATAAACACACGCGGAAGTGACATTTTTCAGCTTCTCATCATCTGGGGAGATACGACTATTCCGGGGATACTATATTTTGCGACACCGGCATACAAACTTTGCTGTGCATTCTTCTGCTTCGGCGTTGCATCGCACTGAAGGTCCACTAAATCCATCTGCATGCATATGGCTATGCCTGGCCTATAGATCTATCTGCTGTTGTGGACTCAATGTCCAGTCAAAAGGAGTAGAAAACAGTTTAAACATTGGTTCAAATCGTAAAAGAACTGCAAATTTCAATAAACGTGTATTTTGGCGTCGTAAATTATTCGCTCGTTGCACCATTGTTATTTTTAATCAATCCAACTTCTAGTTTGGTGGTAATCCTTCACATCGATCCAGCTTATGTTTTGGCAAGAATTTGTTTGATCAATCCCGCTTCTGTTTCGTCAGCAAACATTTTTAATCAATATAACTTATATTTAATTAAAATTTATTGTTCATCAATCCAGCTTCAATTTCAGCAAGATTGTTTTAATTAATTTCGTTTCTATTTCAATAGAAATTACTTTCATCAATCCGACTTCTATTTAGAAAAAATTCTTTTCGTCAATCCGACTTGCACTCGACTAAAGCTAAAACCCATGCAATGGCGAATAATTTACGACGCTAAAATCAGTGGCGTAGCTACCATGTGTGCAATGTGTGCAAAGCACACGGGCCCACGACCTCCAGGGGCCCACACAGATTGCTAAACTAATTATTTATTATAGGCTATCCTAATTAATCGTTCACATTATTTTTTGATAGATGTGATTTTTGTGAACACACTTGCATTAGGCTACTTCGTTTAACTTTACTAGCTACTGTCAGCCGCCTTAAGCTGTTGACAGGCAACACTATATTAACTATGTTCTCGTCTCGAGTCGTGACTGTCACATTGCAAGATGACATTAGTGTACATGTATGTGAGCGATAATAAAGAATAGGTCCAATAAGCTTGTAGTTTTAATCTGAGAACATGAAACGAATAATACCGGCATAAGATTTTAATTTAGCTACATCGCTTTCCTATGCAGAGGGCATATTTAAGGGCGTGCCTGTGCTATCTAGGATAGGTGTGATTATGTCCGCCTATAATAATGTCACATTCGTGTATTATAATTAAACGGTGCGCTGCAGAAACCTCATACGTCTCACAAGCATGCTCGTGTATTCCGGTAGACCTACTTTGCTGGATTTGGTAACGGTAGTGACCTGACATCTCCCTTAATCAGGGTGAGAATTGCAGGGGGTTTGAAGTGGTTCAACCATCTCTAGTCTTTCAAAGGTTCACGTGGTTGTCTTCTTTTCAGTTTTTTACGACCAAACTCCACGTGTGACCCCCCCGTTAATTTTCTACAATTCTCAAACTGCTCTCAACTCCTTTCAGCTCTCACCCCAAAATCAGATAGAGAGAAAGAGAGACCAAAATTGAGCAGGATCAGGGTAATAGGAATCACTTATTTGCCCCATTTTTTGAATTTGTAAGGAATATTGTTGAACTTATTTTTTATGTAGGCTTACTGTGACAAACTGATGATTGTATCGTTTTTGGTGTGCAAATTGCAAATCATGAACCAGCATTGATACACGATTGACATTTTTTGCTGAACAAAATGCTAGAAAGAAAACTCTATGATGCCATGACACCGTTTTAATTAGGCCCACTAATAATAAGTGGATAAGTATGCAAAGTGATAGATTTTTAATTTCGACTCAGAAATCACTGCAGTTATTATACTTTAATTCATCTGTCTCATTCGTGCAGCATTCATGTTTATTCTGTGAGTTGTTGACCTATTGCATGTGTTATAGGTAAGCTTATAATAGCAAACACGCCATTGATTAGATTTTGGTGATCCTAATTGCGAGAACGCGAAGATATCGGTCCTATAAGGCCAATCAGGGGCCCATGCGTAACCCCTGCACACGGGCCCACGAACAGCTAGCCACGCCACTGGCTAAAATACACGTTTAACCAAAATTCTTTTAAACCGATTTCTAACTTTTAAAAAAATCAAAAACCAGGGAGCTGTTCGCGGGCCGCATTAATCAGATTCGCGGGCCGCATGCGGCCCGCGGGCCGCGTGTTTGAGACCCCTGATCTAGGGCCCCTAATAATATCCCAATTAGACGTGTGTTTCAGATTAAATATTCGGGCATAATCTTGAATGACCATCTCAATAACTGGCATCCTCACAATAGTCAAAAATAGAGTTGCTAAATCAATAGGAATTATGAAAAGGCTTAAAATATTCTCCTTCTCTGTACACTTAAAGCACTCTACAACGCTTCTATTCTACCGTACTTCCACCATGTAATCATAATTTGGTCGGAGGTTATAAAACATTGCTCCAACTTATACATATATTAGGCCTATGTATAGGCTACTCAAGAAAAGAGCTGTTAGAATAATTAAGGCTCCGACTACTTGACAGAATCATCTGGTCTTTTAAAAAACCTTAACCCTCAGACTACCAAGTTTTTTGTGATATGAGCTACCAAGAGGGGTGGTGGTTGCCAGTTCCACCACCCAGGATTTTGAGTTTGGTTTGAAATATCATGTCTTGCAATAAAGCAATGGATTCAGCATATATTTCTAAAGTAAATAGTGTATTTAGGCTTAAAATTACGCAACGTTTTACATGGTAACTCGTCTGTTCCACACAACGCGTACATTTGGATAAACAAATATTCGATTATGTGTGCTATGAACATGATTTATGTATACAAGAATAGTTTACATTGTAATGAGGTCTGTAGCTCTTTCAATTAGGTATCCGCTGCCTAAACTCTCTGAACTGCTCTAAGCTAGCCTACAACAAGCATTTACATAAAGCCTGCTAACCACATATAAGCCATGATTACGAGTTTACGACATAGCGTAAGCCACGGTGTCGATTCTTGTTTCCCGTTGCTTCTCCACCCAGTGTTAGCCTACTATAGTGAGGATGACTAGATAAACCGTTGAGCTTTTTCTCCTCGTGATTCGTCGACATTTTCCATGCTGTTACAATATTCTTAAACCTGCCTGACTTTGTCTGGTAAAAGCTATCATTTGCTATGCATAATACTTGTCCTACCAAATGTGAATTGTAAATGTATTTTCCACATAATCGACTCCAATAAATTTGAATTGATTAGATAATTATAATAGCGACAAGGGTTACACATAAATTTTTAAACCTTTTATTGGAAGCAGAATTTAATTTAATTGATTGCAATAGCCTACCCTTAGCAATTCAGCATCGGCATTGACAGCTGATGTAGCCTAGTTTTAGCTACATTAGTTAGACCAAGAGCTCTTCATGTATAATTAATATCCATAGGTCTTTGTGTTAAACATGAGCCATTATACATGTTGATCATTGAACACGACATCTATGCAGTGTTTTTCTAGGCATCAGTAGGAAGTCCTCCCAGAAAAGAAATTTCTTACAAATAATTGGACAAAATGATAATAGTTTTACTTGTTTACATTACTTTATTGCATGAACTCTTCTTATAGCCTACACCCTGATATTATTTACTATTATATGATTGTAATGTTATTATCAATATTATAGTATACTAGCTGGGGTACCCAGCGTTGCTTGGGTAATTTAAGATACGCCTCGCTCCCGGCCAACCCCCTATTTCCCCACCCTCACTTCGCCCAAAAAACTCTTAAGTGCTGTAATACGCCGAGCAAATTTTCGTCTAGGGTAATGACCTCTGTTGTCATAGACCCTGGTTAAATCAGATCCATCCATCCATCCTCACTCCTATTAGGCTATTCCCACTTATTATCCCCATCTCACTCACCCAACGCCCCCCTAACCCGCGGCCCTCCTTGCCTCCACCTCAATGGGGTACTCGGCATTGCCCGGTATATTTCGGTTTTGGGCCACCCGAACCTGTATCAACAGCCCGCTCCTAACACCACCCACCCAACCCCCACTATAGGCTACTCCGACTTCCACCGGGTACCAGTTCCTCTGCGGTTTATAACCGGTACGCCGTCCGTGAAATTTCGTTTTACCGGAAATTCTTGTCTCTCCCTCAATAATACACTGTTCCCCACCTGGCCACTTTCGGGGTGAGTTCTGTGTTGGGTGGGGAGAGGGGACCCCGGTAGCACTCTGTCTACCTGCAATTTTTCAGGTGAATAGCTGTGAAACTATGGCGACATAATGAAAATAGCAAAAATTAGGGTTTTTGCTCCCACCCTGCCCCCATGGTGGGAGAGATTTGCCAACCCCTCCACTGGGTGGCTCTGATGGCCCTGTATCTATAGGTGCAAAGTTTCAGATCAATAGCTTCGAAAGTGTGGGCGTGCATTCTGGACAAACATACATGCATGCAATGACATAATATACAATTATACAACATACATGGCCACATTCTCCTTTGTATATAATAATTATAGATGATACTGTCATATTGTTCTTTATGAATATGATTAACTGCTAATAATTATTTGTACTAATACTATTTCTTACAACTACATCAAATAACAGAACATAACATTTTCTCTAGAAAAATTTGACAAAATGATAAGTTTTAGTTGCTGTTTACATTATTGAATTACATGAATTCCTATACTATACCCTGATATTATTTATTATTATTTATTATTGTAATTTATGATTATTATGAATACAATTTACTATTAACATTTGTAGGAATATTATTTGTGCAAATTTTAACGTTAAATTTTATACAACTTAGTGACTTGTCTTCAATTTTAAACTCTCAAATTTCGAATTTTGTTTTCCTTTAAACACTTTGTAAAACAACATCATTGCTAGATGGCTTCTCAATTTTGGAATTTTTTCTTCGTTTGTGTAGCCCCCCTACCATGTGTCGCAATTTCTGCTAACTGTGTTCTGGTCAGCAATTCAGGACCGTCTCGAGTAAAAAGGGAAAAGCTGATTACAGTGCAAAAGAGTAGGCTTGTATAATTATACTGTCGTGTCCACTGTCCTGTCTGCAATAATTATTTTCCATCAATTAGAGTAGTCAAACAGCAGTAAAACTGAGCTGCTGAACTTGATACATTGAGAAAAAATAACTGCAGTACTGTTAATTATATCTATTGAAATCTGAAACCATTCATTTTATCGGCAGTGAATAAGAAATAAGAAAGTAATATTGATAAGATGACACATTAAAATGCTACCATTACAATATGAAATTCAAGACGAATTGTTTTTACTGTATTATTTTATTGAACTCTTTGAGCACTGTAATCAGCAATGTAGGCCTAACAGCAGAGCAATTTTTGTTAAGAGAACATCTTAAAATGTTACTATTACAATGTGGAAACTTAGGTTGAAATTGCTGCTATTTTAAATATATTTACTGACGCCTTAGACCACTCTTGTCGCACTGAAATAGCAGAGCAACTTTGTTAGGATGGCAGCTTAAAATTCTGGCATTTCAATTGCACTGTGAAGTTCAACAAATTTCTTATGAGAGGAGCGCATCCCCACTTCGAAGCCTCCCTGTCCGGCTCTATGCGCCGCTGCAATCGTCCGCCGGACTCTCGTTTATTCCCCCACCCCAAAGACAGACCTCATTGATCCTCCCCACGTGAGGAAGCTAGATTAAACACTGCATCTATGTCTCTACGTCATTACACACACATACATACATACATACATACATACACGCCCACACACAGGTTAGGAGCACAAGGGGTTGGCACCCATAGCAGCCATTATCTCTCCTGGCGCTACGCTTCAATCGGATAAACAAAGCCAGGCAGCGGGGGACGAACAACACCTCATCATCAACGGTGTACGGTTCAACTCAACATCACATGATGCGCCCATAATGGGGGCTTTGAAAGTTGTTCAATAACACACCACTGCCCATGGCTAGGAGTCTATAATAATTGACTCTCTCTTATAACTTCCTTTTAAAAGCTGTACTTTTGAAAACAAAATTTAAAGACAGACCTGAAGAGGAAACAGATCGCCTGATGACTCTGAGGCACTTCATGTAATAGTAACATGCGCGCGTCAATTGTAAGAGGTGCTCAGAGAACGACAGGATGCTATCAAGAGTGACAGCAAAATCACGAACATTAGAAGAAACAGTGAAGTTATTGAGGTCAGGAGTGGGAGGCCAGGCTTAAGGAGCTGTTGTTTTGCACCAAACCAGATCAGTTTTGTCCATGGGTGGAGACTTCGAAGGGGGGGCAGAGAGAGGGTCTGCCAAGGGTTTTGGTGTGGGGACGGAGGTGCTTATATCCCATCACAATATTTCTGAAATATTTCGTAATTATCATTATGAATGTTCATTCATAATGAGCAATTTGTTGAGATGACAGCTTGAAATTCGACCATTATGGTATGGAAATGAACTTTTTTGATAATGGTGGTATTTATTGAAGTCTTAAACCACGTCTCTGAGCACTGAAGTCCTAAGTAATTTTGTCAAGATGACAGCTTAAAAAGCTATGGTTATAGTGTGCAATTCCCAAAACTTGCAAGCATTTGGAGGCGACATTCTGAAGTCTTTAACCATGACTATCGGCATTGAAAAATTAGCAATTTGATTAGGCTAGAGCTTAAAAGCTACCATTACAGTGTGGAAATTACAGAAATTTAAGCAAATGGGAGGGGATATTTATTGAAGTATAAAACCATGCCTTTCAGCAATTCGGAGACGGACAATTCGAAGCGGACAATGCGGATCAGGACAATTCGGACCAAGACAATTTGGAGTGCATATAAAAATCATGATCTCCTAAAAGGCATGACTTGTAGGGTTTCAGATTATTAGTTAAAACGTTATTATAATTGTTTTACTGCTACTTAAATTCGTTGGCCTAGTGGCGGCCCCGCGTCTGTGGAAGGGAGCGTGAGGGTCGCGGTTCGAATCCCGAAGATGGCTATTTCAGAGATTTAAACATCTCGGGCTAGCACGGTCCGTCCACGGGGACCTAAATGGCGTGGCGTCCATTCAAACGGGCGAGCGGTAGCGAAGGGTCTCACCCTCAGGGTATATAGGCCATAAGACAGCCGCTATTTCAAAATCCGATTACATTTGCATTTACATTTTGATAGGGCTCCTGCTTTACGCTAGATTTACACCGCTCCAATTTTATAGACCAGATTTTTACCGGTCCCAATAATATTATGAGATAAGGTTAACACTAATTTATTTATGAGAACAGATCATGTCGATTCGTATAAATATTATGAGAACAGATGTAACCATTTTGGACTTACTTATTGTCATAAATATGAAAGATTCAAAAGGTCAAAACGCAGCATCCTATGGCTTCCAAAACAAGTTCAAAGTGAGTGGGCTGACGTAGATGGCAAATGGATTGGCAGACATGCGTATTGACACAGACAGACAAACGGCCAAAGAGACGTACAAATAAGCAGACATAAGCTTACACGCAGACTGATAGACAGTAGAGTGCTAAGTTGATCTAGTATTTATTTTGATGTCCAGTAGCCTATCCGGTCAACCTATGTAGGTCTATTTGGGTGATGCTTTAGGGAAACTTTGATAAGAGGGCTTTATTTACCACGCCTCTGTATTTCTAACCCAAACTAACGTCTCGGCTGTTCAAAAGGTTTCATAACTCCACTCTTCTGATCTTCATATCCTCCACCGTATTTAGCGACTAAAAATTGCAAAATTACAAAGCAAGAGAAGCCCTCACAATACGAATTCAACAGCACAAGTTGGCAATAGTGCAGCATAATCTTGCCCAATAAACTTGGCGACGTAATAAATGCGTCTATAGGACAAAGATAATTATGACACCATAAGAAAATTTCAAGTGTCTTTTGCTGTGATTCTGTGGTGCTGGGTCAAACACTTTCTAAAAATTAAATTCAAAACTGCCCGTTTTGCCGTGCTAAAGTCAGGAGTGCTTCTGAGCATTCCCCATGACGAAGCACTATATAAATTCTTGAATAAATGAATGACTGAATGAATGAATTTGCTCTTTCTATCTTAACTTCTTTTTTAAAAGCTGTGCATTTGAAAACAAAGTATTTAAAATAGGCCCTACTACTTGAAAAACATTGAAGTATAGCCTAGGTCTAATTTTTTATTTCCAACAAGTTCATACATTGTGTGTTCTTTATGTTACATGGTATGTCAGAGTGTTTGTCTTTGAAATATTGATGTCCCTTTAAAAGATAGTCCTTAAGGCCAACCCGTTGTGCACCCTTTCATGTTACTGGGTTGAGGTTTTGTCAACCTGTTTTTCCCACATTAAACGAATATATATATATAAGGATACTTTTAAATTAACCCAACAGTCAGTGCTGTGATCCAGTTTGCTATTAGAAATGATTTAATTCTTCTTTTGCTTTCCGAACACCACGTTGAATTCCTTTCAAAAGTAATTCACTCAGATCTCTTTCCAATTTCGTTTCTTCAGCTTTGCCCAACTAATTTCTAGCCACGTCTGTAATTGCTTCGACAGTGCCGTACACAGTCCATTCCTCACCACCATCCTAAATACACTGGTCAACATAGAAATCGTTACAGACCGGAAAAGGCCCTAATGTGTAGCATCTTGGTGTGCTGAACACGAATATAACCATAAAAAGTCTTTATTGGCTCTCGTTTTGAAAATATTTCATATAGTTGATTTCTTATGTTTCGCCATGTAAATTTATGCAGTAGAACTGCGACAATATCCTAAATAAGTCTAGAATGATGTAATATTCCACCTCATTGCATAATCTCATCATGGACACATCCATCATGCACAGTTGCATTTGTGGGGAAGTGGCATTTGCCAACCAGAAGAAAAGTATCACTTCTCAAGTCAAGAAGGCATATCATGCTTACTTCGGATGCAAGGTTGGTGACCAAAACAAGCCATGGGCCCCGCATATAAATTATGCTGTGCTACATGTACAACACAGCTTTCACAGTGGTTGAATGGCAAAAGACCATCAATGCCGCTTGCAGTTCCCATGGTGTGGAGAGATGATGCTGCTGATGATGATGATGATGATGACGACGATGACGCTGATGCTGATGCTAATGGTGGTGGTGGTGATGATGATGATGATGGTGGTGGTGGTGATGATGATGGTGGTGTTGTTGTTGTTGGTGGTGGTGGTGGTGGTGGTGACGAAGGTGATGATGATGATGATGATGACGACGACGACGATGATGATGATGATGCTGATGATGCGGATGCTGGTGCTGGTGATGGTGATGGTGATGGTGGTTATGATGACGATGACGATGATGATGATGCTGATGATGCTTATGATGGTGATTATGATGATGATGGTGGTGTTGGTGGCGGTGGTGGTGGTGGTGATCATCACCATCATCATCATCATCATCATCATCATCGTCATCGTCATCGTCACCACCATCACCAGAACCAGCACCGGCATCCGCATCATCATGCGGATGCTGATGATGATGATGATAATGATGACACTAACCCAACAGTATTACAGTAGTAGCCTAAATCAAAAGGGAATAAAGTTACAAAGGGAATATAGTAAGAAAAACAATTGTTACTACAAGCATTTGTTTTGTTTTTCTTATTTAAGCGGATAAATAACCTTTAAAAACTTTTTCCTGGGCCAATAGGGGGTTTAACCCCGAAATCCCTTGTCTACGCCTATGCCAGGTGCCATGACTACCTTATAATGGTTCCTTGTGAGAACAATTTTTCAGCGGTATGTTCAATATGTTATGTCCAAAATTTGTCTTACAAATTTACAGTATCAAAACTATCGTCCTTACAGCAAGTCAGCACCATGTTTACGAACAACGCTATTGACGTAACTATAGTGCTAGTAGAATAAAGAGGGTCGTCATAATAATATGCGTAGGCCTATTTGCCATTATTCTAACCTAAGACAATATGACCACAGGCAGCTACTGTAGGGCGCGGTGGGGTAGTGGGTTTGTTCGTTGCCTTGCAGGTTTGAATCCACCTCAAGTCGCTGCGTTAGGGACCTTGAACAAGTCCTTCACTCACAATTGCTCAGCGATTAGGCGTGAAACTCCGATGCAGTGTCTGCGCTGTAGCCGCGGAAGCGCCTCTGAGGAGTGAACTTGAAGTGGCGCTATAACAAGTGCACATACAAACAATCAAACAAACATAGCTAATTTTGTCACAAAAGTGATGTAGATCAAGAAGATGCCATTGTTGTAGCAGCAGGTATACAGTGACTAAAATAATTGCAAAATTGCAAAACAAGAGAAACCGTCACAATAAGAATTCAAGAACACAAGTTGGCAATAATGCAGCATCGTGGTGCTGGGTCCCGCATTTTCTGAACAGGATTTGTATCACCATATTTATCAATCAGGCCCTGTGCGGGCCCTCGAAAACTGCAGACCCGGGAGCTGGAGCACCATTAGCATCCACCTTAATGCGGGTCTGCACACAAAACGTGTAAAATTTATATTCGACGAATCAACAATCGTCTATTAGCAATTTGTTCCTTATATTTTTTCAGTAAAAACAGGTCTTTTAATATTCCAGTCTTGCGTATAAGTATCTTATGCATCTTTCACGGTGGAAGAATATTAGAGGAATTCATGGTCAGAAATGTTTTTAAGTTTGTAACCATGGTTATATTTAGGGAACTGGGACAAGTAAACGGCACAGAATTAATTTATGCCCTAATTATATTCTTGGCGGCGAAAATTCTGACAATCCTGAGGCAGGAAAACGACCTGGGCAAAGGATTTTTACGTTAGCATTTACCCTGATTTGCCCCCACTGCAGTGCCACCGTCACTTATTACAAAATAAATGTTATAGGCCTATTTTCGCGGTGGCGTCAGTAGTGGGTAGACCTAATTCGCCGTAACTAAGCCATGCCATTACAAGAACGCCTGGGAATGACAATGACGATGACAACATACATATACATATATATATACCTGTATATATACCTATATATACCTATCTATACCTATGTGTACCTATATATATATACACCTATATACACCTATATACCAATGTATAGGGCCTACCTAAATACCGATATACAGGGTGCGCCAAAAAAGTAATTCCATGCGGTTTTCAGCCCATATCTTGGCCAAAAATACGAATTTTTAAATGAAAATTTACAGTCTTAAAGGCAATTCATATTTACGTACAATGGTCGAATTGCAAAAGCATATTCCAAACAGAACAAAGTTATATCACTTTTAGTGAGGCCACCCACCGTTTTTTGACGATTCAAAACGCGACGCAACAAAAAGGAACGAAAACCAATATAATTATTCTGGCCAATATCTTGGCCGGAAGTAAGAATTTGGAAATGAAATTTGACAAGCTTAAAGACAATTTAGGATGGCCTGATTTCAGCAAAATAATTCAAACAGAATAAAATTTATGGCACTTTTAAGGAGACAACCCACCGTTTTTTGACGATTCAAAGACGTAGCGCCGCAAAAAGTAGCAAAAACACTATTTTATTAAGTCTCATCTCAAATAATTGTTATCAAATAGGCTTTGATAATGCCAAATGATCCTTATTATTACTATTTAATAAAGAAACAGAGTACCAGCGTAGCTGCACGTCACTGAGCAAGTCATCATTTAGCAAGATGAAAATCAAATTGGTAAATAAGAAATCTGTCAGATTAATCAACAGGTCCATTAAGACCTTTGCAAAGAGACTCGAAAGAAGTTTTGGCACTGTTGGTGGGAACATCGAACACAAGTTGTGAATCACTATCAAGTTCAGTTCCAAACAGTAATTTGAGGTATGACTTGATAAAATCACGTTTTTGTTATTTTTTGGTACGTTACGTTTTTTAATGGTCAAAAACGGTTGGTAGCCTCACTAAAAGTGGTATAACTTTTGCTGTGTTTGAAATATTTTGATTAAATCTGGCCAACATGTGTAAATATGAAGTGTCTTTAAACCTGTAAAGATTCATTTTGAAATTCTTACATCTGGCCATGAAATTAGCAGAACGCCTTTAAAAAATTGCGTTTCGTTTTTGAATTGTCAAAAAACGGTGGGAAGCTTCACTAAAAGTGATGTAACTTTTGTTCTGTTTGAAATATTTTGTTGGAATGTGACCATTGCACGCAAACATGAATTGCCTTTAAGACTGCAAAGTTTCATTTAAAAATTCGCATGTTTGGCCAAGATATAGGCCAAAACCGTAGGGGATTACTTTTTTGGCGCACCCTGTATACCTATATACTTATTGGCCTATATATACCTTTATTCATACATATATACCTATATAATATATACACCTGTATATACCTATAAATATATATATATACATACCTATATATGCCTATATATACCTATAGAGTATATACCTATATATATATATTCCTATATATACCTGTAAAACTATATATACATAAACCTATATACCTATGTAACTATATACATATGTGTATATATATACGTACCCATATATTTATATATATATACCTACCTATATATTTATATATATATACCTACGTGTCTATATAATTACATATAATTCTTATATACCTGTATATATTCCTATATATACCTATATAACTATATATATATACCTCTATATACCCATATAACTATGTACCTATGCATACATACATACCCATTTATACATGTATATGCCTATATACCAATATACCTATACTTATCTATATATATCTAAATATACCTATATAATTAAATATAATTCTGTTATGCCTATATATTATATAATATATACGTATATACCTATTTATTATATACCTATAATATATATCTATTATATGCACCAATATACCTATATTTGTTCATAAATATATATACCCATATACCTATATATACCTATACATATACCTATTATCTATATGCATCACTGCTTCTTAATGAGTTGTGACGTTTCGAAGTATATTCACCAAAAAGGTATCTGGCGTCGGGATGCATATAAACCACAAAGTATATTGCGGTTTAAGGGTTAAAGGGCATCTGAAGGTGAAGACGACTACAACCACGCTGATGATGGTAGTGCTAATGACGATTTCTATGGCGCCGTGGCACAGCCAGGTCTTTACAAGCCCCCCTGATAATGATGTCGATGATGATGATGATGATGATGATGATGATGATGATGATGATGATGGTGATGATGTCGATGATGGTATTCCTGGTGGTGGTGGTGGTGGTGGTGGTGGTGGTGGTGGTGGTGGTGGTGGTGGTGGTGGTGGTGGTGGCGGTGGTGGTGGTGGTGATGATAGCGATGATGGTGCGACGACAATAACGACGATGACGTCGATGATGATGATGATGATTTCAACAACGATGGCGACTACAATGATGATGATGGTGACGACGATGATGACAATGATGATGATGATGATGATGATGATGATGATGATGATGATGATGATGATGATGATGATGATGATGATGATGCTGATGATGATGATAACGACGACGACGACGACGACGATGACGATGATGATGAAAATGATAATGATCGTGAAGACAACGTAAAGAAGACGATGATGACGATGATGTATTGCATTGCTATTGTTCATATTTTTGGTGTTTGTTACTGTTTTTGTTGTTGTTGTTGTTGCTGGTGGTGGTGGAGGTGATGATAGCGACAATGGTGGATGATGATGACGATGACGATGATGATGATAATGATGATGACGACGAAGATGATGATGATGATGATGATGATGATGATGATGATGATGATGATGATGATGATGATGATGATATTACTTTGCTCGGCACTACCGCCCTAGGCGATTGTCGTTGCACGCTCTTTAGTTCTCTCGAGATAACTTGGTTTCCAGAGGACGGGGCAACTAGATTAGACAATTTGACAAGGAGATATACTACGAAAAGATCTTTACAAAATTGATTGTAAAACGATTGGCAGATCGTTTTAGTAATAAAACGTTGATTTAAGCATTTTAATCGTGGAATTTACTATCATTCATCGGATTAAAACATAGGCCTATGTGTGTGAGACACCATAAACTACAATCATTGTCAATCTCTAAAGAGGTTAACATCCGACAGCCGCCATGCTGATGAGCAAATTGTTTAGACTCGGCGACGGCTTCGTTGAAGAAGGGGTTCTGGCTTCTTGGAACACAGTTCTGTGAAGTGCTTGTCATCGTCCCAGCAGGGCTCCTCTCCCTTGTTTATGCCGGTCAACGAATCCAGTGTTGCCAATTACCTGCAGGGTCAAGCGGCCGAAACGTCATTAACGTAATAGCAAGCAACCGCGATGATGCGCTGAAAAGGGCGAAGAACCCCACAACCGATGTAGACACTCTGTATATAATTACGAGTCATTATGTCCTTTGGTCTGCCTCTTGGTTTGTGCCTTTGTACACCTTTCTATCCGCTTCGATGACAGCCCGATTTTTACGACATATATACGTACACTGTATACATACCTAAATGTATGTTCGTACATCTGACCGTGGGCGTCTATCTGCTTGTCCGTCTGTTCGTCTGAACATCTGTCCACCTGTGGCTATCAGTCTCATCCTCTGTACGCATGTCTCTCTGTCCATCGCCCACTGTCCGTCTAAATGTCTTTCCGTCGACCTTATGACTGTGTGTCTATTTATAATGCGCCTGTATGTTTGTTCGTCCGCCTGCCTGCGTGCCTGCCTGTATGTCTCAAGCATAGACTGTATAGAGGAGGGAGGACGAGGACGAGGAGCAGAGGCCTAGTTTAAAACCACGAGGGGTTATCAATGGAATGAGACGACCATTAGGCAGAAAGGCATCAGTGCAAGAGTTGCGGAAATACTTGGTTTTGTTTGTACTATAATCTTATTGGACTCTGTCACTGCTTTTAACTGGGAAGAGCTTTTGGTAAGTTTTCGAGTTATGTGCTCTGATCATCTCCAATGCCCTTGACTTGACAAGCTTTCACAACGACCCACACAATGTTGTTGATGATTATGTAGAAAAAGAGGAAGAAGAACAACATTACGATGATAATGATGATGGTGATGATGATGATGATGATTATGATGGTGGTGGTGATGGTGATAGTGGTGATGATGATGATGATGATGATTTTGATGATGATGATGATGGCGATGATGACGATGATGATGATGATGATGATGATGATGATATTGCTGCTGATGAAAGAGATGTAGATGAAGCTGCTGATGTCGATGATGACAATGATAGGACAATGACGACAATGATAGTGAAGGTGATGACGAAGATGACGATTACGACAGCGACGACAACGACAAATACGAAGAGGACGACGATGATGATGATGATGATGATGATGATGATGATGATGACGACGACGGCGGCGGTGGTGGTGGTGGCGGCGGGGCGGGAGCGGCGGCGGTTGCGACGACGACGATGGTGGTGACGACGACGACGACGACGACGACGATGACGATGACGACGATGATGATGATGATGATGATGATGATGATGATGATGATGATGATGATGATGATGATGATGATGATGATGATGATGATGATGATGATGCAGGGATATTCACGCCAGCGATAAGCTTTGTACCCGGAATTGTCTGCCATTCAATTACCCTATAGACTGCATGAACAGCATTATCATGCATGCATCTGTGATGCGACCTAGAGCCAATAGGCGTCTCGGCTTATTAAACTGTAACCTGCGCTGCCGCGCATGCGCATGCTTTGGACATTGCTTCAGAGGAGACGAATAATAACTTACGTAAAACTATTTTAAATTTCCCTCTGTCGTTCCAGCGAGCTGTGAACCAAAACTGATTGATCTAGATAGGAATTAAATCAATTAATCGTGAGCGGTGTGTCCCGCACATATGATAATTCCTAGTTTTCCATATTTTGGTGATTTTATGTGGTGAGGATTTTATGGGGCAAAAGTAAAAGACACGTAATAACAGGCCTGATTTTCATCATAAAATTCCTAAAGATGGAAAGCCCAAATATGAAACTATCATGAAAACAAACTTACTTTGGTGAACTTTATCAAAGCCAAATATTACTTTTTCGTTTAATGGTCGGATAAAAAAGAAATTTGAAGGCAACTCTAAAGTGATCACGTCAAAGAGCTCCTTAAGTACATGACGACTTACGGTGGAGGGTTTGCCATCAAATGATGAGTTTAGAATAGGATAATAATAATAATAATAATAATAATAATAATAGCCGCAAAAATAATAATGATTGTAAAAATATGGTGGTGTGGCGGTGATGGTGGGGTGGTGGTGGTGATAATGAGGATGATAATGAGGATGATAATAACGACAACAACGTCATCTCCGCTGTCATCATCACTATCTTCAATCGTCGTCGTCATCATCATCATCATCATCACCATCATCATCATCGTCATCATCGTCATCGTCATCATCATCATCATCATCATCATCATCATCATCATCATCATCATCATCATCATCATCATCATCATCATCATCACCATCATCATCGTCATCATCATCATCATCATCACCATCATCATCATCGTCATCATCGTCATCGTCATCGTCAGTCATCATCAGCAGCAGAAGCAGTAGTTGCAGTAGTAATAGATGGTAGCAGAAGTAGTAGTGATGATGATGATTATTTTGATGATTTTGATGACTATGATGACGACAACGATGACGACAATAACGGAAGCAGCAGCAGCTACAACAACAACAATATGCAAGATAATAATGATGATCATGAAGACGACAACGTCGACGACGACAACAAAAACAACAACAGCAGCTGCAGCAACAACAATATCACCACGGTTGCGATGATGACGATAATAAGTATAGGGTCTAATTATAATAATAAGAGCAAAAAATGATAATGCAGTGTTAATACATTTAATTATAATATTATAATGTTGATATAAAAAGAAGTTATGCTTCGACACCTTTTAAACTGTCTAACTACACTACATAAAAGTATTCATTGACGCTCAACAGTGGCTGCTAAAAAGACGAAGAAGCTACTGTTGAGTGTCAATGAATACTGTTATGGAGTGTAGTTAGACAGTTTAAAAGGTGTCGAAGCATGACTTTTTTTGCGATTTGAGGACATAAACGACGAGGCGGTCTGCCTATAAATAGAGGCACCGATTCGTGTTCGCATTTTAAACCTGGGCACAGGAGGAGGGTGAAACTAATAATTATCTTTGAAACGGCAGTGCCTTTAAACGGGAACAAGCGCTCCTCATAAGTGGCCCTGTGCAGTGAAGAGTTTACGGTTAACGTGGCATGTCATGGAGTCTTGGGCGTAGTCGTACTGCCAGATTGGTCTTACAAAAAATTGGGCTTCCCGACCACAAAGTAGTCTGCTGGACTCGCACAACCCAACTTCATCTTCCTCTGGCGGTGACTATTCGCGCTTCAGACTCACTGTGCTACAAATTTATTGCTGATCATGATGACGATTGTGAATAATCCATTATTAGAGAAAACGGACCACAATCAGTTGCATCGCATTTTGGAAAAAAGAATCCAGCTTCAATGACATCCAGTGTTGGCCTTATATGCTTGAATCCGCAATCCAACGACATCTGTTCAGTAAGAAGGATCCTTTATGCACGTCGGTAGAAATAATATTAGGCTACCATAAAATTATAGATCCAGAGTTTAACGATGGCTTATGACAACAGAGTCCGTTGCTGTCGGCAGAAATTGCTTGATTACATATTACATTAGAGCTTCTTTTTCATGCTTCAGTGTCAGTTTCAGTTTCAAGACACTGTGTGATACAGTGGTGTAGACAAGGGGATTTCGGGGGTCAGGGCTGTTTTTAAGGAATTTTTAGAACTGAACATCCTCTTCTCTTTTTTCTCATCCTCCATGGTAAATTACTCCCAATCTGAGGAAAATGGCCAATTTTTTTAATAGTTTTAACTGCACGGAACGTGATGGAAGTGCTTCTACAACTGCACGAATTCATTTAGAACTGCACATTTTGTGTAGAAGTGCACGTTAAAAAATGCCCCGACGGGGGTTAAACCACCCATTGGCCAATGAAATTTTTTTAGTGTTATTTATCCGCTTAAATAAGAAAAACAAATCAATTGCTTGTAGTAACAACTGTTGTTTTCTTACTTTATTCCCTTTGTTACTTTAATCCATTTTTATTTACTGTAATACTGTTGGGTTGGTGTCAGAAAGGGCATCCGACCAGGCCATAACCCCTCCCCCCATCATAAATTCCTGTCTACGCCACTGGTGTGATAACAGAGATCATTAACTTCGCCCTCCTCCCTTACCCAGGCTTGGGACTGGCACCGTGAGAGTGCGATCAGTGACGGAGTTCTTAGCACATAACAACGCATTTTCTCCATATTAAGCAGACCGCTAGGAAGTCCTACTAAACGGGTGACACGGTGTCAACGCAAACTCCCTCCCTTGCTTAACCTCAGCTGCACCCATTCAGCCTCTGGGGTCAGCCGTACAGTAGGCTACTCCGACGCGAAAACTGGACGGACGTCGACCACATAAGAACAGCGAGATTTTCACTTATTGGACCTTTATGCCGGAACAATCTTTCATAAACAATTCGCGATACTGCACCGCATGTCAGTCATGAAGCGTTCTCAAAGTCACTTAAGTCACACCTGTTTAGAACTGTGGGATATGGCTATTTAAGCGAGATTTTCACTTATTGGACATTTAATATGAAACATTCTTACATAAACCATAATTCGCGATACTGCACTGCATGTATCTAATGAAGCGTTCTCAAATTCACTTAAGTCACACCTGTTCAGAACTGTCGGGTAGCTGTATTAAGCGCCTTCGTGAGGCCAAGGTAAGGCGTTATATAAATGTCTATATACATACATAGGAACATAGACGATGAATTTCGACAGCAAACGTCTCGGCCAAAAGATGTCGCTAACAATGGGTAATTATTTGAACACCTCTAAATCGTTTTCAACCGATATTATAAATAAATTTTGCTACAACGGTGCACTAAGTGGGACTCAAATAATGGAGTAAGTGTGGTAAAAATTTATATGATGCTTTAAAGTTTGATTCATTCATAATTTATTAATGGCAACGGCAGACTTCGCCTATGTCGGTATAAGGCCTTCTCGATATACCGGGTATACAGGGTGGCTCAAAAAAAAACGTACCACCGGGGAAAATGCGATATCTTCGCAGCCGATTGGGGTTTTTCTGCGAAAATTTCACAATTTGAAGGGGAATGAATATACAACAATCCCTGAAAGTTTCATTTGAAACTTTTCATGTTTGCAAAAGTTACAGCTGTTCAAACTTAAAATTTCGTTTTTTCAATTATCCGGAGAATCATGCTCCAATACAAGTGATTTCATTAGGATGTTTGGCAAATTACAACACACACACATTGATGATGATGTCATACGACCTCACTATGAGCTGTAAAGAAGCTGTTTATGAAGCAATCTGCTGGTATTTGGTGATATTTTATAGATTAAGGTCTCAATTGGTGAACCCAAACAATGAACGTCATGGGCAAAGTTTCTGCAAAAGATAAAATGGGAACTCGGACTTTGCATGAACAGAGACTGAGACATCGCGTGATCATAGCAAAATACCCAGTGAAAAGTGGAGCCTGAGCACATTGAAGACTATCTGCAAACGGGTTTATGTAACGAAGATCAGATGTCGGAAGAGAGGCAGGAAGTGGTCGCTTGATCTGACGGAAAAAGCGCGATTTTCACGAAATTCGCTTGGTAATCGAAAGGTCAAGTTTGCAAAGCAAATCGTGGTTTCGGCATCAGATATGCCGGCGTGTGTTGCGGCTGCAAGAAAAGACTGCAATTAATCCCATTCAGTAGGTTAGATGTCAAACTCATCATTGAACTCGCTTACCCAGACTCATTGAAGACCAGGTATGCTCTAACATCTGGTTTTATTTTCCAGCAGGACAGTGCGCCTGCTTGCTCGCACGGCAAGGTTGATTATGATGGCGCTACCTTATTGACATCAACTGAAGTAAATGCATTGGCAAAGATGATTTACAAACTCGCCAGACCTTTTACCCTCTTGTTTATCACGTCTGGGGAGCTATGCTGGAACGCTGCAAGACATTTAATCCCAAGTTGGAGAACATTGGCCAGCTGAAGCAAGTCTTGCTGCTAATGTGGGGTCAGTTGCCGCAGGACCCGACCAACAAGGCCATACTAAGCTTCACAAAAAGAATTTGAGCTTGTGTTAAGGCAGAGAGTGGACACTCTCATTATACCTTACAATAAACTGCAAAACCGAATGCTGAGGTCGTAGGGAAAAGTGATATCATATGACATGGAAATCTACAAGTGACGTAAATTTTCCGCGGATATTTGAAAAAACGAAATTTTAAGTTTGAACAGCTGTAACTTTTGCAAACATGAAAAGTTTCAAATGAAACTTTCAGGGATTGTTGGAAATTCATTCTCCTACAAATTGGGATATTTTCGCAGAAAAAGTTCAATCGGCGGCGAAGATATCGCATTTTCCCCGGTGGTACGTTTTTTTTTGAGCCACCCTGTATATATAGCCTATTCGCCGCAAACTTTGTTACCACTGTTGTCGCGTAGTGCCAGTGAGAGGCTGAACGAAAGAGGAGGACTGCGACGCCAGTGATATTTCATTTACGAAAATAGGTCTGACACCAAATTCAGTTATAATTCAGTTCTGTGCCGTTGAATTTAACTTCTAATTCTATGCCTACCTCACTAATTCGGCCGTTTTAGGCTGTCTGTCGCTGCTATTTTTTTTAGTTCTCTAGTCATTTTAAGTCTCACATTCCGTTTTCAAGAACATTCCCATTTCCAGAGATTTTTTCATCCGATTAATTCGGGCATCGGTCGAGAACTGAAAGATTCAAAGTGCAGAAAGTCTGCCCACAAAGGCTATTATGAGGTTGAAGCTGACAACGGTTGTGAATAAGCTGGTGCCCTGCGCTTGGCTTTCAAGTGGCGCTCTAGAGATTTGGGGATTACGATTGCGATCACGGCAGCGACCCTTTGCAACATCTGTGAGTTTGCTGTATACATGGGTTAGTATTTAAGGGGTATGTTCGGTGCCTTGGACCCGGTAGGTTGCGGGTTCGAATCCACCTCAAGTCGCCGCGCAGGAACTTTGAGCAGCTCCTCACGCGCAATAAATTGCTCATGCGCTTCCTCGTGAAGCTAATTCGATTCGGTGTCCGCGCTGTAAAGCCGGGAGAGTCTCTGAGTAGAATATATATTGTAGGGCGCTATAAGAACTGTTCATACATACATGCATAACTTTGAATTCGATGTTTGGTGGAGACCAGATGATTCCTATCGGTATAAATAATATAGGCCTACTAACATTCTTCGGTCGACTCTAAACACATAGATCCGACATTAGCTTCATAAAAATATACGGAATCCAACCCCAGATATATCTCGCTTTCTTACTGTCCAGGGTCACCTCAAGCGCTTTGACAGTGTCTTGTAGCCTATATAATATGTGCAAATGTTATAGTGCTTCTTCAATATTTCTTCCCGACTACTGTAACAGCGCGGACGCTGAATCAGTGTTTCACGCCGAACCGCATGATCTACAGCAATGCCTGCGAGGTCGATGCTACAAGGCGAACAAGAGAACGCCGCGTGATGTACTTAACAACTCTGCCAAGTCTCTACTTTGTGTCATTTTGTGATAATTTGTTGAGTCGATTTTTCCTAAAAAATTTCCAACAAGAAACGAAAGCACTGTAATACAAATTACCACGCCTATAGACTTTATAAATGCTGGAGAATGCATGTTAAAGGTGTCTAACGATAGTACCTCAACATATCCTATAACGATTTTAATCGCCACCTTGCGTAAGTTTATATTACTGCCACCGTAATTAAAAAGCCAAACAAACGTTGAGAATTATCCTGAATTAATTTCTGGCAACTTAAACCGCCATTTCTGTCGCAGACGTCGTTAAACCATGGATCCGATATTATATCATTTATTTCAGTTACAGTAGTTCATTTTGCTAGCAGTGCAACAATGAAGAATCGAGCCTTCTTTGTGGCTGGCCCAGTGGCCTGGAATGACCTTCCTTTGAGCTGTACGCCTACACCGTGGGACTCTACCAGAATCAGTCCTTACTATAAACTTAGAACTGTTCTTTTTGGGCGCACTGGAGTCGGGAGCGCCTCTGAGGAGTTCTTCTCGAAGGGGCGTTATATAAATTTCCGAATGAATGTTTGTATGCGCACTTGCTATGTTTATATGTGCACTTGTAAAAGCGCCCCTTCAAGCTCACTACTCAGAGGCGCTCCCGACTGCAGTACGGGCACTGCATCGGAGTTTCACGCCGAAACGCTGAGCAATGGCAGTGAAGAACTTGCCCAAGGTTCCTACACGGCGGCTTGAGGTGGATTCGAACCTGCAACCATCCGGCTGCCAGTGGCGGCGCCAGGATTTCAGTTTTGGAGGGGCTAAAGGAGGTTATTCGTCAAAAAAATTTTACATGGGGAAAAAATGGATGACCTTTTTAGTGGGGGGCTTAGCCCCCACTAGCCCCCCCTAGCGCCGCCACTGCCGGCTGCAAAGCAACGAACATACCCACTACGCAACCGCGCACCACAATGAATGAATTACTCCATAGGGCTGAAGAGATCTCATAGGGACCACGATAACGATTGCATACCTGGTTCCCATCGTAAGTCCAGGATCCGAACTTCATCGTACACAGCTGTTGATCAAATGGAAAGAATTCAACATCTATCGTACAGGAGCTTTTGTAGATGGCTGGTGGTTCCCAGTGGACACGTCCGTTTGGATAAATGGTCGCCTTAGTCATCAACGTCACCTCGTAGTTGCCGTCAGCACTGGACGTAAACAGAATAATATAATAACTAAATTAATATGTAAATATATCAGTAGTAATAATTGTTATGATGATGATAATAGTTGTCCACCTACAGATTATAATAATAATCATATTGATAATAATAATAGTAATAAAAATGATGATAATAATAATAATAATAATAATAATAATAATAATAGTAATAATAATAATAATAATAATAATAATAATAAGATTACAACTCGTCGCAAAACAGGACGCTCTCTTAATCCTCAGATGCTCGCTTGGCTCGCCTAGGCTGATGCACCTATTAAGATGCACCCCTTGCCACGACCACCCTCGATTGCAGGATTACGATGAGCTGCTAAGGGGAGGTCTTGAACGGATATTTAACATTACTTTGACCGACGACCAATGGATGCAGGCCTCTCTTCCAATCAGATTAGGGGGACTGGGAGTTAGGAGGGTGTCTTCGTTGGCACTTCCAGCCTTTTTGGCTTCTGCCGCTGGCACCCTCTCCATCCAGTCTCTTATCTTGGGAGCGGCCTGGAACTTTAACGACGATTCATCCGATTCCGCGCGGTCCGACTGGATGCGAATTACTGAGACCGGAGATCCAACGGAGTTTCCAGGTCACAAGCAGTCACTGCTGGACAAGCCGCTGCTGCTTAATACTGTGCTTTCCATCGAGTCAA
>OX457050.1:12766532-12834032 GCA_949752735.1 Lumbricus terrestris | reverse complement strand
CGTCATATTAATCGTATCCCCCCAAATGAGAAAAAGTCGAAGAAGCCATTTCCGCGTGTATTTATTTTTACAAATTAATTTCCATCTGCTTTGTTTTGATCAATGACACTAACATGTATGTTTATTCCTACGAGAAAATTTGTTTTGCTTTGGTTATAGAGCGCTTAGAACATTTAAAACACTTAAGAACACTCAGCGTCACTAAATAAATTCGCGTTGCCTTTCTCTGAGCATTGCCTAGGACACTTAAAACAATTAGAGTCATTTTAAATTTTGATTAGAGCATAAAATTTTCAATTATACGCATTTTTCAAAAAGGGGATAGAATGGTTTATCCCCCACGGATGGTCTAGACTGGTTAATTCCATCCGAGGGGATAGATTAATTCATCCCCCCGGATAGCTTTCAGGGGGATAGAATATCACGTGATACCGGCATTTGCAACCTGCTATCAGTTGTCAGGCAATGAACATCTGCCCTCAATTGTCAAGCATTCGACCTCTGTTGTCAATAATCAGGCATTTGGCATCTATTGTTTACTTGTCAGGCATTCGTCATCTGTTATCAATTGTCAGGGACTGTGCATCTGTTGTGAGTTGTTGTCAGGCATTCCTCATCTGTTGTGTACTTGTCAGGCAATCAGCATCTGTTGTGTACTTGTCAGGCAATCAGCATCTGTTGTGTACTTGTCAGGCAATCAGCATCTGTTGTGTACTTGTCAGGCAATCAGCATCTGTTGTCACCGTTGTCAGGCTATCGGTTGCACTGGTCTCCTGGCCATCTGTTGACCAATCGATCGATGACCAATTTGGTCGGCGCCAATGAGCACCGCTTCCTCCCACTCACTTGCTGATAACGCTGCGCTCTCCTCTCCAGCCTCTGCTGCTGTATCTCGTGACTGTTGATGCCGCTAAGAGGAGGAAGAGGATGCGTATGCTGCAGCCGGTGATGATGGAGGACGATGGTAGAAGAGCGGGAATGGATGAAGGAGGAGGAGGCGGAAGATGAGGAGGAGGAGAAACAGGAGGAGGAGGAGGTAAAGGAGGAGGCAGAGGGAAGGAGGTGGAGGAAAAGGAGGAGAAATATGTGGAAGAGGAGAATGAGGAAGAGGAGGAGGAAGAGAATAAGGAGGGAGAGGAGAAGGAGGAGGGCGATTGAAGAACATTCTAATGCCATCGATCGACCGGAAATTGGCTCATCATGCAGAGGAAGGATGACTGGAGAGGCATCGGTGGATAAGAAATGGAAAGCATGGACGGATGGATGAATGGATGGATGGATAGGATAGCATGGATGGATGGTTGGATGGATGGATGGATTGATGGGTGGATGGATGAATGGATGGATGAATCGATGAGTGGGTGGGTGGGTGGGTATAGGAAGGTAGGTTTTTAGGTAGGTAAGTAGGTAGGTACTAGGTAGGCAGATAGATATTTGGATGGATGGATGGATGGATGGATGGATGGATGGATGGATGGATGGATGGATGGACAGACGGACAGACAGATAGACGTCGAGATAGATAGATCTAATCTAATCTGCTAATAATTGATGAACGATCGTATCATGATCACGATCCTTATTTTAAACAAGGATTAATCAACCTGTGATGATCGACAGGATTAAGAGTTACCTGAGCCAACCAAACGTTTGTCGTCATTATCTGATTCTTCTCATCCTACGAGAGAAAGAAGACAGTCGAATGTAAACATTGCTTTACAACGACATGCTGTAATCGGGTGCTTGCAATCCATTTGCGCTTGTACATCGGTATGCGTGTGTGCATGCGTGTTCTTAAGAGCACATGTATGCATTCACACACACACAGACACACATTCTCAGATCAATCAATCAGAATTTCTATAGGGCCCCTTCAAAGATACCTACTCAGAGGCGCTCCCGGCCGAGATAATGCGAGAAAAACAGTCTTCAACAGTTTGTGAAATTGAGAACAGCTTGGGAAGTGTCGCATAATCAAGGGAAGTCCATTCCAGGTTGATGGACCAACCACAGAGAACAAACGCCTCTGCATTGTTATTGTTGCAGAGCTAGTGAAAGGAACCATTGAGTCACCATAGACAGAAGAGCGCAGTGCGCGGCGGCCAATGCAAGTGGAAAGGGGGGTGGCAAAGCCCACGCAGATAAGAGGGTGCCCAGCCTGATAAACATCGCCACACCAAAGGTGGATGCCAATAGCACATGATTAGCAAAGGTCACAGCCTACACTGATCTGAATTCCATTACGTAACAATATGTGTGCTTATGCAATGCATGTTTGTATACAGTCTTGCATGTCGCCTTGTATCTACATGTATCTTATATCAACATATCTGTTTGTCACTCCGTCCGTCCGCCCGTCATTCCGCCCATCCATTCATCTATCCATCCATCCATCCAGCCATCCATCCATTCATTCATTCATCCATCCATCCATCTATTCAACCATCCGTCCATCCATCCATCTATTCATCCATCCATCCATCTATCCATCCATCTATCCATCCATCCATCTATCCATCCATCTATCCATCCATCCATCCATCCATCTATCCATCCATCCAGATCTATCCAACCATCCATTCATCCATCCATCCGTCCATCCATCCATCCAGCCATCTAGCTATCTATGTGTTTTTGTATGTCTGTTTGTCTGCCTGTCTGTCTGTCCGTCTTTTTGTCTGCCTGTTAAGACAAATACACAAAGACCAGCATTATGAAAACAGTCACTGACTATCTGATACTGACCACGTCAATCAGTTGCGAGAGGCGTAGTCCGAGCTTAACGGTCAGCTTGTCGGTATTGTTGCTGACCGGACGAATCAGTTTGTTGTATTCGCTCTTTCGTAACAGGTCGTCGTATAATCTCTTGGCATCAGGATTGGCGGAGATCTCTGTCACGTCATCATGACACAAGATTATTGATTGTTTTGCCATCATGACACAAGATTATTAATTGATAAGTCATCATGACACAAGATTATTAATTGACAAGTCATCATGACACAAGATTATTGATTTGTACGTCATCATGACACAAGATTATTGATTGTTTCATGACACAAGATCATTAATTGTTATGTTATCATGGCACAAGATTATTAATTGTTGCGTCCTCATGACACAAGATTATTAATTGTTATGTCATCATGACACAAGATTAATAATTGCTACGTCATCATGACACAAGATCGGTGACTGTTATGCCATCATGACACAAGACCATTAATTGTCAAGTCATCATGACACAAGGTTATCATTGCGTCATCATGCCACACGATTGTCAATAATTGTTACGTTATCATGACGCAAGATTAGTAATTGTTATGTCATCATGAAACATCATCATTAAGCGCTATGTCATTATGCCACAAGAATGACAAGACGTTGTCATGACACATTCAAGCTCATTCATGTAATCATGAATTCATTACTTGATCGTGACACAAACCCATGTCTGAGCTGTTAAGTAGTGTAATGCGCTGCTATGTATTGCAATCATTGAATGAGCTCATTGTTTGCAATTAATAATCTTATGTCATCGTAGCACAAGTCAATAATATTCGTGACATAAGTTCATACAGGGACGAGAAAAATAATTAATCAACTTAGAGTTGTATTATGCCAATCGCATTTTTTTCGTCAAATTAATGTGGATCCATCCAATTAATCAAGCCCATGTTATGAGCTCATAATAATTTC
Organism: Lumbricus terrestris; assembly: GCA_949752735.1. Lineage (NCBI taxonomy): Eukaryota > Metazoa > Annelida > Clitellata > Crassiclitellata > Lumbricidae > Lumbricus > Lumbricus terrestris. Next base: position 12,830,333 of record OX457050.1, on the reverse strand, counting down.
TAGGCCACTGTTACCACCCTACACACGAGCGTCGACGCTCTCACCAATATTAATGATACCAGGGCTTTTTTAACGTGCAGTTCTACACAAAATGTGCAGTTCTAAATGGATTCGTGCAGTTGTAGAAGCACTTCCGTCACGTTCCGTGCAGTTAAAACTAGTAAAAATAGGCCATTTTTCTCAGATTGGGAGTAATTTACCATGGAGGATGAGAAAGGAGAGAAGAGGATGTGCAGTTCTAAAAATTCCTTAAAAACAGCCCTGATTGATACAATGCAATACAATTCAACTGTGCCAGATTTGACCTTCAACGCAATGCAATGCAATGCAATACAATGCAAAATAAAACTTCGTTAGATGTGACCTTCAGTACAATGCAATTCAACATAACTGCACGCGAGTGATTCGACCCTGTAGTTCAGATGTTGAGAAAAAGGCAATACACGACCTTTCAACGTTAAAAAGAATTCCCCTTCATGGACAAGGATCGTCGATAGTCGTTTAAGAACCAAGGACGATGTTAACCCTCATAGGGTCACGATTTTTCCCAACCGATTTTGGTCACCGGGGGGTAAAAAATACCCCTACTGTGATTCGCATGATTCCTATGATAAACTCCGATTTTCAAGTATAAAACTAAAAGAAGTTATTTATAGAAGGTTCGCGGAATGCGCTGGTACCAAAGTAACATGCAGCACTGCAGGAAAATCAAAATGGCGGACAAAATGGCGGCCAGAATCTTAAATGGCTATAAGTGAAGTTATGTATGCAATGGAAACATGATTTCAGAGTCTAAATCAACATTTTTGAGGTCAAGGAATGCAATGGAACCAATTTCACATATGTGGCACTGCACGAAAATCAAAATGGCGGACAAAATGGTGGCCAGAATATTAAAATGGCTATTAGTGAAGTCATTCGTGCAATGGAAACATGATCTCAGGGTCTAAATCAGCATTTTCGAGGTCAAGAAATGCGATGGAACCAAAGGACTTGATGCTACACTTGTTAACTTCGCGTGATTTGCTGTAGTAGACGATGTCATTTATTCATCCTAATTTTATTAAACCCAAACGATTTCTATTATAATGTCCAGATACTGATAAGGAGACATTTTAACAGCAAGACACTGATGTGTAAAGCATGCATAATGCTATGTTTAAAAATTCCTGAGTAAAATAGCTAGGAGGTGGTACATTTTCGTACTTTATAGCTGATTTGGGTGCATGAATAACTAATGAAACTGGATGCATTCTGTGCATAAAACATTTTTAGGAAAAGTCATAGAAGCGATTTCTTCAACTATTTTCAGGGATTAAAATTTCCGTGAAAAACCGAGATTGGGGTATTTTTTTACCCCCCGGTGACCCTATAAGGGTTAAGAGAGCGCCCTGTTCCCCTTTCAATATACAGCCGAGCTATATCGATGCGTCAAACGCCCGTGGGGACTTGCGGGTTCCGCGCGTCTGTATATCTTATGCAATGCAGGCACGGCTTGCTCATTCGTGCGTTCTTTGAAGGGTTATTCTTTTGCAGCAGTCTGTCATGACATAACAGGAAATGGATTTTTTTTCTTTGAGAAACAGCGCAATTTTGAGAGAGTCATCCTAAGGCGCGTCTTTCTGTCCCTGTCTCTGTCTGTCTGTCTGTCTGTCTGTCTGTTTCTGATTCTGCTGTTTGTCTCTATCCGTCCATTTTTTCTCTATCTTTCTGTCTCTGTCTGTCTGTCTGTTTGTCTGTCTGTCTGTTTCTGATTCTGCTGTTTGTCTCTATCCGTCCATTTTCTCTCTCTCTATCTCTCTGTCTCTGTCTGTCTGTATGTCTGACTGCCTCTCTCTCTGTCCTTGTTTCTGTCTCTCTGCCTGCCTGTCAGTCTGTCTGCCTGACTGTCTCTCTGTCTTACTGTCTGTATATATCTCTCTTCTCTCATGCATAATATATACAGTTATACACACAAATATATACAATCATGTACATTGAAAATCTCATACGTTAATATGCATGTATATGTGATGTATATAGATTTTGTATGTATACAAAATTATATATATATATACATATTCATATACACATGACACACCTCTCATATACTCTCGTATAGAATACCTATATATATATATAAATATATTATATGATATATATATACATAAATATATATATATACATATAATATAATTATTATATATATATATATATATATATATATATATATATATATATATATATATATATGCCTAAGGGAACGTAACTCAGTCATCGACAGCAGCATCGGTTTTCTTATAAAGCGCAGTTTCGAGTGTTGGTTGTTCCGGTACTGGCCGCCCGCACTCGACAGAGGGAGCTGCGACAAGAGAGCAATAAGCCCTAAATCTTCGAGCAATGCACGAACACTGAACACACTCCGATGGACTCCTCTCCTCCCTCGGGTAGAAGTGGACCCGTCCGAAGAATGTTTCGCGCGCTTTGAATTTCCATGCAGGGGTGATCTATGCAGTGCCGGGAGAGGCGAAAGGGGCGAAAGGTTCCCGAAGAGCTATGACGCATCGGCTATTTCATATCTGCGAAACTGGTTTGAACCCGTGTTAGACTATAGTCTCATGCAATGACCATTTTAATCTCCTATCGGTGGACTTGATGCTCTACATCAGTGGTTCCCAACCCTCGGCCCACGGACCAAAAGACCTTTGTGGGGCGCGGTGGTGTAGTGGTGGCGTCGTTGCCTTGAAGCCGGAAGGTTCGAGGTTCGAATCCACCTCACCGCGTAAGGACCTTGGGCAAGTTCTTCACTCACAATTGCTCAGCGCTTCGGCGTGAAACTCCGATGCAGTGTCCGCTCTGCATTCGGGAGCGCCTCTGAGTAGAGAGAGCTTGAAGGGGCGCTATAACAAGTGCACATACAAATACAAACAAACAAACAAAAGTGGCCAGTCTGGCCTAAAAAAATGACCCTCATCTCTCAAAGAACTAACAGAAATAAATGAAAAGCACTGACAATTTGGACAGATCGAACACGTAATTATTTTATATTGCAAATTATTTTATTTTGACGTCTATAAATAACGTCAAGCATTCTATTTTGATTCAATTATAAAAAATTTATATTCTTTCAGTTAATTAAATCTTAGACCTATGGTCCCCTAACGTCCTCAACTAAGAAAAGTGGCCCACGTGTCCTCCAACTTTAAAAAAGTGGTCCTAAGGTCCAAACGTTTTTTGGGAATCACTGCTATACATCATTCATGCATGTTTGTATGTATGTGCAGGGTGTGTTTAAAAAAAAAGACCCCATAAGATTTTTCCCAATATCCTGGCCAGAAGTAAGAATTTCTAAATCCAAGTTTACACGCTTAACTGCAATTCATATTTACGTACAACACCAAAATATTTCAAGTAGAACAAAAGTTCTATCACTTTAAGTGAGTCCACCCACTGCTTCTTGACGATTCAAAAACATAACCAAACACAAAGCAACAAAAAAGAGATTAAACAGTACTTTGCTAATTTTTTTTATGTCTTTGACACTTTGGGCATTTTATATTTTTTTTAAAGATATTTCACTTTATCGTTTTAACAAAAAAGTTATTATTCTGACAGATAATAAAAAAATATTATTTACCAGTAGGGTCACCCACTTGCTAAGTGACATCACAGCGAAGGGCACCTGCCAGCTACGATGGTACCTTTTCTGAAAATTTACGATAATAATTATTGTCTGGCAATATCAAGAGTATTTTATAACATAATAATTATATTATCATTTGAGATGAGATCTAAGAAAATCGCATTTATGCAACTTTCTGTTGCGTTATGCTTTTTGAGTCTTCAAAAAACAGTAGTTGAACACCTTAAAAGAGATATGACTTTTGATTTATTTGGAATATTTTAGTGAAATTTGGCAGTCCTTCGAAAACATATATGAATTGACTTTTAGCCTTTATTTAGAAATTCGTACTTCTGGCCAAGATGTCGACAAAAACCTTAGTGGTCTTTTTATGTATGTATGTACATACATGCATACATACATACATACATACATGCATACATACATACATACATACATACATACATACATACATACATACATACATACATACATACATACATGCATACATACATACATACATACATACATACATACATACATACATACATACATACACACACACACACACACAAACATTCTCAGATGGATGCCATTAGCACGTGACTACAGCAAAGGTCACAGCCTACACTGACCTGGATTCCATTTTGTCAAAGCCAACAGCACAAAAGCGAAGACACTCCGCAACATCACTCGGACCATCCCGGTCAGTCGAACGAGCACACCCTCCTCCTTCGACCGATAGACGAATGCTCCCTTTGAACAACGAACGAACGATCCCTTCGAGACGGCGACGCCCGCTTCCATCCGCAACCGGAAACGAACTAGAGTGACGTCATCATAATCGCCATCCGATCCACCAATCGCTGACTCGAATCGGTTACCATGGTTTCGTTGGTGCGCATGCGCAGTCGCCACATCTTCTTCCTCGTCGTAGTCGTCTACTTCCTCGTTCGTCCGCCATCTGCCGACGAAAAATGGCGCGACACTTAGCGGCGAAATCTATAACTACCAGTAACCGGATATATGTTTTTCGGTTGGCGAAGATGGTGGTGGTATACCGGTGGTGGTGGTGTTGGTGATGATGTCTCCGTGCTGGTGGTGTGCGGTGCTACGGTGTAAGGTGGACAGCATAGAAGATGGATTCCATCTTTTCCATTAGCAGCAGACGACTTCCAACCCCGCGCATCACTCGCTCTCCAGTGCGCATGCGCCGCGGCTCCAGTGCGCATGTGCGGCGACGTCTCTGTAAAGGCGTGTGGTCGACGTTGCCTGTTATTATATAAGCCACTGATGCTCACCCATCGAAAGATGTGCATATATATATATATACATATATATATATATATGTGTGTGTGTGTGTGTGTGATATATACATATGCATTAATACTAGCATGTATATAGATGTATGCATATATATATGCATATAATATATATATATGACCTCGTATGTGTATATAAATATATACATATGCATATGAATATCCATTTGTGTACATTTATGTACAGACTATATATAAGGAACTGCATACTGGAGAGAGATCAATAGTCGCCAAACGGACTGTCGCCCGCCCGCCCACGGCCAGCCTCCCGGCTGCAGAGGCAGAGACGGTACCTCCTTGGGTGGACGCTGCCTGCTGCTGCTGATGCTGCTGGCCAGGATGATGATGATGATGATGCTGTGTGGGGCTTCGTCCGTCCATCACTGGCCGAGCGCATGCGCGCCGCATAAGTTGCTGAAGCTGGTCATGGTGTCACTGTTTGAGAGAGGATGGATGGATGGACTGAACGCAGCAAGAACGAATTCATCAGAGGAGGAAGGAGGGAGGAAGAGTAGGAGGAAGGGAGGAGGAGGAGGAGAAGAAGGAGAAGGAGGAAGGTGGAAGAGGACGAGGAGGATCAGAAAAAGAAGAGAAAGGAGGAAGAGGAGGTAGAGGAAGAAGTGGAGGAGGACGATGAGGAGGAGGAGAAGGAGGAGGAAGATAAGGAGAAGGAAGAAGTGGTGTAGAAGGAGGAAGAGGAAGAGGAGGAAGATTAAGCGGAAGAGAACGAGGCGAATGGAAAAATAGAAAAAGGAGGAAAATGAGGAAGAGGAGGTAGAGGAAGAGGAAGTGAAGAAGGACGATGAGGAGGAGGAAGAAGAATAGGAGGAAGAAGAGGAGGAGGAAGAGGAGGAGAAGGAGGAAGTAGTGGAGAAGGGGGAAGAGGAGGAGGAGGAGTGAAAGAAGAAAAAGGAAGAGGAGAAAGAGGAATAGGAGGAGGAGGACGACGACGAAGAGGAGCAGAAGGCGAAGAGCGAGGAGGATTAACAGGAATGAGAAAGAGTATGATTGTGGCGCTTCGTTTTCTGTCATTCGTCTCTTATCTATTTCCCTCACTTCATCCTTCCACTTATTCTTCTCCACCTCCATCCGAACTCTTTATAACTTCCTTTTTCCATCGTTCTGCAGCTTTGATCTCATACAGCCAGTTAACTAGCTCTCTTCGAAACCGATCACAAGATTTTCAGTCCATCCTTCTACCGTCTGTCCTTGCGTCCTTCTGTCTCTCCTTCCATCCTTCTGTATATCTTTGTCCGTCCGTCCATTAGTCCGTCTTTATGTCCTAGTGTATCTCTGTACGTTTGTCCGTCCGTCCGTTCTTCTGTCCGTCATTCGGTGTATCTGTCCGTTGTTTACTTCTGCCAAATCGGTTCCGGGAGGATTGCTGTTCCGTGAATAATGTAATTGGGTCACGTGACGAAATGGATTCGGAAATAAATAGGAATTCTTTTTCGACGATTAATTAAGTGTAAGTGCGGGTTGTATGAGTACACAAACTGCATAATTACTGACTGCATGAGTACAGATTGCATAATTACTGACTGTATGAGTACAGATTGCATAAGTAATGACTGCATGGATACCGATTGCATAAGTACCAATTGAAGAAGTACGGCTTGCAGAATAATAAAGATTGCAGTGATCGCATATTGCGTACGCGCAGACCGCTCTACATGTTCCTTAAGAAGCTAAAAAATGTTTTATTGGCCGAGGTTGGACCGGGAGCGATTCTGAGTAGCCTACCTTGAAGAGGCGCTATATAAATTTTCGAAATAAACAAACAAATAAATAAATAAATATCTGATTTTAAGTAGTGACAGTATGAATTGAGACTGCATGAGGATATGTCTCTTACAGCGGGCAACTGAATAACCTTCTATTTTAAATAGGTCGATCTACATCCAATCTTGTGGTATAGTGGCATGTTCGTCGCCTTGCCGCCGAAGGATTGCAGGTTCGAATCCACCTCAAGTCGCCGCTTAGGGACCTTTGGGCAAGTCCTTCACTCGCAATTGCTCACCGCTTCGGTGTGAAACTCCGATTCAGTGTCCGTTCTGTAGTCGGGAGCGCCTCTGAGTAGTAAGCTTGAAGGGGCGCTATAACAAATGTGCATACAAACAACCATACAAGCAATCGCTAATAATTTTTATTGTTTCCTTGATCTTCGGTTCATGTGACAAAGAGTAAATTGCCTACAATTCTTCATTCTCTTGAGCCAATGAGTGAAAAGGGGGATAGATATCGCACTATATCAAATATTTGACGCCACATCATTTCTCCGTGCGTCCGCTATAATATATAAAGGGTGCGTCAAAAAGCCCCACAGGTCTTTTGCCAATTATCTTGGCCAAAAGTAAGAATTTCGAAATGAGATTTCACAGGCTTATAGACAATTCATATTTACACATGATGGCCAGATTTCATAAAAATATTTCAAACAGAACAAAAGTTATATCACTTTCAGTGAGTTCATCCACATTTTCTGACGATTCAAAAGCGTAACGCAGCAAAAAGTAACAAAAACGTGATTTTATTGGCGCACCCTGTATATACTTCTATATGTATAATCTTCTCGTTTCTGCTCGTCGGTGTGCTTGTCTGGAGAGCGACTTTAGGATGATGCTGCATCTGCAATCGATGTGCGAAAGAGTTGACTTATGTGAGGCCGTGAGAGGTCGACGCAACGAAGGGGAATAGCGGGATGAAGTCGACTGGCGAGACGAAGGGGAAAACGGGACAAAGGGGAACAAAAACGAAGTGTGCCGTGTCCGCGAGAGAGAGAGAGAGAGAGAGAGAGAGAGAGAGAGAGAGAGAGAGACAGACAGACAGACAGACAGACAGACAGACAGACAGACAGACAGACATAGACAGAGACAGAGACAGAGACACAGACAGACAGACAGAGACAGAGACAGAGACGACAGAGACAGAGACAGAGACGACAGAGACAGAGAGAGAGACAGACAGACAGACAGACAGACAGACAGAGAGAGAGAGAGAGGCTGCAGGGCGACGGAGATAGGCGAGGCAGAGACGTCGCTCGGACGAGCCGACATTGTTCGGTCCCCGAAAGGAAGAAAGATTAGTTGTTGTCACGGTCCGTTGATTTGCCTCCGTCGCATCTGCAGGATCCGCCCAAGAGGAGGAATTGCGGAATTAGCGTATAGCCTACACAGACGATGGAGAAGTCTATGCTGTAATCAGAGAATATTGTAGACTAAAAATATATGCAGTATCATACAATATATGACTGTAATTATATCTTTGTGTGTGTGCGTGTGTGCGTGTGTGCGTGTGTGCGTGTGTGCGTGTGTGTGCACCCAGAAAGCACGTGCCCACACCCATACATTGCACACGTACACACACGCGCGCGCGCGCGCGCGCGCGCGCACACACACACACACACACACACACACACACACACACACACACACACACACACACACACACACACACTCAATTACCCATGTGTGTACATACGACATGTATTGTGGTATACTGTCCCACTAATACAGTGCGCATGCTAAAGAGCTGCCCTGGGCAGTTGGCAATCTCATTGATCTAAACGAGTGCGACCAAGTCTAGCTATGAATTTACTTTTTTATAATAATAATTATGTGCTCTATTGAAAACAATTGTGTAAAAATAAATATGCGCTGCACGCCCATGCACGAGCGCACGCAGAAGTGTTTATAGCAGAGGAATTGCAAAGCACAATGTGCTTCACGGTTATATTTTTGGAAAGAGCCTAAAAATGCAAAGCAGGAGATTTTAAAAGAGGTTTCTTACTGTAAAATTCTCACAATTGTTCACTTTGTTAGCCTGTTATACTATAACAGATTTAGGGTGAAGAAAGGAATTTAAAACCTCAAAATATTAGTTTAAAAAGGTGTCGTTTTCAAGAGTAGGAGCAAATGCCTTCTTTGCGGGCGTCCATGGCCCACTGCACCGCGCGAGAGCTAAGCATGCCTAGTTTTGGTTTTATTTTGTTCTGAACGTTTGGGAATTGGAAATAAATTTCTTACTTACTTTTATCCCGCAGTTTCAAGGCCTGGATAGATGGGTGTCAACGGCCGTCGTTCTATCACTGTCTGCACAGGTCAATACATCAAGTAAGGTAAGGCTGCCGACCGTTATAGGTACGTAACTGCTCCAGCACCGTTTTAGCCTTATTAGTCGTCGTTTATAAATGTATGTCAGATGAAGAGTTCCCGCAAAGGTCAGCGGTTGACCGATGTGTCATTGTGCGTCGGGGGTCATCCAATATCCACCCTAGACGAGGACTATATATAATATTCATATATATATATATATAATATATATATATATATATGTATATATATTTTATATATATATATATATATATATATATATATATATATATATGCGGAGGGATATCATATGCAGCCGCAAGTTGAAGACCGTCCTAATGATACAATGATAGTCAATTTCTGTAGCGCCTTGATTTTACTTTCTCTCTCTCCACTTAATGAATCACCGTAAACTCCTTATTACGTCCACGTCATTTCAACAGTGAAATTTCACGTTTCGACTTGACATAGGTTATGGTTATGGTTACCCATAGGTTATAGGTTATGTCATAGTGTTGTTATAGGTTGTCGGCCGTCCCATCTTTTTGCTTCACAAGTATGTAGGTGTCCCTATTAGCGGGGTCAGTGATCCCTTCAGGGCCCATCCTTGTGGCCATTCCCAATTGAATATGTTACGTGTAATTTTGTTTGACTGTAATAAGTGATTGGTTACAAAATAAAATGATTTGATTTTTTTTATATTTGATGACTTTGTCAATTATTAATTAATGTGACTGTAGTTTATCAATGCTGGTCAATCTCTGTAATGAATTGCTCAGATAAACACATCGAGTTTTGTCCATTTAGATCTAAAATTAAATCAGTTATACGACGGGATCTCTGGAACATTCCCTAGGTGGCGCTAGTTCATCTGCGTCTGACGCGAACTTTTATTAATTATAATTATTATTTAAACATGGCGTTAAGCAGCAGATGTAATTCGACATAGTTTATTATATTATTTATTATGTTATACCATAACAATAATACAATAATAATATTTATGTTATTTATTTGTTTTAATATTAATTTTTTAGGGATATTAAATTTATTTATTAATATTATTTATATTGTATTATATCATATCATATTATATTATATTGCAATACATTACATTGCATTACATTCATTACATTATTATATTATATTATATTATATTATATTATATTATATTATATTATATTATATTATATTATATTATATTATATTATATTATATTATATTACATTATATTGTATTATATCATATTATAATTATATTATATTGTATCATATTATATTATTTTTTGGCTACCTGCTGCTAACAGATTGTCTGACAATGTCTGAGTGTTCGTCTTACTGCGTAGACTAGAGTGTTGTTAAACATTCGATAATGCGTATAATTATATATACAGTGATCTGCAACAGTTTTAGACACCTTTAATACATTTTCACCAGCACTATGTAGGGTGGTTATGAAGGATTTTCTTTCTCTACGTCTTCTGCTATAGTCAGGAACTCCGCCACTGGTTGCACTCTGCCTGTGCCAGTCTTTGAGGATCCTGTGTGGGCTGTGGCCGAGTGGGTTGTAGCCCGCTCGCCGCGCCGGCGGAGCGGGTTCGATTCCCCGGTCGGATCTTTACATACTGCGGGTGGCTCGGTCGCAAAATAAACGTGGAGTCGACGCTGAAATCATCTTCGAAATGAAAAAGAGTCGTTAAACCCAAACATTTCATTTTTGATTTTCTTTCTCTACGTCTTCTGCTATAGTCAGGAACTCCGCCACTGGTTGCACTCTGCCTGTGCCAGTCCCAAGCCCGGATAAAGGAGGAGGGCGTCGCTAATGGTCTTTGTTACCACACAGTGACATTAAACTGAAAATGCCGCCGCTAGTCAGGACAGAATGTCCAATGTCGCCACTCCTCCCTCCGCTGGGCCTTCTCATTTAGTCTTTGATATCCCATTGTCTCCATGATCGTCGAGTCCAACACCATCCGCCGTGGTCTTCGTCTTGTTCGTTTCCCTTAGATTTTTATGCAGGGTAAAGTAGAGAAATTACGGAAAATCATAAAGAGTGCCGTTAAAGAGAACTAACTAACTAGCAAACCAATGAGTAAACTCTGTCACTAACTAGGTCTACTTTTGAAAGTGCCAGTCCTAAGTCTGCAAATAAAAGGAGGTCGACATTGGTCATCTTTACTAGGATTCAGGGTCGTTAAACAGTGTAAGGCCTAACCAGTAACCAGCCATTCCAATTATAGGGGAGATGAGTTCACAAGACTCGCCGATGGTAGGAAGTGGACATAAAAAAGCAAGAGAAAAGAAAAGAAAGGAGAAGACTTAGTGTTCGTCTTGCTGCGCAGGGTGTCGTTAAACACTCGATAATACGTGTACAATGAATCAACATTTGAACTCTGCCACTGATCGCACTCTGCCAGTGCCAGTCCCAAGCCAGGATAAAGGAGCTCTAGGGGCGTCGCTAATGGTCTTTGTTACCACACAGTGACGTTAAACTGCAACTACACACACACACACACACACACACACACAACATTTGTTAGACACCTTAATGGGGTAACCTCAAGTCGCAGGAGGGGGGGGGTAGGACGAAATCGATTTCAAACAACCCAGAGGGCAACTCGATAGTGCAATCCCCCCCCCCCCCCCCCCGGTAAGAAAAACGCGATTTCAAGTAATGTGAAGTGGAGAAATCCCTACACCGAAGGTTGGGACACATCCTTTGTATCCAACGCCTTAGCCCATTGTCTCTTAAATTTACCTGTGGGCGCGGTGGTGTAGTGGGTATGTTCGTTGCCTTGCAGCCGGAGGGCTGCAGGCTTGAATCCACCTCAAACCGTCTCGTATAGGAACCTTGGACAAGTCCTTCTCTCGCAATTGCTCAACGCTTCGGCGTGAAACTCCGATTCAGTGCCCGCGTTGAAGTCGGGAGCGCTTCTGAGTAAATTTCTTTAAGGGGCGCAATAACAAGTGCACATGCATACAGCGTCTTGTAATGATGCCATTCGTCCTTGACATGACGTCGGCGCTAAATAAATATCAGTGAACTAAATAGTATGATCATAGCCCTAAAAACAATGAATTTTGCTTATTAGGACAAGATCGATGTCACTGCCTATGGCAATCAAAATAATATTTGGTTAAATTTTGGATGAATCAATGTTGTCTTTAGACACCTTTGAAACGCTGTGAACTAATGTCATATAATTATTATATAAATGCACACTACATTTCAGTGATTCATAAACAGAGATTATTGTTGATAATTATAATTATAACATAAAATTTTCGATACTGTGAATGGTAAGGCTGTACGCCGTGCAAAAATTTATTTCTGTCTATTGGGCATCGGCATGACCTATTGAGGGTGGTGGTTTGTTTTGAGTGTTTTAACGCTCCCCGAAAAGAAATAATGTAAAGATAAAAACATGCATTCACTAACATACCATGCAAGAACTAAGGGGTGCTAATTTTGAAGCATTTAATTCTTTGTGAAATGTTAAAACAGACTAGATCACGACGATAATCTAATCATGACGATAATCTAATGATGATGATGATGACGATAATGATGATGATGAGGTGGATGATGATGATGATGATGATGATGATGATGATGATGATGATGATGATGATGATGATGATGATGATGATGATGCTGTGGCAGCTGCTGAAGTTCTGAATAATTATTTCAGTTGAGTAACCCACCTACCCTTCGCCTTAAGCAAATTCCTGGCTACGATACTTGTAGTCATAAGTTATTAGAAATCTATATAGATCTATCCAAATAATTATGTGAACACTGCCACTGTTTGCGCCCTGGTAGTGCCAGCCCCATGCCTGGAAAAGGAGGAGGGCGTCGCTAATGATCTTTCCAATCACACAGTGTCGTTAAACTAAGGCAACCGAAGCTGTGTGTGTGTGCGCACGTGTATGTGTGTGCGTGTGCGTGTGCGTGTGCGTGCGCGCGCGCGCGCGTGTGTGTGTGTGTGTGTGTGTGTGTGTGTGTGTGTGTGTGTGTGTGCGTGTGCGTGTGCGTGTGTGTGTGTGTGTGTGTGTGTGTGTGTGTGTGTGTGTGTGTGTGTGTGTGTGTGTGTGTGTTACCAAAAGTCTGCCTCTTTTTGTCACAAGCTGTCGTTGAACTCTTTATTCAACATCCTCCAACTGATAAGCTTCTGCATCAAAACCGTGTCTCTTGCTCATTATACGAATTCATCTACATGCTTTCCCGATGTGCGATTTTGTGACATTCACCATCTCTACAATTAATCGCACGGAGAAAAAAATTAAATGGAACTTCTATGTGGGAATAGTCTCTTTCAAAAGTCAGCCCGCACCAATTATACCTTGTATCCTCTGTGTCCACCACCCAATCTGACTATGCACAGCATGCAGTTTTCCATTCTTTTAGCTATAGATTTAGAATAATTATTTCCCATTGCGATCGCATCGCAATCACTGCAGTCTTTAAGGATCTTCATTCGTCAGATGATATGAAATTTCTCAAATCTTCGATAGATTCCGGTACATTAACCAACTCCAATTCGTGAAGACAGGAAGTGACAGGGAAAAGCTGACATCAAATCGTCTCCATCCATGGGGTCTTTTATTTGGTGTAGGACCTGCCCGGATCGACACCTTGGTTAGCGTATACCGTCCCTGTAACGTGTTTTGTAACGATACCATCTCTTTGACGCGGCAACGGTGACACGGCAACGGTGTCAAATGGACATTATCAAAATAAATACTATATTATTTTAAGTAATGAATTTTTACCGTTAAGATAAAGTCGCTGTCACTGCCCCTGGCAATCGAATGATTTTGCTGCTAAACGCCGGATGATTCAAAGTCCTGCTTAGAAACCTTTAAAATGCTTCCAGCAATGCTATAATAAAAGCACGCGGCGTCTTTATGCTAATTTTTTCATTTTTAATTTGATCATTCCCAACTTTTACATCAAAATTTGATATCCTGCATTTCTTAGTAAACAAAACTCTTACAGTTTTACCAATAGAAATTTTAAAACCGTTCTTATTGCACCATGCATCGATTGCATTTAGGGACAATATGTTAATGTTGTTTGATAACTAAATGCATATAATTATTTCGATTGGGGTGTCTGATTGTATTGGCTAAATACCTGTCTGAACGTATACAAATGGAATACCAACTTTATTTTGGGTTGGTATGCATGACAAAGATATCAATTGAAATGTACTAAAGAGTTTGGACCATATATAAATGTTGAGAACAATCTGCTGAAATATCTGTATTACTAAAAAAATTGCATGTTAATCTGCTATTAATTTGTTTATGAATTTCTTTTACTCAAATGATGATATCGATGATCGATTGAATATTCAGATTAGTCATTAAGAAAAGATTGTGACATTTGTTGCTTGTGACGATTACGAGTAGTGAAACATATTAATGAATTTATAGAAGCAAAAGATAAATTGTATCTTAAAATATGTGGTTGATGTTATTAACTGTAGGTTACAACATTTTCTGTTTAGCAATGAACACTTATGACATTGGAACGTTATGTCGAGACAACATGGAATGATGTATATTGGACCCGATTAATTCAGTTTTACTCCACTGTATATGTTGTAAATTGTCGTCAACGGCCTTTGATGTCATACGACGACGTTAAACCTTGGAGAAATAAATAAAATTTATGATTATGATCGATCACATAACCTTAAAATAAGCAAGGCCGTAGTATGCAAAAAGAAGTTTATATAGACGGAAACGACCATCTATAAAAATAAAGAGAAGGTTTTGTGTGTCTGAAACCCCGCCCCTGGTTGCACTCTGCCAGTGCCAGTCCCAAGCCTGTATAAAGGAGGATGGCGTCGCTAATGGTTTGTGTTACAGAACAGTGACGTTGATCTGCAAATACCACCTGTGTGTCTGTCCAGGGCTGTTTTTAATGAATTTGTAGAACTGCACAACCCGTTCTTTCCTTTCCCATTCTCCATGGTAAATTACTTCTAATCGGAGGACAATGACCTTTTTGCTAGTTTTAACTGTACAGAAGTGCCTATACAACTGCACAAATCCATTTAGAACTGCACATTTTGTGTACAACTGCACGTTAAAAGAAAACCCTGAAACCCCGGATGATTCAGAGTCCTGCTTAGAAACCTTTAAAATGCTCTCCAGCAATGCTATAATAAAAGCACGCCGCGTCTTGATGATTAATATGATCGATCAGTCAACAATAAATAAGCAAGGCCATAGTATGCAAAAATAAGTTCATATCGACGGAAACAACCATCTGTATAAATAAAGAGAAGATTTTGTGTGTCTGTCTGTCTGTTTGACGGAGATGCATTTCGACAGTTTAGCACCTTTTCACTCCAAACCTTCACTACTGTGTCCGTCTCGGCATGGGACACCCAGTGGAGGGGTTCACGAATCTCTGCCACCATGGGAGCCAGGCCGCCAGGGTGGGTGGGGGCAAAAACCATCATTTTCGCCACTTTTTCAGCCGTTGCCATACATATTTTCACGCTTATTCATCTGAAACGTTACAGCAAAACAGATTTTTACACGGGCCACCTCGCCTCCACCCACCACACACCCCGGCCCGCATGGGCCGGGTGGGCAGGGGGTGGAAGAAATTTTTCCCGAAACCAAAATTTCACGGGTGACGGACCGGTGGAGGTCGAAGTCTAGTGGGGTGGGGCGGGGTGGGGGTGGAGGGGTGGGAGGAGAAAATTTCCCGAAAATATCCAAATTCCATGGGTGGCGTACCGGTGGAGATCGGAGTGTGGTGGGGGAGGGGTGGAAGGAGGTGGTAGGTGGGAGGTGGGGTGGAAGGGGTGGGGTTGGGTGTGTGAGGTGGATGGGTTGGGGGGAGTTTTACCGAAAACCCAAATTTCACGGGTGGCGTGCCGATGTAGGTCGGAGTGTGGTGTGGTGTTGTGGGGGGGGGGCGATGTGTGGGGTGCGGTTGGGCGGGGTGGGGTTGTGGCCGGGAGCAGGTTATGCATTATGGCAAAATCTGTCGACGGCAATGGCCTTTGTTGCCACACTTCTGTCGCTCAACTCTGGATCCATCCAACCAATTGATATACCTTAAAAACTTTTCTCTGGCACATTCATTTGCATTCATCTAAACCTTTTCCGCTGTGCATTTTCATGACGTTCACCATCCCTACAATTAATTTCAAGGAGAGTAAAACAAGAAGGAAGAAAGGAAGGAAAAGCCGGGAATTACGACGGAAGACGACTAAAGAAATGAAAGAGAAAATTATTCTGTAGATGATCTGTTGTTTAAAACGATATGTAAATATATTGAATATTCTATATAATAATATTCCCCAAGGACATATATTACCGTGATAGATAACAAGCTAGACACGAAGGTGGGACAAATCCAGCCCCAAGTCATGAGCACAGGGAAAAGTCTACCTCCAATCATCCCAGTGGGGTTTCTAGTTGGGTATAAGAGCATAGTATGCGCTAGCAAAGGGCCTACCCGACACAACTCTTTTGGACAACACAGCTTAACATATTTCTTCTGTAATGTACAGCGCTGCGTAATGGTGCCAATCGTCCTTGGCATTACGCTGGCGCTAGATAAAGGTTGCCACATTTAGTAATATGATAATAATTAAAAGCAATAAAATCTTACAGTTTAGATGATGGTGATTATGGCAGTCGAAATGATCTGTTCAAAGTTAGATATGTCAAAGATCTGCTTAGACACCTTTTACATGCTGTTGACGAATATTAGATATTATACTGACAACATAAACTGAACATCTTTATCGAAAATCAGGTCACTTGCTGTGATTTATATATTCATCCTAAGTGTTTTTCAGGTGTGTATTTTGATGGCTTTCATAGTCCCGACAATAATAATTATTCGTCTCATAATAATTATTATGTCCCACGGTCGAATTCTGTGTAGAAATTTGACTCCAATCGAAAAGTCAGCCCTCGTCAATTTCTTTGTATTCCCTGTGTCGATCATCCGATCCGAGCGGTTTTCCATTGACCGAAACGTTCGTTCTAGCCATCATTTATAACATGAACTGGTAAAGCATTATCAGCACCCTCTCGCCTTGACACATGCCCTTTCTCTCGAGGTTTGTTCTGATAGATTAATTAATTTATTCTTTTGTTGTGATCAATGCACATTGCACAATGCCTCGTCGTGTCTGACCAAATAACTGTGGACTAGCTGTATATCCACAGAAATTGCTCCTTTACCGTTGAACGAGTAACTCCGGCTTCAAATAAGCCTACGCCTATAAGCAGCAATCCGTGCGCCCATGCGATGCAATATACAACTGAAATTTGATGATGCCCTTCTCACAAAGCTCAGAAGTGCATTTTGAAGTCGCATGACCATATTATGCAATCTATAGGTAAACAGGAACAGATAAGTTTTTTGTTTAGCTTAGAACGAAAGACAGTTTCCCTAATAGGGTTGCAAACCAGGGCCGGATTAAGGCATGTTCGACATGGTCTGCCGAACAAGGGTAGTTTGGAAGGTAGGATGGATGGATGGATGGATATGCACCTCCTTTATAACCCACGGCTTTGCCATGCAATTGCCTCTGAAATATACTTTGTGGTGTGCGGTAGTGTAGTGGGCATGTTCGTTGCATTGCAGCCGGAGGGTTGCAGGTTCGAATCCACCTCAAGCTGCTTCGTAGGAACCTTGAGCAAGTCCTTCTCTTGCAATAATTGCTCAGCACTTCGGCGTGAAACTCCGATTCAGTGTCCGTTCTGTAGTCGGAGCACTTCTGAGCAGTTCTCTGAAGTGGCGCTATAACAAGTGCACACACATACAGCGGTTTTTTTATGATGCCATTCGTCCTCAACATGACATCGGCGCTAAATAAGTATTAGTGAACTAAATAATGAATTTTGCTTGTTAGGACAAGATCGATGTCACTGGCTATGGCAATCAAAATAATATTTTGTTAAATTTTGAATGAATGAAAGTTCTCTTTATAGACACCTTTGAAATCGTGTCAACTAATGCTATATAAAAAATGCAAGCACACCGCATTAAATTGATTCATAACCAAGGATATTTAACATAAATATCGTTACTACGAAAAGCAAGGCTGTATAACGTGCAAAATAATTTCTGTCTGCACCATCGGCCGTGTTGAGGGTGGTGGTGTGTTTTGAGTGTGTGAAAATCCTCACCCGAAACGAAACAATGTAAAAAATTACATAATGCATTTACTAAACACGATGCAAGATATAAGGGGATTTAATTTTGAAGCTCTTAATAATTTCTATGTGATATTTTTGAAAATATGACAGACTTCTGTGAATTTCGATTGCTATAATATTATGACCTATGGAATACTTTGTGATGGGCATTTTTTGTGTCTTGTGCTTTTGTGTGTTCTTTTAATTGTATTTATGGGGCAGATGTGTAATTTACCTGTTTTTCATTAGAACTTTGACAAATTTCACGTGCAATATGATAGCCCGGATTATAAAAGTCTTACGATGGTCTCACTCTAAAACATTCCACAGGGAGCGCTAGTTGATTTGTGTTTGTTGCGAACTTGGGTGAACTTGATATCTGCTATAGCAGGTGTGATTGCACATAATTTGGATACTTTAACTTTCTACAAGTAACAACATGAGAATTGATGAAATATAACTTTGGTCATGATCAGTTGGTGTGTGCAAAGAAGACTTTGCTGTGGCGCCTTAAGAAAGACTCGGGTTGATCCGCCCCAACGTTCACAAGTTCTCGCTCTGGGTTGCATACCATCTGAGCTTTACTGTCGCTAAACACTCGATAATATACAATGTCTTAGTTCGACACCTTTAATAATTGTTTCACGATGGCTATATAACTGAATAAAATAGACAAGCAGGACAATCATACTATGCGACTTATCCCAAATCAAAACAAGCGACGCTAAATAGGAAATAACTATACTATCCAAAGAACAAGCAACATGTTACAACATAACATTACTACGTATACTGTTTGCCTATGATGCCACGTGGTAGTGGAAGTTCCATGCCTGGAGAAATAAGGAGGTCGACGTTGAATATCTTTGCTATTATTCAATATCGTAAAATGAATTCATTGTCCTTCGGTGGAAAGGGCTCATCCTCTCCGAAGGATGAGGGAAATGAGAACAGGAAGGAAGAAAGGAAGAATAACGCCCCAAACTATTTATAGTTTAGAACAACATGCAAGTGATATTCCAGATAGCCTATAAAGGATTTTTCATTGAACTTTTATCACCGTGATAGATAACCAACGAGAGGGAGCGTAGCAAGTCCAACTCCAGTTCGTGAGCACAGGAAAAGTTTACCTCCACTCATCCCAGCGGGGTCTTCTTTTTGGGTGTAGGGTCAATCCGGCACAACTCTCTTTGACCACAGAGAAGAATTTGTTCAGCGCTGTACGTGTGAAAGATCTGCTTACACACCTTTGAAACGTTGTCAAATAATGTTTATATAATTAAGCTTACTGCATAATTATTGCCACTTTAATAATTATACAACGTTCTGTAATGACAACTACACCACTGTTTGGACTCCGACAGTGCCAGTCCCAAGTCTGGATAAAGGAAAAGGGCGATGATCTTTGTAATCACAGTGTCTATAAACCTGAAACCACTTACTTACTGACGACATCGATCGTCCTTGATATACGCTGGCGCTAGATAAAGATTACCAAAATTAATAATATAATTATAATCAAATGCGATGAGTTTTTACAGTTCATGTAAAGGTCGACGTCGCTAGCCGTGGCAATCGAACAAATTGTCAGCGCTGGACATGTGAGATATCTGTTTAGTGTTTACACACCTTTGAACCGTTGTCGACTAATTCTATATTAAGCTTTCTGCGACTAGAAAGAACCTATTCGACCAAACGGTGGCTCCTGCCGTAATTTATGTATTAATCAAGCGTGAATTTCAGGTGTGCGTTTTGAACTTTGATGGCGTTGTCCCTCCCGACAACAATTCATCTCACGTTGAACCGGTATGTTTTTGTAGAGAAAGCCCATCGAAAGTCAACCCTCGACAAATTTCTTTGTATTCCTGTCTCTATCACCCGACCCGACCGATGGTTTGGCGCAACATTATCTCAAGTCTCCCAAGTCTTTTTTCTCCTTCGTGGTTGGGCTGGGAGCGCCTCTGAGTAGTTTCTTTAGGGGGCGCTATATAAATGCTCTGAATGAATGAAAACAATATGACAAAAATTTCATTAAAACTATAAGCCAGTAAAATTGAAACTCCGCCACTGGTTGCACTCTGCCAGTGCCAGTCACAAGTCTGGATAAAGGAGGAGGGCGTCGCTAATGATCTCTGTTATCACACAGTGTCGTTAAACCTGAAACAACTTACTTACTGACGACATCAATCGTCCTTGACATATGCTGGCGCTAGATTAAGATCACCAAACGTAATAATATAATTATAATCAAACGTGATGAATTTTTACAGTTCAGATAAGGTCGGCGTCGCTGCTAGCCGTGGCAATCGAAAGAATTTGTTCAGCGCTATACATGTGAAAGATCTGTTTACACACCTTTAAAACGTTGTCGACTAATTCTATATAAATAAGCTTACTGCGAATATAAATGACCTATAAACAAATTGGAGGCTCCTACCGTAATTTATGTATTGATCGCGAGTGAATTTCAGGTGTGCGTTTTGAACTTTGATGACGTTGTTCCTCCCGACAACAATTCGATCATCTCACGTATTCGGTAGAGAAACTCCATCGAAAGTCAACCCTTCATAAATTTCTTTGTATTCCTGTCTCTATCACCGACCCGACCGATGGTTGCGTGCAACATTATCACTAAAACTATGAGCCAGTAAAATTGAAATCTCTCACATCTTCGATGGATTCAAATGTTTTATTATCCGTTGTTTGAATATTTTGTACACTATTTTCTCTAATTCACTTTTCGTTTGTATATATATACATATATTATATATGCATGTATACTAGTTAAGATGCTATTTTTGTGTTATTCATTTCAAATTCGGCCGTTTTTTCATTTGTTTCTTTCAACGCTCTCAGGTGGCCCTGGCTAGTGGGACCTTCGACCCCTTTTGGGTCTCCTGGATATGCCAACATGTTTGCTACTCTGATATAATTTGCGAAATGTTACGATTATTGGTTGCCGAATTAAATGTTAAGTTATGTTATGTTAAACTTTTCCATTGCTAGTAGTATTGCAGCTGCAGTTTAACATCACTGTGTGATAACAAAGATCATTAAAGACGCCCTCCTCCTTTATCCAGGCTTGGGACTGGCACTGGCAGAGTGCAGCAGTGGAGTAGTAATCCATTGCACGTTTCTTCAGTTTCTTGTATAATTGTTAAACTCTTATTTAAGAGGTAATCAAGGCTTCGATGTAGTTTGAATGAGTGTTGACAATTTCGTCTTTTATGCGTGGGATTTTATTTGCCCCTTTTGTTTTCTCTTTCTGTTCTGGCTCATTTTATTCGTTCATCTGTACATTCATCCATTCGTTCACTCGTTAAGTAAGCGAGTAATTAATTCTTTTGTTCTGATAGATTAATTAAAATAATTCTTTGTTCCGGCAGATTAGTTAAATTATTCTTGGTACAGTGCCTCCTCATGTCTGACAAAAATAAAAGTAATTATTATAGCCACGGAAATTACTCCTTTAGTGTTGAACGAGTATCTCCCGCTCGCCCCGCCCCGCCCCGCCCCGCTTACCTAAATAGGGTTTACGCCTGTGTACCAAGGCACAGTGGCGGCGCTAGGGGGGGCGGGGGGCTTGGGGGGGCTAAGCCCCCCCTACAAGAGGCTCAGCACCCCTAAAAAAATGACCATCTGAAGTATTTCACATTGAAATATCCACGATTTTGGTCGACGACTAAAAAATAAAAAAAATAAAAAATAAAAGTTCGTCAGAAATTTTGGCGGCGAAAATGGAAAATTTGGCCGCGGGCTTCAGCCCCTCCAAAACTGAAATCCTGGCGCCGGCACTGCCAAGGCATGCATGCATACAATATAATACAATGCAACTGAAATTTGATAATGCCCTCCATACGTTGCTCAGATGCATGTTGAAGTTGGAAAACCATAAATAAAATATGGAATCATAATTATTATATAACTAGACTGGAACAGGTAAGTTTTTTAGTTTTGAGTGATAAACAGTCTCACTAACACGAGAATGCAGAGAGTTCCAGACGAAAAAATTAGCTGATAGCTGATGTGAAAGAACGAGAAGCGTATCATGAACTAGGCCAGCAGGCCTACATACTTTCCAGCAGATGTTGAGGGAAGAGAGGAGCGACCATTAACAGAGTTGCAAGGTTCATGATGTTTATTCGTTTAATTCAATAAACAGAACGCTTTAGTTTTAACCTATAATTATTAGCACAATTGACAGTATGGCTGCCTAGAACTTATAGTCAAGATAGCACCTGTTTTTGAATGACATTCTTGACCATGGAAGATGGGTAAGATGGCAGTTTGTATTCTAGGCACAACCTAGACCTATAATTTAACATACAGTCTCGCAATTGCCGTGGACAGATGTTCAATTCGAGGACATCCCATTTTACAGTGGCACAGATTTCAATTTCATCTTAGATCACGTAGTATGTAAGTAGGTAGGTTGGTAGGTATGTAAGTAAGTAAGCAAGCAAGTAAGTGAGAAGTAAGTAAGTAAGTAGGTAGGTAGGTAGGTAGGTATGTAAGTAAGTAAGCAAGCAAGTAAGTGAGTAGTAAGTAAGTAAGTGATCCGACACTGAGAGAAGATGACGAAGAGCAGACTTTGATGGATGCGGCAGATGGCTGAGGAGTAAATCCCTTTCATTCTAGACTGAGCCCGATGGCCAGATGTCACAGTGGAATCAGATTAGAATGAACTTAGCAGGCTCTCCGTGTATGCGTGTGTTTCTATGTGTGCACGTGTGTGCGTGTATGTATGTGCGCATGAGTTTGTGTGCTTGTATATATATGTGTGTGTGTGTTTGTGTGTGCGTGTGTGCGTGTGTCTAAGACTGGTGTAAGAGAGTCGGCCAGGTTTGACTGCTGTTAGTGGTCTTGGTTGGCCCGGAGAGTCTTGTAAACTCCATTGAGTATTGACTAACAAGGTGAGACTTGGCTGGCTCCGTGAGGCTTTGCTGGTCCCGAGTCTTGTATGCTTCTCTGTGGGTCTTGACGCATTGTAGTTTGTCCTGGTTGGCTTAGAAAGTTAGTTTTTGCTGGTGGCATGATGCCTTGCAACGCCCAATGAGTTCGGACTGATTCGTTCAATATTGGCTGATCCACAAGGGCCCTAACTGGCCAAGGGCACTTCGTTTTTATGTGCCACTTGATGCAATTAATGCCCTATATTAAACCCACTCCCATCCGACACCACCAATATTGACAACCAAATTAAAAAAACACTTATTCGGTGATCGTCTTGAGTTCGCTACGCGGCGCCACCAGAACAGACCAACTCTTGAATGTAATGCAATGCCGGACAACTGCAGTGGCGCAGCAAGTTGAACAACCTATTGCTACGCCACTGGACAACAGCCGCCATTTTCTCAACTCTTCTCAACATTCATGTCTTCCTTGCACAGCTGAAAAATGCATGGCCGTCGCGCAGACATCAGGACTCGTGGCGCCACCAGACGCCAGGGATGTGAACGCGAAGATGCAAACATAATAATTATTGAAGATATTACTTCCCAGTCATTTTCATCAGAAGAGAAGATTAGTGATAGCAAGGCTCTCTGTTTAGTAAATTATCTATTGCCTGGTCAGCGGTTGAAGTGGTTTGGTTGAGCCAGTGAGAACGCCGGATGTAAGCAGTGGGAACGCTGAGGCAGAATTTTATAGGAACGCATGTGTTTCAGGGCTCCTTTTGGTGAGCAGTGTGAGCAAGCCAACAATTTCAAGAGCACTGGAAACCCCGTTCCCACGCGTAACGCGTTCCCATCCACTCTAAACCCTAATTGCTTCCATAGCCAATTGAAATTTCATGCAAATAAGTAAGGAAGGTGTGTGCTCGAAGTGTGCTTATTATTATCGCTCCTAATATAAATTCATATAATTGTTATAGCTTTCTATGGGTCCAGCAGATATAGACTACTGCAGGAAAGGTCAAAGCACAGAGGTGACGCTTCAATTTGTAAAATTCAAAGCGGATAATTCAGAGCAGTCATATTTTTCATGGAGGTTTTTACATGTCTATAATTATATTTATCAGTATTACTTTCTGAATCGTTGGCACACTCTAAAATATGTCTTTAAACTGTATGTAAGTCATTAGTGCGAAGAAATTTGATTATTTATACCAAAATGATGCAATTAAAAAACGGTGTCTATTTTCAAGGGGGAAGTGCTCATCTTACCCTATGCGCATGCGCCATGATTGTATATAGGCACACATGTATGTATACATATTACTTATTCATAATATTTTATGTATGTTTTAAACGTGCGTATAGGCTACGTGTATTTTAGCACGCTAGCATGTGTGGCAGCTGTGTGCCTGTATAATAATTTGAAGCCGCGGAGTGTCGAAGCATGTTCTGCAATGTGTTTTCTTTAAAGCGGCAGCATATAAACGCATTAAATTTTAAAAAGCATAAAACACAAATGAACACCTTTCTTTTAATTTCCAGGGTTGGCTATAATATCAGCTTCATGACGAAAGTCTACAATTTACTCCTAGAAATTTGCTTTCATTGCATTGTATAATTTCTGCATTGTCGTCAACGGCCATTGATGTCATAGGACGACGTTAAACTTTGAATAATAATAATAAGTTTACAATTATATTAGATTAATACGAAGTGGTATTTCATTAAATAAAATTGCAATTCACAACAGTGAGCTAAACAAAAATAAGGATCAAGTTTTCATTCGCGCTACTAGCCCAACTATCAATGAGCGCCTCTGATTAGGTTGTACTGCGAGAGGCGCTTTATAAATCCCAAAATAGAATAGAATAGAATAGTATGTTTGTATGTGCACTTGTTATAGCGCCCCTTCAAGCTCTCTACTCAGAGGCGCTCCCGAATGCAGAGCGGACACTGCATCGGAGTTTCACGCCGAAGCACTGAGCAATTGCGAGTGAAGGACTTCCCCACGGTCCTTACGAGGCGACTTGAGGTGGATTCGAGCCTCGAACCTTCCGGCTTCAAGGCAACGACGCCACCACTACACCACCGCGCCCCACAAGTATAGGTCTATCCAAAAAAGCCGCGTACAACTTATCGACTACCGTATATGCTACCGTATATGCTAAAGTCTCCATGCGCTCTCCATTATTCGCATACTCAGTTTTTTGTGCGTATAGCAGCGACCTATGGTATATCCGAACGATAAATGATCCTCGCCGGTTCTCGGGGATTGACTCGGAGACTAATAATGCGACGAAGGTCAGATGTCACCTGGTCAGGGCAACCGATCATTCCTCGGCCAGACGGAGTGGCTCGGTCGACCGGCGATCGACCGCCTCCTCCTCCTCCCCCTGCCCGGGCGAGCGCCGCCGCTGTGGGATCGGTGGGGCTGCTGTGGTCGGCTGATGATCGGGTGACGGGATTTATGATCGTCTGCGGCAGAGCTGACCGTCCAGTTCCAAGTCAGTTTGTGTATGTATGGGAACAGTTCCGTAGCGACCTTCAGTGTGTGTGTGCGTGTGTGTGTGCGTGTGTGTGTGTGTGTGGGGGTGTGTGTGTGTGCGTGTGCGTGTGTTACTGTGTGTTTATGCAAAGATGAACATAAACAGCCATCTTTGTGAGTATGTATGTATTTTTGGGCACCCAAGTACGTATACGGGTGCCTTTATGCAATCAGGTAAGCGTGTATGAATGCATGCATGAAAGTATATATATATATATATATATAATGTGTGTGTGTGTTGTGTATGTATGTATGTATGTATGTATGTATGTATGTATGTATGTATGTATGTATGTATGTATGTATGTATGTATGTATGTATGTATGTATGTATGCATGCATGCATGCATGTATGTATGTATGTATGTATGTATGTATGTATGTATGTATGTATGTATGTATGTATGTATGTATGTATGTATGTATGTATGTATGTATGTATGTATGTATTTATGCATGTATGTATGTATGTATGTATATATGTATGTATGTACGTATATACGTATACGCACGTATGTATGTATGTTTGTATGTCGTATGTGTGTTTGAATTTATGCATGCAGGTATGCTTTCAAGAATTTATGAACGGCGAATGCGAAGGCGGTATGAATTTATGCATGTAGGTATGCAGGTCGCCTTTCGAGGAAACCTGTGCCTGTCCCAAGCCAGGATAAAGGAGGAGGGTTTCGCGGTGGGCTTGCGACCCACCACCCGGGTAAAACAAATAGAGCAACAGAAACAATGCAGCCATAGCTGCATTGCCCGATGTGCAGAACTGCACGTAAAGGACTGATGATGAGGTATATATGCTTAAGTTTAACTCGCCTGCGTTTTGTGTGTCGCACAAATCTCACTTTTTAGCTGTGCGGCTGTGACTGGACTGGAACACCTCTAAGTCTCAACAAATGCGCTATACAAATTCTCAGATGGAATGAATAAAAAAACTGGTCTAGTACCTTGCTCTTAAGTGCTGTAGTACGCCGAGGAAATTTCTGTCCAGGGTAACGGCCTATGTTGTCCTAGACCCTGGTCAAATCGGATCCATCCATGGATATAATTTTATAGTCATGAATGTATGTATGGGTTATTTAGGTACATTTGTAGTAAGCCAATGTGCCTACAGATCTACAAACGAACGAATTAAAGCAACTGTAAGTCTATTATTTTAGCGCCTTTAAAACTACACAATGGTAAATTATTGGTTCATGTAAGATTCATGGTTGGATTGAGTTGGTCTGTAGCCATCAGCAGCACACACACACACGCGATTCGAAGGCACTCAAAGGATTCCTTTGAACTCCATATCAGTTCCTAGTCTCCTGTATATATATTACATCCCTCCACGCTTCGCATGATTACCTGGCAGTTAGCAATAGTTCGCTTAGGCCTACAACTCGTCCAAAGTCCTTGTGCAGTGAACATTTCAAGCGGGAAAAAGTGAAGCATTCGGTTACCACGACAACGAGGTGACCAAGTGTTTGAGTAAAACATGAATGGTAAGTATGTCACGTGATGGATGTCGTCACCGTTATGTTGCACTAACGACATCTGTCGATGGAAGTTTCGACCTCGTTTCCTGTTTCATCTCACGTGAGAATTAAATTGCGAATGGCGATCATGCGTGTGTTATAGTAGGCTAGCTTAGTTAATGGCTGCCTGGGATGAAAGAAAAATAGTTTAAAGGATTCATTTCCTGGTCTGACACAAAGAAAGTGAAGATATAAGTGTGACTCTACAATGCAAATGTGAAATGTAAATGTAAAAGTGTTTCTGTATAGCGCCTCTGGACACGGCACCGATCGAGATTTTCAGCGAATTGAACGGGTGAGATCACTCACCACCGCAACCATTTTAAATGGACAGCAGGCTATTTAAAGGCCCCATGTAAGGACCGTGCTAAAAAGCAACCATAGATATCCTCAACCCCTCTTGATTTTCAACGAATTGATCGGCTGCATTCACGATCTTTCTTTCACCATCGTTGCTCATATGAATAGTCGTTGATACATTTAAGAATCTCGTGCAAGAACGGTGCTAGCCCGACATTCAAAATCTCTCAACCTTTACTGCCCAAAGTATAGTAAATGGTATATACGGTAAATCCAATGCCCTCGATCGGAAAATGCTTAACCGATAGTTACTCATCATCGGTTTGCTAACCGGTACCCGCACGTACAGAGACGCAAGGAACGCGCGCTGCTACCAATGCAGCCAACCGGACCCGTCAATTTATATAGCGTCTCTGTAGAGTCTCTCATAAACCACGCTGGATGTTCCGGATATGGACTAGAGTCATAATCCGGTCAGTGTCCCGTTCGTGCTGCTCTTGAGGTAGGCGATGACCTGCTCCTGGTCGACGAACTCGAAGATGTGCGGAGCGTTGATGAGAATCGAGATCGTACCGGATATGGTGACGACGAGGAAGATGTACAGCTGGAGCCGGTCGATCACCATGGCAATGTAGCGCCAGTCCTCCAGTATCTATGGCAACAGCGGCAACAATCGACCTTAGCAACGATGCATACATGGCAACGATGTCGTAACAATCCTACGACAGAACTACATGATCTATGGCGCTATAGAAGTCACTTGATTAGACAATAATTACATAGCTTAATCTAATCTAATCGAGGTTAATCCATTCTAATCATCTTTATGATCATCATGCAGATTCCCCCCTCAAGTCGACTCGAGGGGCGTGGTGGTGTAGAGAATATGTTCGCCGCCTTGCAGCCGAAGGTTTGCAGGTTCGAATCCACCTCAAGTCGCAGCGTAGAGACATTGGGCAAGTCTTTCACTTGCAATTGCTCAGCGCTTCGGCACGAAACTCCGATGCAGTGTCCGCTCTGTAGTCGGGAGCGCCTCCGAGTGGGAAGCTTGAGGGGGCTCTATAACAAGTGCACATACTTACATTGCACACAGGGCGGACCCAGGGGGCAATCCGGCCATGGCCCCTTTATTCCAAAAGTGTATAGGACGTGAGCCCCCCATTTGGTTTCAACAAGCGTTAAATCAATGCATCCGAATAAGGCGAGAGAGAAAAAGTATATACGAGTAGGAGATCATATATTACATGGGCGGAGACCTAGTAGGGGGGACAGGGGGGACGGTCTCCCCAATGGAAGTGTTGGGGTACGGCCCATACATTTGCCCCCCCCAATCGTTGAGCATCAAGACTAAAAAGAGTCATCAACTTTTTTGGCGGCGAAAATAGAA
Organism: Lumbricus terrestris; assembly: GCA_949752735.1. NCBI lineage: Eukaryota > Metazoa > Annelida > Clitellata > Crassiclitellata > Lumbricidae > Lumbricus > Lumbricus terrestris. Next base: position 12,801,481 of record OX457050.1, on the reverse strand, counting down.
AATTTCGAGATTTGGCCGGATGACTAAAAAAGGTCATCAACTTTTTTGGCCGCGAAAATAATATTTTTTTCGAGATTTCGTCGGTCGTCAGAAATTTTTCGGAAAATCTCGCGTCTTTCCGTCCCCCCCCAGTCTCGGCCCAGGTCTCCGCCTATGATATATTATATTCCCAAGAGATTACGACCAGATGACTAAAAAAGGTCATCAGATTTTTTCTGCGAAAGATCACCGAAAATATTGAACCCCTTCAAAAATTGCTACTTAAATTTGTAAAGGCGCTGACTACAACATCGAAATTTAAAATGCTTATATCTTGGGTTTTAAAGTGAATTAAGAGCTGAAAATAGTCGCGTTGACCTACAAATTTGGGTAAGAATGAATTGCAGAAATTTTTGTAGACCGAAACGCTGTCGTTTCACAGTCTTTCTTGGTACAAAAATTCCAAAATACATCCGGACATACAAGCAGAAGCACAAACATTAGCCTTATAATGTAAATATTGAAATATGAAGTTGTGTGCTATAATAATAGTGTTTATAGTATATACACCTTTTAAAAGGTTCCAACAGACATTATAATTTTCAGATTTGCCTATAATAAGTTACGCTTTACCAGTCTCTTAATTACCGCAATATGTTGCTGGAAACCGCTAAATGTTGATGATGATAAAACGATGAGTGCGGCAGTGTAGCATTGATGATGATAATGATAGCGGTTATGATGATGTTGACAATGGCGGTGGTACTGGCGAAGATGATGATTGTGATGAAGGAGTGGGCATAATGGTATTAATGGCATGAATATTATAAGATGCAGGAATAGAAAGGGGAGAGGAAGAAGAGGAGGAGGAAGAGGTAGAGGAAGAGGAAGAAGTTAAAGATGATGATGACGATGAAGAGGAGAAAGCAATGTAATAGCCATAGTAATTACAACCATCATTATATATATATATATACAAATTTGAAACATATTATTATTTTGTTTTATATATTTATTATATATATATATATATATATATATATATATATATATATATATATATATATATATATATATATATAACCGACATAATAATATGTTTCAAATTTGAAGACTTGCTTAGACACCTTTCAAGTGGTATAAACAGACTTTATAAGAGTGTGAACAATCCCATTTACATTAGAATCTCGAATACTCTTGAGTCTTCATAGAAGTAATGATCAGTGACGAAATGCGTAAATATAGCAATCGTAATTGAAAAGTCGCACAGAAGACCGTTGAAAAATATTCAAATATAATTTATGATAAAATCAAAGACCATTTCCCCATAATAATAAAGTAAGATACACACAAAGGTGCTTATAATGAAAGGCGTAAAACGAATAATCAATCGAAAAAAATAACGCGATATAAAAATCGATTTAGACACCGTTTAAACCGGTTAATATACAGGGGTATATATGTATTTATCATCGGCGTTCGAATTAACCAATAAATTAGTCGTGCAGTTGCAAATGGTTGCATCAAATTTAATTGATTTAGATTTTAGAGTTCGTAAGTCGTAAACAGAGAGCTAGAACCGAAGAAGAGTCTCTCAATTTCAAAAATTTTGCGCTCATTAAAATCTTCGGGTAAACTGCGGTTTGGGCGGAAAAGCTAGACTATGGTCTGGTGGTGGTTGTGGGGGTGGTGGCGGCGATGGGAGTGATTGGGGTGATGGTGGTTGGGGTAGTGGTGGTGTTTGTGGTGGCGGGGTGGCGGCGGTGGTGGTGTTGGTGGTGAAGGTGGAGGTGGTGGTGGGAGCGTTGGGGGGGCAGTAACGGGTGGCGGTGGTGCTAATGATGGCTCTTTTCAACCAAGCAAATCTAGATAAGCTGTGACTTATCAAAAGACATATAAAACGAAAATCGTCGGTGAATGTTGACAGGAACAGAATCAAAGAATATCCGAGCAGCAAATTGGAATTGGTCATCGCATGTGGAACGATAGAGACACGAAATGTGTTGTCAATTGTTGTCAACTCGAAACAATTCTCCACCCAACATACCCCACACACACAGACAAACCCATGCATCCACGTATACACCCACGCAAACACACCTCTAGATATATACACCCCTATGCAAATATACACATACACACCTACACACACACAGACACACATAGACACTCACCTACACACACCTACGCACCCATACACACACACAAACAAACAAAAACCACACACACACACACACACACACACACACAGACACACGTAGGCCTACATACAGACAAACGTTCCCCTCGACAAACAAATCATTGCTGCAGCTTGCACGCATAAAATGCATACAAGTAATCGTAATCGTAATCTCCTAATTTCTAAAGCACCACTGGACAGCCAAGCGCGGGGCACCGGCTTATTCACGAGCGCTGTGAATAATGTACATAATGTGTATAATATCATAAGCCTATTATAGTACCGTAATACATATAATTATACAAAATGCGCACTGAACACTCACATACACACGCACTCACTCACACACACATGCACGTTCACACGTGCACAGTACACGCGCACACACGCACACACATGCATGCACATACACACACATACATAGACGCACGCACGCGCACACACACACACACGCACACACACACACACACACACACACACACACACACACACACACACACACACACACACACACACTGAGGCTTACAATAATATTGCTCTTCCAAAAAGACAACCACTGAAACATGCACAGCCACACAGTCACGTGTTTACATCGATACAAAAATTCTCTCATAAACAACATCTAGATGTTTACTTATCAAACGACTTGTTTTTCCGAACCCATACAAACCAAAAGCAACCAAGATATAATATATAATATATGCTCTTCGGTCAAGAGCCGTTATTTACTCGCCGCAGCGGACACTCGTTCTCCATTACTTCCTCGCCGATAGAGGAGCCACATTCGGCCGCCTGGCGGCGAGGAAGGAAATCGCCGTGGCGGGATAATGACTAGTTTGGGAAGACGGTTATGGCGTGTCGTCGCAGTCACTTCCGAAGCGGGGTTGGGGAGGTCACGACCGGAAGCCACGTGATCAAAATAAATCAGAGAAAATGTCGAGGGAGTTGCGGCGCTAGAGGGCGCCTGACGCTCGCGACAAAGGCGACGGCATCGAAGATGCTCTATAATTGGGATGCTCTCCATCTTCGTGAGTCCTTTTATAGCGCCTTTTCGGGATCCTGTCAAAGACGAACTTGCCTGATTCAGTTCACTTTCCGGCATGCATGCAGCAGCATAGCCAACCCGCGTCGTTCTGTTATACTCCAATGCAGTTTCTTATATAACATTTTGTAGATTAAACGGTTTTACGTAAAAGAACATTCTTCATGGTTTAGCCATGAGAAGAGTTATGAAGCTCATTTTCTTAACCTTTGCACATGCAGCCTCACCCACGCCGTCTGATTCTCTCCTTGTCATCATAATCTTATAGGGAAAAGTCGATGACTTTAGCAGAAATCATTTTTAACTGTTGTCACCATTTTCAGCAGTCAACAAAGGCTTAATAACTAAATAGAACAATTAAATTCACTGAATGAACAAAACACCAGCTTGATCCTGATAATAAGTCATTGAATGCAACCGTTTCAAAGGTGTCCAAGTTTAGTAATAAATCAAGTAGTGTATTCGTATTTCTTAATCGAACGCAGGCACTATGAAATGTTTTTATTGACTATTAGATTGTTCCAGCATAATGCCCTCTGGCTTGTACCGATTGGATTGAATATTTTTATTATAATTTTCTGTAATTATTTCTTCTATTGTACCTGGCTCCGGTATGTCAGCAAGAGATCACTAAAATGTAATTATCCGAATCAAGAGCTCAGTTATTTTAGCCTACATACAATGTAAAAAAACTAATGGCAGCGAAGAAATGATAATTATCATGCAGAAGAACATGAAAGACTACTATGAAACAGAAACTGTCTTACATTCTAGCCAAGACGCCGCGACGGTTACATTATTAAAATGTGAAAGTTATCACTATTCGACACCTTTTAAAACGGTCTAACGCAATATTAAAGATGCCCGAATTCCATCTTCAGATGAATAATATGTATGTATGCTCCGACTTTCCATTTAAGAAAAACTTTGGCACTGTTCGTCCTATGACAATGTCAGTACCTATAGCCTGGATAAAGGAGGGCGGCGCTGATGATCTTGTTGAAACTACTACTGCATTTTCCGCTACCGCTCGTACTTCGTCAGTGCCAGTCCCAAGTCTGGATAAAGAAGGAGGGTGACGCTAATGGCTTTTGTCATCGCACAGTGTCGTGAAACTGGAACTACCATTATTTCAAATTAAATCAAATTAATTGTTCTAATTTAATTTATAACACATTCTTAACAGAGAAAAACTGCTGGCTTCTTTTTTAAACCATGCCTGAATAGAACAAGTTTTGGAACAAACTTTCTTCAAACATTCGAAAGGTTAGCCTATTAGTATCATGCATTTTAGACATCTTGTACGTGCACACACAAAATATGCTATTCTTCATAACAACGGATGAGATGTGACTTGTGTTGTTAAGGAGCCCACGTTAGCTACATCGGTAAGAGAGCTGGCGGCCGCGCGTCTGTGGAAGAGAGCGTGCCGGTGTCACGAAATAGAGTATCCCCCCCGTATTAATTGTATCTCCCAAATTAAAAAAGTCGAAAAAACCGCTTCCGCGTGTATTTTTTGGCAAATTAATTTTCATCTGCTTTGTTTGGAACAATGACACTAACAGGTATGTTTATTCCTACTAGATAATTTGTTTTGCCCTGTTTTTAGAGCACTTAAAACGTCTAAGACACTTAAGAACACTCAGAGTCACTAAATAAATTAGAGTTGCCTTTATCTGAGCATTGCTTAGGACACTTAAAACAATTGGAGTCACTTTAAATTTTGATTACAGCATAAATGTTTTTATTATGCGCGTTTTTAAAAAAGGGGATAGAATGGTTTATCCCCCCGGATAGTCTCTACCGGTATATTCCATCCGGGGGATAGATTAATTCATCCCCCGGATAGCTTTCAGGGGGATACTTCGTTTCGTGTCACCGGCCGCGGTTCGATTCCCGAAGGTGGCTATTTCAGAGATTCAAAATCTCGGGCTAGCACGGTCCGTCCACGGGGACCTAAATGGCGTGGCGTCCATTCAAACGGGTGAGCGTTGGTGAAGGATCTCACCCTCAGGGTCGAGGCCATAAGACAGCCGCTATATAAAAATCCGATTACATTTTCATTTACATTTTAGTCAGATTATTCTTTTGTTTTTGGTGAGTTTTGCATAGTTTTACAACTGGGATTTAAACTGGTCCGTTTCTTCTTCTTCTTTTTCTGGAAGTTAGGAAAAATCGCATGCATGATAAAGTTTTCAGTGGCTGGTTTTATCTATTGGCCAACATTTCAATTGTCGCACTCCTCAGTGGTAATTAGGGCTTTGCATGTTCAGGGGGACCTGCCCCTTTTGGCGCACCTATTGCTCCCTCAATGTTATCTTGACAACTCGTTAAGACTGTATACTTTAGCATATACTGCCTTTTTTTATTTCCCTGCCTATTTTGTTTATTATCTACACCCATTAAAATATGCATAATTGCAATGAATAATCTTTTTATCAGTCTATGAAACTTGCACTATAGCACAATACCCGCTTTGATGGATAACCAAGAATCCATTAGCATTGCCATTAAGAGAGACACCAACTGGCATGGCAACCATAAGACGCCGTATAACAACTCCGGACTATCCTAAACCAGCCACCTTGAAGGCCGAAGCCAAGCAAATGAAGGCGCTAAGAATCAACTCGTAGGAACAATACCTCGGCGTAGTCATCCTCGTTCTTCAGATGAGCAGCGATGAACTGAATGGCATCGATGGCTTTCAACGTATCCGCAGCCATCGGAGTCGTCGAAGAAGAAAGGTCTTGCGGCGGTTGAGCTCTCTCCCCTCCAACCAGGTGATGCCTCGGCGGCTGGGGAATCTGATGATGATGATGTTGATACACCTGGCCTTGAGCGTCAGAGGACGGTCGCGCAGTGTCCCGTCCATCAAGGGCCTCAGTAGCACTCCGCGGCCTCAGTCCCGGTCCTTCCTGATGCGCGACTCCCGCATCAGGGTCCAGCGGGCGAGCGTAACGGCGACCGATTGAGGCGGTCGCCGGTCGCCAGTCGTAGGACCGCCGCTTGCCCCACCGCTCGAAGTGCCTCGGCCGCCGGATGAGGATCAGCCGCGGCAGGAGGTCGATGAAGAACCGTCGGATCCAGTCGGGCATTCGATGGGTGCGCGGCGTTCGAAAATTCCAATTGATGATGATGACGGTGATGAGAATGGTGACTATGTTCATGATGAAGGTGAAGAGGAGGTATTTGGCGATCAGTGGGATGGTGACGGACGTCGGCGGGAGGATCTTGGAGACGAGAAGGAGGAAGACGACCAACGCCAGCAGAATGGAGATGCACATCGTCATCTTCTCACCCGCATCAGCCGGGAGGAAGAAGACGCAGACGCTGAGGAGGGAGATGAGGACGCAGGGGATGATAAGGTTGACGGTGTAGAAGAGAGTCTTGCGGCGGATCTTCAACGTGTACGTTATCTGGGATTTGTTGACGTGATCCGATGGATCTGTCGTGTACTGTAGCTCACCAGGACATTCGATCACGTCCCATGTTCCACTTGGAACGTAGTCGCTCAGGTCAACCTTAACGGAAAATGATAATTGCAACAACAACAACGATGACGATGACGATGATGATAATGATGATGATGACGATGTTAACGATGCTGGTAACAGTAGTACTAGTGAGGTGGTTGTCGAAATATCAGGCCTAGTTGCTGCAAAGTACTGTAGTATGCCAGTAATTGTAGCAGTTTAGTAGAATTAGTATAGAAGTAGTAGCAGTGGTGGTACTGGTGGTAGTGGTGGTGGTGGTGGCAGTAGTAGTAGCAGAAGTAGTAATTGTTGTTGTAGTAGTAGTAGAAGTAGTAGTATAGTAGTTGTTGCCGCAGCAATTCTAGCTGCAGCAGTAGCAGTAGAAATACTATAGAAGTAGCAGTAGCAATTACAGAAAATAAGGTAATAATTAAGCTACCGTTAAAATGTCAAACTCTTATTCAATACGAAGCAAATTTGCGATGCAGAAAAACGCAGGGGTAGTGTCGACCCCACCACTTGGTGGCTAGCGGGTCAAGCAATCGACTGACCTTTTGTTCGCCCTCGTACCATCCGAGTACGACCTGGTCACCGTTGAAAGTCCAAGACCCGAACTTCATCTCGCACTGCTGCTGGTCGAAAGGAAAATACTGTACGTCTATTGTGCACGAACTCTTGTAGATGGCAGGCGGGATCCACAGCACGGATCCCTCGTTGTAGATGACGACGTTTGGCTTGTACGATACCTCGTATTTACCGTCGGCACTGTATGTAACACAAGCGGAATGATTAGTTGACATGCATTATTATTATCATTATTATTATAATTATTAATTTTTTACATGAGGACCGAGGTACCTCAGATCTCTCGGGATTTCAAAAATTACGATAGAAGCTGTTGTTGATGTTGTTATTATTATTATTTTTAGCGCCCGAGGTATATATCATCCCTCAGGCTTTAAAACAATAAATAGCAAAAGATTTATTTTTTATTTTTTATTTTTTTAAACTAGTCCGGAATTGTCAGGCCTCATCTTCAGGGTTTGAAGAGAAAGTTCCTTTAAAACCGACCAAGTTATAGCGCTGAATGTTGACAGACGGGCGCTGAAAAAGAAAAGTTGCATTATTATTCTTATTATTACTAGCTGGGGTACCCGGCGTTGCCCGGAAAATTTAGGATTCGACCCGCTTCCGGCCTCAACCCCACCACACCACGCCCCACCCTTCAACTCCCACCCCACAACACCCACAGCACTCCGACCTCCACCGGTACGCCACCCGTGAAATTAGGGTTTTCGGGGAAAAGTCCACCCTGACCCTCACCCCCACCCAGCCCTCCCCCGCCCCCACCCTCTCCTCCACCCCACCCCACCACACCGACCTGCACCAGTACGCCGTCTGTGAAATTAGGATTTTCGTGAAAAACACATTTGCGCTCGCCATTTATATAATGACCATTGAAGCGTTTAAAAAGGTGTTTAAGACACTGCCGTCTCAGTGTTTTCGGCCTTCCCACCCTGGCCCTCTTGGTGGTAGAGATTCGCCAACCACTGATCCTGGTGGTTCTGATGGCCCTCTATCTAGGTAAAAAAAATCATATCAATGGCTGCGTTTTTTTAAGAAAAAAATTGGGGGTTTCGCCCCCACCCTGACCCCCATGGTGGTAGAGAATCGCCAACCCCTCGACTTTGTGTCTCCTGCCGAGACCTACAGAGTAGTGAAGGTTTGGAGTGAAAAGCTCAAAAACTGTGGAAATGCATTCCGAAAAAACAGACAGACAGACAGACAAACAGACAGACAGACAGACAGACACACAGAATCTTCTCTTTATTTATATAGATTATTATTATTATTATTATTATTATTATTATTACTATTATTATTATTATTATCATCATCATCAATATCATTTTTATTATATTTGCAACTATAATTTTAAAGCATCAGTGTGGAATGTGGATGTCCTCTTTAAATTCAACGACTCTAATGGACACCTGCATAAGGCAGCAATCGGACGCGATATATAGTCCATGTTTCATGACGTTGTCGTGTGAAAACAATCGTCTCCATTTTAAGTTGCTTTAGTTGGAACTTACCAAAATTAATGTGCAATAAACTACTTTCGCCAAACACGAACCCTGTCGCCAAACTTTGCACTGGTTAGGTCTAATGTGGTTATCCATAAAAAGTCTCAAGTTCAACCGCGTTCTATTCAGAATATTATTATTCCACCGAGTTGGGAGACGACAAGAGCTTAACCCCCTCTGGACTATATTCTGTTTTTTCACAAATTGTGGTAACTCATCGTTCAACAAATTCGTTTTAATTCATTCGCTCATTCGTTCAATCACTCAGTCATTCATTAATTCTTTTAACCCTCGAGTGCCCAAGGGGGGTCCGACCGGACCCCAGGCCCGTTTTTTCCGGATAACTTTTTAACGGCTATAGATATGCAAAAATGCTTTTAGGTATTCCTAGAGCAACCATTTGGGCATCGAATGATATATTTTGCGTGAGTATTGTCCAACCCTGTACCCCACAACCACATCGTATACTAAGGGTACCGCAAGATTTGCTGCTATTCCTTCGCTAAATGACGCAAGCAAGCATTATACTGTGTATCATGAGATTTTTACACTATTATTTTACACCAGGTGGTGCTATTGTGATATAAGATACATCAGTCGACTGAAAATTCATTTTGGATTACATAGAACTAAATTCTGCTATGATATTCCAATCCCTTCTCAAGATTTTAGCATGAAAACGATAGACTTCCTTCGGTAAATGACGGAAGCAAGCATAAAATGTGTATCAAGAGATTTTACACTATTATTTTACACCAGGTGGTGTTATAATGTGGTATAAGATACATCAATCGATTGCAAATTCATCTGGGAATACATAGAACTGAATTCTGTAACGATATTCCAATCCCTTCTCAAGATATTACCATGAAAACGCTGGGGTCCGCGCGGACCCCCCTTGGACCTTCGTGTACCAAAAAATACCTTGGGCACTCGAGTGTTAATCATTCATTCCGCGAAGTGTTTCCGGGCGCCTTCAGCAGCTCTAGTTGAACCATCGACCTCTGGACAGATTCTGTACAGCTTCTGAAGAACTGCCGCAGCAAGGCAGAGAAGAGATATTTAGTTGTAAAAGTTGGTCCACTTGACAATGGACACTGAGCCGGAATACCCTCCCAATGATCGACTCCTTCCAGTCGGCAGATGTCATTGGTAAACTGATCAGCAAGATACATTGGATGCTGTGCATAACTGCCGACTTTATTTCGTAGACGGAAGAAATATTCTCTACCCCACATGGAGACTTTATTTCAGAATATTATTGTCTTCGGGGCGAATTTATATAGGAACAGATTCGCCGGGGGAAGAATCTATTTCGAAATATGAGAAATAAGGAAATATTTCGAATAAGGGGGAGACTGTCGCGGAACACCAGCCCGGGACGCCACCAGTATTCATCCTTACTAAATTTTAAAGTGTTCTTTTTGAGCGCGCTGGAGTCTGGAGCGCCTTTGAGTAGTTTCTCTGAGAGTCGCTACATAAGTTTCCGAATGAATACCGTAACAGTGTACTGTACAGCCGTAAGATTTCACTTAAGTCTGTTTCTACAACAAGCCGGTAAATTCGTGGAGCTGCTTAGACACCTTCATATTGGTATTTCCCGACATTATATATAAATGTTTATTGTCAATATTCTTCATTCCTTTCGGTTCGCGTCGTTCAGTTGTCATAGGATGACGTTAGACTTTCGAATAACAATAATAACTTGTTGACTCAAAAAATCCCTTCGCAGTTCGTACTCAGACAGTGCCATCCCAAGCCTGTATACAAAGGATGAGGGCGACATTATTTTTAAAAATTTATTTCTCCGTTTCTACATAACCCCTTCAAGCTATCGCCTATCAGGCGCTGCCAACTACAGCACGGACACCACTACTCCTCCGCGTACACCACTACACCACCGCGGACACCACTACACCACCGCGGACACCACTACACCTCCACGTACACCACTACACCACCGCGGACACCACTACACCACCGCGGACACCACTACACCACCGCGGACAACACTACACCACCGTGGACACCACTACACCACCGCGGACACCACTACACCACCGCGCCCGACAAAGTATTGCACTTTGTTATCGAAACGTGTCTTTTAACTGAAACTACTCCGTACTCTTTCAGTGCCAGTCCAAAGCCCGGATAACGGAGGAGGGCTACGCCAGTGATCGTTGCTGTCATACAACGTCCTTAAACTGAAACTGCTACTTCTGCTCGGTCACTTTGTTACCTCGACGTGCGTCACCATTATGCCATAAGAACGGTGAGAACTGCTGAAAATAAATTATCCTCTTCCATTATTTTCCTCCGCCTCCTCCTCTTTCTCTTCCTTCTCCTCCCAGCGGCGCCCGCAGGATTTTTTTCTTGTACGCACAGAAATTTTCGATGGAGGGGCGAACAGGGAAAATTTTTCGTTAGGTCGCCAAAAAAACTGATGACCTTTTTTTTTTTAGTCATCAGCCTAGAATTTTCCCAAAACATACCTTTTTTTATCCGCCAAAATACTGATGACCTTTTTTTAGAATTTCTCCAAAACATACCTTTTTCTATCCGCCAAAAAAACTGATGACCTTTTTTTTTTTAGTCATCAGCCTAGAATTTTCCCAAAACATACCTTTTTTTATCCGCCAAAATACTGATGACCTTTTTTTAGAATTTCTCCAAAACATACCTTTTTCTATCCGCCAAAAAAACTGATGACCTTTTTTTTTTAGTCATCAATCTAGAATTTTCCCAAAACATACCTTTTGGGTCATCGCGCTGTACGCACTTACGTATGTGCGTACGTTAGCGGGCGCCGCTGTCTCCTCCTATATACTCCTCTCCAACGTCCATCTCCTCATCTTCCACCTGTGCTCCTCTTCCAGTATCTCCACCACATTCTGCTCCCCATTTGTCAATTCTTCCTCCACCACCACCTCTACCATGTCCTTCTCGTCTTCCACTTCTCCTCATCTTCTTCCACTTCCTCATCTTCCTCTTCCACTTAATACACCTCTTCCACATCCATCGCTCCATCTTCCATCTACTCCTATCCGTTTTTCATCTCCTCCTCCTCCTCCACCTCCACCATCTCCTCCCCGTCATCCACTTTCTTCTCTTTTTCTTCCCGCTAACGTTGCATGGCCCTGCTATCGTTGAATCTTTGACTTTCGTTCGGTATATCTCCGCATTCGACTGAATTCAACGCGTCCTGCATTCTACCAACGCTGATAGAAACCTCACAGGATTCATTCCTCAGTCATGTCGCCCAGTTCTCAAAAAGATTTTGTGACGAAGTTTTTGTACGTACATTATTAGATACGGCCTCATGTTAGTCTTTCAACCACAAAAATTGTTCCTCCTTCTGTCGTTCATCTCTACCCTGCTCCTTTTCCTAAACCTCCTTGCCTTCCCCTTCTTTTCATCCTCATATATACAGGATGCTCAAAAAAGACTCCCCCTAGGTTTCTTACCAATATCTTGGCCAAAAGTAAGAATTTCGAAATGAAATTTTACAGTCTTAAAGACAATTCATTTGTGCACATGATGGCCAGATTTCATCCCCCTGTATAAATAGTACTCTCATCTTTCGTTTTCTCTTCGTCCTCTTTCTCCTCCTCTGCCTCCCACTTCTCATTGTTCTCCTCGTCGTCTTCTTCTTCCTCCTCCTCCAACGTAAAGATGGCCAAGAACACAATAAACACCTCTGATTCACTCAATGACTATGGTATTTTAGCCATAATTTTAACCCAAGAATTTACTTCCATTACACAGCTATTTTAAGGATGGAAATCATCGTAGGCCTATAATTACTGCAAGCAGGCGCGAGATTTAAACTGTTGATGCTCTTACATCGTGCATTGTGTTTAAAAATTTCTAAGACGAGTATTATTGGTTTATTACACTATATTCAGAAGTGCGGAAGCGCCGTGGTCACAGAGCGAAAAGATGCCAGAGAGAGATAGAGAGAGAGAGACAGAGGCAGAGACAGAGACAGAGACAGAGAGACATACAGAAAGACAGAGAGACAGAGACAGAGGCAGATACAGAGATAGAGACAGAGAGAGAGAGAGAGAGACAGAGATAGACAGAGACAGAGTGAGACAGACAGAGACAGGGACAGAGACAGAGAGAGACTGAGAGAGAGAGAGACTGAGAGAGAGAGAGAGAGAGAGAGAGAGAGAGAGAGAGAGAGAGAGAGAGAGAGAGACAGACAGACAGACAGACAGACAGACAGACAGACAGACAGACAGAGACAGACAGAGAGACAGACAGAGGGAGACAGAGACAAAGAGACAGAGAGACAGAGGGAGACAGAGGCAGAGGTAGAGACAGAGACAGAGAGACAGAGAGACAGAGAGAGCCTATCATAAATTTAGCCCGGAGTACGGGTTAAGTGGGAGATCAGTTCAAGTAGAAGGACCTTCTACAGCGAATCTTCGGTGCTGTGTCACGAAGACTGAGGGACACTATAGGAGTCTAGGAGTCTATCGGTCAGCAGCAGGTAAAACAGAGTTGCGGCGAGAGGTTTACATGTAAACTGTTAAGTCAAGGAAAATGGGAGATTTTGATATTTTCTTATAATGGACTCATAATTCACGAAATAGCGTCAACAGACTTTGTTGCCATCAGAATAAGAATGTTCAAGTCCGTTACTGCGCGTATTTTAGTAATGCCAGTCCAAAGCATAAAGATAGGAAGAGGGTGACGTCAACGCTCCTATAGAAGCCATTATTATAAGACGTCGTTAAACACTGGAACTATATGACTAGACATTCACCATAAGTAAAAGCTTAATTTGGACACCCTTAAAAAGTGATCAATGGATTATATATATATACAATTGCACATATCTTTTCGCTTAATAGCTTAACAGTCAGATTTTGCTGAGTTCATGCTGACATACTGCACTGTAGTAGCAGTCAGTTACAAATACAAAAAATGACAAAGAAAATCATAGTAATTCAATCGAATAACGGAAATGAGTTGCATGATACAATAATTGATGTGGAGTAACTTTCTTAAAATCAGCATTAGATTATTTTGCCACAGCGTGTCAGTCATGGAAAGTTTTGGATGAACTGTTTTAGGCTTGTTAAGAAATCATATATCAGTGCGATTGTGAAGCTTCGTGAATGTATTATTCGGATGCTATAAGTTTCGTTTCATGGACTTCTAGAACACGTTTAGAAACGGTGAACATAACTCAATTTAAAGATTAGGCCCTACATTCACACCTATAAAAAAAGTAAGCGGTTTATGTGATACTCGTCACGTGATGAAGATGACTCACCACCTCTTACATGACTGCTAAGAATAGTAATCAAATTAACGGACCAAGGGTAATAAAGCATAATATGAATACTGCATGAGGACTGTTCAAAAATAATTTTTCGAAGTCAAAGTCATTTTTGTCTCATAAGATACTGTAAAACTCTGGATTCTCAAAAGCAAGTTGAACTAAAGAAATAATGATAAAAGGCAAGATCGACGTGAAGTTGGCTAGAAGTCTGTTTAGCCATTGAAATGTCACTAAACGCTAAATTATTCAAAGCTTCATTCAGACACCTTTCAAACGTCTCAAACATCTTCTATATAAAGAAAGGCTCAGATATCGATAACGGCTCTAGTTTCAGCAATGAGTCTTCGAACATAAGAAACAATACAGATCGGAAAAGGCGCTACATATCCATTGCAGCGTGCATTAAGGATGGAAATCACCGTAGGCATATTACTGCATGCAGGCTAGCGCGAGTTTTAAACTTATGCTCCTACATCGTGCCTTCTATTTAGAAATTTCTAAGACGCGTATTATAGTAGGTTACACTATTCAGAAGCGCAGAAGCGTCGTGGACACAGAGCGAGAAGATGCAAGAGAGAGAGAGAGAGAGAGAGAGAGAGAGACAGACAGACAGACAGACAGACAGACAGACAGACAGATGCAGAGACAGAGGCAGAGGAAGAGACAGAGTCAGAGACAGAGAGACAGTGGCAGAGACAGAGAGAGACAGAGGACAGAGACAGAGACAGAGACAGAGATAGCCTATCATAAATTTAGTCCAGAGTGGGGCGTTGGAGTGGGAGATCAGTTCAAGCAGAAAGACCTTCCTCAGCGAATCCTCGGTGCTGTGTCTCGAAGACCGAAGGACACTATATAGGAGTCTAGGAGTCTAGCGGTCAGCAGCAGGTAAAACAGAGTTGCGGCGAGAGGTTTACATGTAAACTGTAAAGTCAAGGAAAATGGGAGATTTTGATATTTTCTTATAAGGGACTCATAAATCACGAAATAGCGTCAAGAGACTTTGATGCCATCAGAATAAGAATGTTCAAGTCCGTTACTGCGCGTATTTTAGTAATTCCAGCCCAAAGCATAAAGATAGGAAGAGGGTGACGCAACACTTGTATCCATAAGATATCGTTAAACACTGGAACTAACACTACCATGCTCTCATTTGCTCCAGAATTGACTACTGTAATTCTCTTCTAATTGGTCTTCCCAAGGTTAGACTCTCACCTTTGCAGTCGGTCCTTAACGCGGCCGCCCGATTAATTGCGCGCCTTCTACGCTACTCTCATATCTCTACTTTTATGTTTGAGCAGCTCCATTGGCTTCCTCTAACTGCGCACATTAAGTTTAAAATTCTCATTTTGGTCTCTAAAGCACAACGGGGTCTTGCCCCAAAATATCTAACCAATGGAATTCGCAGGCCAGTTTCAGCCTCCTCGCATCGTCCACTCCGCTCTTTAGACAGATTTGAACTTCTAGTACCTCCTACTAGAACTGCTATGGCTCAGTCCCGTTCCTTTACATCAATTGGCCCTTCTCTTAGGAATACGCTCTATCCTTCTACTCGATCTCACCTTCTGACAGGTAATCCCTCCTCCTCATTTTCTTATCTTAAAACCTATTTCTTCTCTCGTGGCCTTGCGTACTGGGAGCGCCTCTGAACGGTTCAACCTAGTAGAGGCGCTTTATAAATGTTTTTATACAATACAATACAATACCAGACATTCACCGTAATAAGTAAAGCTTAATTTGGACACCCCTAAAAGGCAATTAATGAATTATATATTATATGCAATTACATATATTTTTGCGCTTAACTGATTGACTATAATACGTTTTGGCAATTTTGCTGAGTTCGTGCTGACATACCGCAGTCAGTTAATAAGAAATGATAAAGAAAATCCTAGCAATTCAATCGAATAGCGAAAATGAGTTTGCATGATACAATAATTGATGTGCACGGAGTAACTTTTTAAAATCAGCGTTAGATTATTTTGCCACAGTCATGGAAAGTTTTGGATGAACTGTTTTAGGCTTGTTAAGAAATCATAATTATAATAGTGCTATTGTTAAGCTTCGTGATTGTATTATTCGGACCCTATAAGTTTCGTTTCATGGACTTCTAGAACACGTTTAGAAGTGGCGAACATAAGTCAAAGATTACATTCATTTGAAAAACGAATTCTAGCGGTTTATGTGACACTCGTCACGTGATGGAGATGACTCACCACCTCTTACATGAATGCAAAATATAGTAATCAAATTAACGGACCAAGGATAATAAAGCATAATACGAACACTGAGGACTGCTCAAAAATAATTTCGTCGAAGTCAAAGTTATTTTGTCTCATAAGATACAACTGTAAAACTCTGGATTCCTAAAATCAAGTTGAGCTAAAGAAATAATGATATGAGGCAAGATCGACGGGAAGTTGGCCACAAGCCTGTTTGAAATGTCGCTAAACGCTAAAGAATTCAAAGCCTCATTTGGACACCTTTAAAACGTTTCAAACATCTTCTACATAATGAAAGGTTCAGTTGGTCATAACGGCTTCCGTGGACATATGTGTCTTCGAACATTAGAAACAATAGGCTAACTATTGCAGCATGCATGCATTAACACCTGGAAAAACAACGATATGCATTGTATTGCATTGTATTGTATTGTTTACCCAAATGCTTTTAGTTTACCGGTCCTTGCAGCAAATGCGCATTAAATTAACTGCACAAGAGTTACGGCGATTGCAATAATCGCAACACTGATCGTACGGATAGTCTTTAAAATATGGTGAGGGCGGTGGTGGTGGTGCAGTAGCTGCAGCAGCAGCAGCAGCAGCAGCAGCAGCAGCAGCAGCAGTAGTAGTAGCAGTAGTAGTAGTAGCAGTAGTAGTAGTGGTAGTAGACGTAGTAGTACATGTAGTAGTAGTAGTAGTAGTAGTAGTAGTAGTAGTAGTAGTAGTAGTAGTAGTAGTAGTAGTAGTAGTAGTAGTAGTAGTAGTAGTAGTAGTAGTAGTAGTAGTAGTTGTTGTTGTTGTTGTTGTTGTTGTTGTTGTTGTTGTAGCTTAAGCAGTAGATGTAGGCTAAGTAGCAGTATTATCGTAGTCAGTCGGAGACACAATAATGGTGCTGATGACTGGACGCTATAATCATTACTGCTACAACCACGGTGACTGGGTAGTAGTGTATTCATTGTGTCCAGTAAAATCACCATCATTATCATTGCATCAAAACGCAGCAAATCTCTGATCACGTCTTCACTTTTTTTGTCGCCTCTTTCTTAGAGGAAGCTGTGCACTCAGCAATTGAGATGAGTGTCAATAAATAATTCACAGTGACACTAAACAATTTTTGTTTCGTTACACTTTGTGTTCTATTAGCTAAATGCATTTCTCTGTTGGTGATTAATTGCCTGCGTTGGTTCCACCTATTACAACCAACCAACCACTCGTCGAATAATAAAACGCAACAATTTCCTACCATGAGCCTAAATCGTTGTTTTCGTCTGTTATCTACAAGATTTTTAACATTCTATGATAACGTCTTAGTCAGATTTTTTCGGAATTCAGCCTCGGAAATCCTGGAGTTTGCGACTTAATCTAGAATCCTCTCTTGTCATGTTGATTGCATCAATCGGAGTTCGCCGAAAAGAATGCGATGAAAAAGAAAAACAAAGGACAAGAATGGGGAGAGGGACAAGAGTAGGTAGAACAGGAAGGGAAGAGAAGAGAAGAGAAGAGAAAGAAGAGAAGAGAAGAGAAGAGAAGAGAAGAGAAAAGAGAAGAGAAGAGAAGAACAAGAACAAGAAGAACAAGGAGAAGAAGAAGACAAAGAAGAACAAGGAGAAGAACAAGAGCAAGAGGAACAAGAACAAGACGAACAAGACGAACAAGAAGAACAACACGAACAAGAAGAAGAATGAGAGCACGAAGAACAAGAAGAAGAAAGAGAAAAACCACAGTGACAACAAAAACGACGACAACAGCAACAACAACAACGACGACAACAAGAACGAGAACAAAAACAAAAACAAGAAGAGCAGCCAACTGAGCTGACCTCATGATCCAGCGTTGTGCATGAACTGCTGGCGACTTCATTTTCTCAGCCACGGCATACCTACACGTCAGTCAGTCTCTTCCTCCCAGTCCCGGTCAAAGTCCAATGCACAACGCGTAGATACCTAATTACTGAGTTCGTACCACGCAGGCGTCTACTTGTTCATTCACGAAATATTTCGACAACAAAAGAAGAAACCATGGCGCTGTAAAAATGTATTCGGTGACTGTCTTCTTACTTATTGAAAAGCACGATATCCGGTTTCCAGACTTTGTCCGACAGAATCCTGATGACGCTGATTCCGCCGAAATCCGCCGGATCCCAATTCAGTTGATAGTCCTTCCACTTCTGCGCCAGAACAAGTATCAATTATGTCAAATGTCAAAGTCGATTAACTGGGTCAGGCTACGATTAAAATGCACTGACTACAGTGCGGGGATTTGACCCGCAAATCAAGCGCAGTTTATATAAATATATAGGCCTAATATGTATACATGTATGTATAAATGTACATATATGAAATTATATGCATATATAATCTCCTTCCCTGATAGTACCTACCCTTCTCTTATCTTTCGGAAGCTTACATTGCCTGCTAACTTTACCTGCCCTGCCCTTACCTAAGCTCACATTGCCAGATCTAACATTACTTAAGCTCGCCCTACTTAAGCCTACCTATACCGAAGCTAACCCTACCTAAGCTTATACTACCTAAACTTGTCACACGCGCCGGATTAACCTCTTTTTGTAAGATGCTGGAATAGATATTTTCACAATAGGATTATGCTTACCATTCTCAGCCAAACGTTTGACTTCATTATCTGATTTTTCTCGTCCTGCAAACATCCAGAACCAAGATAACAACCTGTCTTTAAGCAAGGCAGATTACAATCGGATGAAGTAATTAATGAAAATCACGATTAATGAATGATCTTCGTCTGTTACTTCAAACTGACACAATTAACGCAGTTTGATTACAATCCATATAGTATGAAAACAGGTTTATTACAGCAGTAAATTTTAACTGTTTGACAGAATGCAATACGTCTCTCACCTCCCAGGATACTGCACAGCACCCCATATAGTAGAATATAATATCAAAGGTATCCTGAGATATATTATATTATAACTGTCTATGTGAACAAAGTTGGTCTGAACAAAACAGACCACCATGGACAGCGCCACGCTGAAGTATTCTACAATTATACACTTCACCAAGTTAAACTACACTGGACTGTGTTACATTAATAATCCTACAATACAATATCTCTGCCTACAATACAATATCTCTGCCTACAATGCAATATCTCTGCCTTCAATACAATATCTCTGCCTACAATACAATATCTCGGCCTACAATAGGCCTACAGTATCTCTGACTACAATACAATATTTCTGCCTACAATACAATATCTCTGCCTACAATACAATATCTCTGCCTACAATACAATATCTCATACTATAGTATCCAAACCCTGCACTAGTCTAGAGTCCTTACTTACACATGATTAATTATATGTTAGTCGAGATACGAATAGAACGCAACACAATACAAAAAGCAACAATTAAATATAACAATGAGTTTTGAGCCACTGCAAATATATAACCGAGAAAGACAGACACTAATGACCCGAACTCTCCATTGCTATGCGTTTTTGCAGTCTCTCTACGTCTATTTGTCAGTGTCTGTCATCGCCTATTATGCCCTCGTGTTCTCGTCAGTTCTTCTGTGTATGTCCACAAGCCTTGCTCGCTCTACTATAATAGAAAGCGCATGCAACATCCAAGGAGAGGTTATTTTATCGACGAAAGCAGTAATAACGTTAGAGATGCGAAGAGAGTTTGAAAGATTCGTCTCCATGGAAGATATATCGATTGACATGATGTATGTCGATCAAGGATGAAGACTTACAGCACCTTAGAGATGGATGGATGGTGGGATGGAAGTTTTGGTAGGTGGGTGGGTGGGTGGATGGATGGATGGATATAGATAGATAGATAGATAGATAGATAGATAGATAGATAGATAGATAGATAGATAGATAGATAGATAGATAGATAGATAGATAGATAGATAGATAGATAGATAGATAGATAGATAGATAGATAGATAGATAGATAGATAGATAGATAGATAGATAGATAGATAGATAGATAGATAGATAGATAGATAGATAGATAGATAGACAGATAGACAGATAGACAGATAGATAGATAGATAGATAGATAGACAGACAGACAGTTAGATAGATAGATAGATAGATAGATAGATAGATGGATGGATGGATGGATGGATGGATGGATGGATGGATGGATGGATGGATGGATGGATGGATGGATGGATGGATGGATGGATGGATGGATGGATGGATGGATGGATGGATGGATGGATGGATGGATGGATGGATGGATGGATGGATGGATGGATGGATGGATGGATGGATGGATGGATGGATGGATGGATGGATGGATGGATGGATGGATGGATGGATGGACGGATGGACGGATGGACGGATGGACGGATGGACGGATGGACGGATGGACGGATGGACGGACGGACGGACGGACGGACGGAAGACAGACAGACAGACAGATAGATAGAATGGTCGAGCGAATGGATGGCGGATGGATGCATGTAGCTAAAGCGGCGATGGATCAAGGAATGGGAAAATAAATAGGAGGATGGAAAGGGAGAACTGGAAGGAAGGAGATATGGTGGATTCAAAATGGAGTTTCCGGGAATAATCCATCGTCAAAAGACGTCGTGTCTTATTCAGAATTGAGTCGAACAATGGCAACAAAGGCAACCAGACAGACAGAGAGACAGAAAGACAGGCATCTCATTGTCGCTCTGAATAATTCAAACGCATACATGTATCTAAGCGCATCCACATATTGATGTATATATATGCAAAATTATGCATATATATATCCATCTCTATCCCTGTTTTTCTCGCCCATCAATCGGTAGCTGTTATGAGAGGGAAAAGAGAGACAGAGATAGAGAGGAAGGAGAGAAAAGACAAGTAGATGTAAATAGCGAAGGAAGTGCACAGATATACAGAGACAGGTAGATAGAGACAGGCAAAGGCTTGATAGATTAAACGGACCAAACTGAGAGAGAAAGAGATAGACAGAGACGGAGAGACAGAAAGACAGAAAGAGACGCGTACGGCTAGAGAGAAACACAAACAGATAGAGAGACGACGACTAACGATGTTGATGAGCTGGATCAGAGCCAGGTTGAACCCCACTTCCACTTTTTCCGTGAGGTTCCGAACCGGACGGATGAGTGGATTGTATCCCTGGCTGTCGAACAGATGCTCCACCAGACGTACCTCGTCGTCACTCCCGAGACCTGCAAGGACAACAATAGTAAGCGCCGGTTCTAGAGACTGACCGTGCTAGAACCGGCACTTACCATACTACTTACAACGAACACATCAATCGATCCGCCCTACCGATCGCTTTCTGTCATCGGTTCTGTATCCATATTACCATAACTCTCTATACTATAGCCAGCATTGGTATGTCTTCGCCTCTCCATGCAAGCGTCTGCTCAATCGATTCCGAACACTATACGTGACTTTCTCGCTCCAACCTACATCGTATGATTTACCGCTAATAAAATCTTATGGGTAATTCCACGAAAAACGTCTGCAACTAAACACATCTGCTACTTTACGAGGCCAACGGCCAGTTACCGTTGCATTCACGCCGTCACCTTTGACCAAAGAAAACCCCGCTTGCAACAACAGAGGGGCGAGACTCCATTGGGGATCACTACACGGCCCTCTAAATATACAGCCAACGGTGAGGGTAAAACGCCGGGTCGCCCGTGTTAATATGTTTGTGTGTGGTGACTGCCAACGAGATCCTTACTCCTTAGTCGCCATGCTTCGAAGCGTCATTGTAATGCGGTGATCTATTATTGCTGTACGGGGTTTGGAAGTCTGATCGCTTTCAACGTCACGGTCATATTGGCTGTATTAATAAGGTTGGCGGAGAAGACCATGCTGGGAGCGGAAACATAGCTGAGTCGATGAATTCTACCATCTGTAATGTCAAGGCCGTAGCTAGGGGGTGTTTTGGGTGTTTGAACACCCTCCCCCCAAATGGAAAAAGTTAAAAATAATAGAAGGCATTTACTAGCACATGATTGAAAAACCATGAAATAAACCATGACAACATCCCCCCCAAATGAAAAATGTGAAAAAATAAAAAAATTGAATGAATTGGTGACATTTTCTGAAGATTTCGGTCAGATGACTAAAAAAGTCTTAAGTTTTATCGGGAAACTGAAGAAACACCCTCGAAATAAAATCCTGGCTACGGTCTTGTGTAATATTCTACGAAGATGATTCTTTTCGTCTTATTTACTTCTTTTCCCAGTTTATCTCCGTGATAACCGTGATGTTTCTCCTTTTATTTCTCTCTATAGTGATGTCTCTGTCACTTTCTCTGTCTTTTCTTCCCTCCGTGTACCTAACCTTGTCACTCCCACCCTTCCTCTCCATCTCTCTATGACTCTCTCTGTCCCTAGCTCTGTCCGTCTGTATGTCCGTTCCTCTATGTCTCAGTTTCCCCATCCTTCCATCGCACCAGACATTCATCACCCCACAGTCCCTCATCCATTCACATTCTCCCAGGCTTGCTATCGACCTGCCCATCTATCCAACCATCCATCATATTCAGCCAGTGTAAGAATTGTGTAAGAATTGTGAAAAAATAACTTGGGGTTGGACCATTAGGCCAATAGGAAAAGGGGTGTGAAAAATAGATTTTACTATGGGTTCTAAAGAAAACTGGGGGTTGAAACCCCAAACCCTCTGCAATTCTCACCCTGTATTCAGCCATCCACTAAGCCGCCAATCCACCTATCCATCCTTCCATCCTTCTATCCACCCATCCATTACATCCATTATGATTCATTCATCCGCTTGGCCTAAGCCACTGATCCACAATCCATCTATCCTTCTCTCTCCCCTCCACGACTCCCTCTCTTCCTCCCTCCAGTTATCAACGATCCAACCTCTTTTCCTGCATTGCTGACACTTATGGGACTGCTTATAAATTGCGCCATCATAAATCAGAACCGGAGCATCAAAAATTGGGTTGGAAATAAGAAGCACGACCTTCAACCGATTCAATACACCAAGGAAGACATTCTGGGCACATAAATTAAGTGTCTGATAGAAGACTCAGATAAGTCGTTAATGGCAACTCAGGCATAGACCCACATACGCCCAAGTATGCACACAAGTATACACACAAGGATACATATACATCATTATGCTCGAACGTTCACGCATAAATATACACACACACACACACGCACGCACACGCGCGCACACACACGCACACACACACGCACTCACTCACACTCACACACACATACGCACACACACAAGCACACACTCTCATCATGCGTATGTATATATACATGTATATACACGCATGCATATAAGCTGACATATTTAGACATAGAAACACACAAACACACATAGATCTACACACATACACACATACACACACGGACACACCCCTAGTTCTCTTTGACCAATTATACACCTATGCAAAGCCTTGCGCATGCACTGTGAGCGCTTCTGAACGGTTCGCTCTGCTATATAAATTTAAATGCTTAAATGCAACACAATAGAAAGACACATGGGTGTTATTAATTATTAGTCAATCCTGTTATATACTTATTTATTTAGCGCCACTATTTAAAATCCAAGTTCAAAGCGATGGCGCTGAGTGAAGGACTTCAGCGACGGCGCCAAACAGTCTTCGTTATATACCAGGGCACTTTATAATACAGGGCAGTTATATGCGAGTGACCAGTGCATGGGAACTATTCATACCCGAAATATATACTTTGACAGGGCATAACTTCAGGTAGGAAAACGATAAATTTTTACGTGTTACCCTCTGCGAATTGCTATATTACTGTGTTAAACGGATTTAGAATTTTAGACCCCTTTTAAATGGCGAAACAAAACCTTATAATAATGCTAATTTTCGTTCAAAATTTGATGGTCAAGTCATCGACGATTGCATTAGCCGCCTTTTAACAACATTGTGCCACAACAAAGATGATTAACGTTGACCTCCTCCTATCTTCAAGCTTTAGACTGGCGCTACCATATTATTCGTGACTTAAGTTCAGCGACATTTAAAAGCGAATTAGCGGACAAGAAGATCATAATTAAAGGACAAACTGGACACGGTAGACGATTAATTTTATTTGGAGCGGTCACCTTAGACACCTTTAAAATGGAGTGAATAATTGGTATAAAAGCGCTGCATGAAACTGCGTAGTACGTTTGAACGTGACTTGGAGATCATTGCAATTAACTCCGCCACTGGTTGCACTCTGCCAGTGCCAGTGCCAGTCCCAAGCCTGGATAAAGGAGAAGGTCGTCGCTAATGGTCTTTGTTACCACTCAGTGACGCTAAACTGTAACTACTAACTTCTGGTAGGGAAACAATAAATTTTTACTATAGAAAATGTGTCAGCTGGCATGCCCTGCTGTGGCCACTGAAGGACTAGTTCAGTGTAGCAACCGACTGAGGTGAGGGCTCCTCGTAGTCTCGAGTCCGTACTCTATATGTGTTTCAGGACAAAAGGTCTATCCAACCGGCTACCATGCATGGACCAACCGGCTACCCATGGACCAACCGGCTATCCATGGAGCAACCGGCTACCCATGGACCAACCGGATACCCATGGACCAACCGGCTACCATGCATGGACCTTTGATTCTTATTATAATTATTTTCAGTGCTGTCACACTGAGAGCGCCTCTGAATAATTAGCACTAGTTCAGCGCCCGTGAATAAGCTGATGCCCTGAGAAATTTGGAGATGACGATTACGATCGCTGCATTCTAAAGGCGCTATAGAAGTTCTCATAGTGCGGTACGATACGATTGTAGGTATTGTTTTGTGATCCGATGTGTAAGCTTATAGGCATGATTCTCAACAACACTACACACCATGTGGACTATGATTAGAGTCCAGAGATCGTTTCTGAATAATTAGTACATATACAGCGACCTTGAATAAGCTGGTGCCATGGACTTGGCTTTCGAGTGGCGCTTTAGAAATTTGGAGATAAGGATTACGATCACAAAAGGCGCTATAAAAGTTCTCAGAGTGCGGTACGGTACGATTGTACGTATTTTTTGTGATACGACGAGTAAGCATAATTCTCAACAACACTGCACACCATGCAGGGGCTTCTATCCCCCCTAAGCAACCGGGCGCAATCCATTTTCTCCCCCCCCCCTTTCTGGACCGGCCTTCCTCTATGTAGGCCTATGCAATATTATGCAATCTAGCGCTTGCCCTCCTATATAGTGTGGGAATGAAGGTTTGCTTGGAGAGGGACAAACGAGCATCCAGCAGACGATCGCCGAAGCATGTGTAGCGCCCAGAAGGCACCTGGTATGAGGAGAGAATGTGATCCTCCCGTAAGAAATTTTTGCAATTTCCGCATTGCAATTTCAGCATTTTAAGCTGTCCTCTTAGCATAATTACTCTACTGTTTCAGTGGAGGAATTGCTGCCAAAATCGGGCAGCCATATGTTTTGCGCCTCTGATCAGTGTGCACTCGAGAGTCGAGAGGCGTTACATAAATTTTTAGAGCACAATGCAATACAATAAAATACAATATAGGTCCTACATTGTAAGCCCACGTAATAATGATGTTGCTTTACTAAGTGTTCAAGGACAAAATTTGACTGTCTGAAATTTGAAAGATAATATTGGAGAGAAGCCATTTAGTTGTACAAAATAGTATTTTTTTAACATTATTTTTTCAATTATAATATGATGATGATGATGATGATGATGATGATGATGATGATGATGATGATGATGATGATGATGATGATGATGATGATGGTGATGGTGGTGGTGGTGGTGGTGGTGGTGGTGGTGGTGGTGGTGGTGGTGGTGGTGGTGGTGGTGGTGGTGGTGGTGGTGGTGGTGGTGGTGGTGGTGGTGGTGGTGGTGGTGGTGGTGGTGGTGGTGGTGGTGGTGGTGGTGGTGATGATGATGATGATGATGATGATGATGATGATGATGATGATGATGATGATGATGATGATGATGATGATGATGATGATGATGATGATGATGATGATGATGATGATGATGATGATGATGATGATGATGATGATGATGATGATGATGATGATGATGATGATGATGATGATGATGATGATGATGATGATGATGATGATGATGATGATGATGATGATGATGATGATGATGATGATGATGATGATGATGATGATGATGATGATGATGATGATGATGATGATGATGATGATGATGATGGTGCTCTGCCCGAAGGCAGGTTCATTGGCTTTGACGCCCCTGGGGATGAGATGAGTGAGGTGGTTTCCCGTTGCCTTCCCCACAGACAATGATGGGTAAGCAACTTGCCCAGTGGCGGTTCTACCGGGGGGGCTGGGGGGGCTACAGCCCCCCCAGCTGAAAAGTTAGCCCCCCTAGATTTTCCTAGCCCCCCTATACAAATGTTAGCCCCCCCAGTTTAACACTGAATCAGCTATAAATATTGCCTACAATATCTGTTGGCAGTTGGCACCAAGGTCTTCTAATTCACTAATTCTTATATGCTGTTCTGTGAAGCTTTGGTACTGTAATACAGCAATATCACCCTTCACATACATGTACCCCTGCACGGTTGCTTCAATGAGAGTGCTCAGACACAAGCACATGTCTATCTATACTAATATAGCTGCCCTTCGACTACAGAGGACCCATGGGATGTTCAAGCGAAAGTGAAGAATCCTACAACAGGTATGTAAAATGGCAATGAATCTACATGTACGTGGGATGAGATGATATAAACCAAGTTTTGTTATGGAAGGAAGCCTAAAAATGACGCTGGTACTCCAGAAAATCTTTACTAAGCTTATACGTGGAGGTATCACATTAAAAAGATCATTTTCAAGAAAGACTACTGTTCTTTTTCGCAACCTGACAGGTGAAAAAGTTTTCTGCGAACCTGCAAATAGATAAATTGAAGCTATTTTGTTTGTAAACTTATTTAGACATGAGTTATTTGCTCAAAACAAGTGTTACAGTTACAATAATGAATCAAGTGCATGCAATGCAACAGACAAGTTGAACCTGCAACATTTGTGCTCTGTTGATTCTTCAGAAGATGACATATAACGTTCTTTAGATACACTTTGGCAGGGCATACAAAAACTGTCCTCTTAAGCCTTTTTTACTGTCTTTTCTTCTTCTTTCCCTTCAGGCTAGGATTATTCCCTCTGGCGAGGGGTCAGCCACTCGGATTCTTCTTCTCCACTTGTCTCTGCTTCCGGTGTCTTCTTTCTTCAATTTGAGCAACTTCAGGTCTTGTTGTATCACGTCCTCCCATCTTTTCTTCTGTCGTCCCCGACTGCGTCGACCATATACCTCCGCTTGCATGATTCTTTTGACACAGCTACCCTCCTCTTTTCTCATTACGTGTCCATACCACCGCAGCCTGGTCTCCCGTGCTTTGTCAGTGATGCATGCCACACCGACATTTTTCCTGATGTCCTCACTTCGTTTCATGTCCTTCAGTGATATTCCAAGCATCCATCGCAGCTGTTCTTTCCAGCAAACTCTCGTCCCTTTGTACTGTCTTTTAGAAAAGCCAAAAAATTGGTTTTGATAAAAGTTAAACATTATACATTTTTCTTCTGTTTTAATTGTAATCCTTAAAGATAGAATTGAGGTAGGAGTCTTTCTCAGAACCTGTTGCACTGTCCTTGATTCATCATTGTAACTGCAACTCATGGACACAATTTTTGCGCAATGAAAAACTTAGAAAACTTATTTATTCATTCGTTCATTATTTTCATTCATTATAAACATTGTACTTTAGAAATCATTCTATTTAGGCCTATGGAATGTCAGTCAGATAGCCTAGTATCAATTTTTTATGTGAATATATATTGCTGAAACGGGCAACGGGGGCCAACACACTCAACTGCGTAAACATATACATCTATGGGACGGAAGGGGCTAATGCAATTTTTAGCCCCCCCAGTCTAAAAAGTCTAGAACCGCCACTGAACTTGCCCAAGGTCGCTCCGTAGGAGCTTGCGCCCCTGCGTCCCACACGTGCTAGCCCGAGATATCTAAATCTCTGAATGTCAACTCCCAGCCCGGGTCTTGAACCGCAGTCCGTTGCAACCAACAGACGAATGCAGCTGTCGCTTACCGGTGTAGCTAACTAGGCCACTTAATAATAATATATGATTGTATTATTTATTAAAATAGTAAAAACATAATTATAATCATTTAATAGGAATTTTTTATACTATATTATAGCTGTTATAGCGGATCATGTAGCCTAATTCAAAAATTTTGATAGTAGCCAAACTAAAAACTCAAAGTATATAAAGTGTAGGCTATACATTTTGCCAGAAACTGTTAGGCATACCATTTTGTCCAAATTTATACGGAGGGGAATCATTTTCTGGGGGATCTTCCTTTTCTATCTTCCTTTAGTGATGCCTAGATTGAACGCTGCCCTCCATGTCCGACCTTCCCCCCCAACCGACGTGAATTTTGGCTGTCTTCTGATTCCTCCCCTATTTTTCACTGGGCGCAAGCTGCGCCCGCCAAGT
This sequence comes from Lumbricus terrestris, assembly GCA_949752735.1. NCBI lineage: Eukaryota > Metazoa > Annelida > Clitellata > Crassiclitellata > Lumbricidae > Lumbricus > Lumbricus terrestris. Next base: position 12,772,729 of record OX457050.1, on the reverse strand, counting down.
ATAGGGATAGAAGCCCCTGACACCATGTGGACTATTATTAGAGTCCAGAGACCGTTTCATTTATTGCCTTTAGGCCTATCCTTGATTGGCGCAATACAAATTTCAACTATACGGTTACAATTACCGGTGTCGAGCAGCTGCCAGCAGTCTTGGCAGAGCATCAGCAGCTGCAGCAGTAGCATGATCCAGCATCCGAGATGCAACATAGTTGACGCTAAGCATCACGAGAGCGCCGTCGTCGTCGTCGTTTTACTCGGCCTCGGTTGTCCGTTGAAGATGTCCAGCATCGAGGATTGAGACAACGAGGAGGATCTTGAACATAGAGGATCGAGATTGATCCATGTCATTCCTCGCAGAAAAAATTAAGATCGTTTTCATTCCATGACGAATATATAATTGAGGAGTTGATCTGTAACCTTTGTGGAGGATTCGAGGAGAGAATGATGTCTTTCCTCGCTGAGCTGAGGATCAGTGTCAACTTTCGCAGTACGGAGGATTCAACTCATTCCTCATTTCTCGGATTATTTTAGTCTGAAGATGCTTTTATTCATCTTTCCTTATTCCAGGTGGAAGTGGTAGACAGAATCCGCGGGAGAGCCGGGAAGCGACGGAGACGAGAAGCGATTATACTCTGGTGGAGTGACTGCAGGATGCGTCATACATTTGCAGCTAATAGTCCAAAAATATTGTTGGAATTGAAGAGTCGGGCTGCAGTAATACTATGTGGTGGGCATAGTTTCCGAATTAGAGTGAAGGTGCTTCTATTTGATTGATGAATTAAGCTGTGAACGTTGTTAGAATTGCACGATAATAATATGTTGAGAATGGATTTTAAAACATGGAATCAGGTTTAGAGTAGTGTAAGAATTGTCGCGGCATAATTAGGCTGAAATGGTTCTATGGTTGTAGATCTATTCGTAAATGGAGTTAGAAAAATTATTGCAGAAAGGCTACAGGTACGCAGCGCTAAAAGGACAGAATTTATTTGATAATGGTTTGAAATTGCTGAAAATGTAGTCAGTATTGCAGAACTGCAGAACTGGGAGGAGAATGAAGAAACTTTCAAACGCCAGACCTAGAATAATTGTGCTTGAATTGCCGAATTTTGCTTTCAAAACCGCAAAACAATTCGCCTCACATGTACGTTGATCAATGCTGCTTTCCGTTTATGATCGTCTTAATTGTCTGGGTTTCCTAGTAAATATTGGGTAAAATTAATGGCAACACTATGGCACAATGAGCGCATTGACAAGGCTGAATCGCTTCCTGCTGTTCCCCAAAGGCCGGTGTCGCGTGACAGAGTCTCCCCCTAAAAGTCTCCCCCGGAGACTTTATTTCGAAACAGATTCTCCCCCGGAGGATCTGTTCCAGAATAAATTCGCCCCCGGAGACTATATTCTGAAATAAAGTCTCCGTGGGGGAGAGAATATTTCCGCCGTCCACGAAATAAAGTATCCCCCCGTTCAGCGTGAAATTGACTACAGTTGCATCAAATTTAGAGATGAGCATTCTAAACGGTTAGTTTACGTTGCCAGATTATATAACAAGAAAACATATAATACTTTTACTTCAGAAAAATTCTTCCAATACAGAGTTTCAGCCAGGGGGAGACTCTGTTTCGGGGGGAGACTTTGTATCGGGGGGAGACTTTATTTCGTGACACCGGCTCACCCTTCCATTCGGTAGATGGTGTTGGTAAACTGAGCGGCTGGATGTGATAGACGCCGTGCATGGTTACCGACAGTTAGATATTCGACTCCTCTAATACTTTGATCATCCGTCCATACTATGATCTGTAATCATAATTATGCAGTTTTGTGTCGGTCTGAAATTAAATAAACGCAGATTATGATATGATTGATATCATCCTCGTTGCCGGACTCCGACGGTTTCGAACTTTGTAGAATGACATCCGACGTAGAATGTCTAGAGCATGCGTTTCCAGTAGCAACACTGACATCTGGCTTCAAAATTGGTCACAGATAGAGGGATTCTTTCGATGCACAGTATGTAGCTATACAGCTGCCTGTAGTCAGACGTTGGACTCATTGTTAATTGAACAACATGTAAAGAAATTTCCAAACTACGGTTTTACCACTGTCACATGCACTCGCAGAAAAGAAATCCTAATCGCAATCTCAAATCTTCCAAAGGGATCCGGGATTATTCGCAATCGAAATCGTAATCTCTAAATTTCTAGATCGCAACTCGAAAGTCAAACGCAGGGCACCAGTTTATTCACTATCGCCGCGTCGTATCAGTCGTCTAAAAAACTGAGGTGATCCGTACATGTGAATTGCAGAAAGTTCTCGTGCTCACAAAACGGCGATTATTATTGAAGCCGTGATTATTACGTTGCAACTCTCAGACACCGTCGCTGAACGCGAACCCAGTGGCACCGTCGCCCAATCGCAGACTGGTGCCAATCGCAGACTGGTGCCAACGGCAGCTGCGGCAACTGACGACGCCTATGCAATGCCGAGCATCGACCAACACTTCTATGCGACTCGTTTCTTTACGGTCGATGTATAAACCGACGTTTCAACCTGAGTCCGCTTTAAACGAACTCGATCATAGTTTTCGTGTCTGCTTATCTCTCTGTCTGTCTGTCTTTTTGGATGTCTTTTTTCAGTCTTTCTGCCAGTCTTTCTGTGTGTCGTCTATCTGTCTGGTCCGTCTGGTCTGTGTGTGTGTCTCTCTGTCTGTCTATCTGTCTGTCTGCCTGTCTGTCTGTTCTTCTGTCTGTCTATCTGTCTATCTGTCTGTCTGCCTGTCTGACTGTTTGTCCGTCTGTCTGTCTGTCTGCCTGTCTGTTCTGTATGTCTGTCTGTTCTGTCTGTTCTTTCTGTCTGCCTGTCTGCCTGTCTGCCTGTCTGGTCTGCGTGTCTATCTGTCTGTTCTGTCTGTTCTGTCTGTCTATCTGCCTGTCTATCTGTCTGTCTGTCTGTATGTCTGTCTGTCTGTCTATCTGTCTGTCTGTCTGTTTGTCTTTCTCTTTCCGACTTTCTTTTTTTCTATTCTTGATTCTTTCTTCCCTCTGTGTTTGTCGTTACATTCTTCTTTCTAGGTCTCCCTGATTTTTCGTATGTCCTCTTTCCCTCTTCCTGTCTTACCAGACATCCTTGTCATCCAGGACAGACAGAGACAGACACAGAGGGACAGAGATAGATACAGAGACACCCAGAGAGAGGGAGAGACACAGAGTGAGAGAGACTGACAACTCTAACAAAAAAGGAACGAGCAGTTACAGATGGACTGTCATAAACAGACTGGGACGGACAAAGCCAAGGACAAGGACACATGACCAGAAGGAATTCAGTAGGCACTGCATTGAGTGGCCGACACAAGTAGCTGCCTGGTCCCATTGCCTACTGATCGGTTCAGGGCCCGATATCTAAATCAACGGCTGGCCATCCGGCTTATCGAGTTAGCGCATTAGACCTACGCTGTGGACCGCTGACCCGTGTGGACAGCAACGGGTGACGAGGTGTAGTGATCGAGTGGTCGGACGACTGTCGGGGTTCGGCTCCAGTTGTGCATCATAGGAATCTGGCATGATCTGTTCTGCAGCGTCTTCTTATGGTGGTTTCAGCTGGATGGAGAGAGACTGCGGTTGTGGGATTTTGATTGTTGTGTAGTTGAGGGCGATTGGAGCATGGATGGGAGGAGGAGGAGGAGGACGATGAGTAGAAGGAGGAGCAGGAGGAGGACGAGAAGGATGAGGAGGAGGACTTGGAGGAGAAGGAGGAGGAAGTAGAGGAAAAGGAGGAGGTGAAGGAGAAGCAGGAGGAAGAAGAGGATGAGGATGAGCAGGAGGAGGTGGAGGTGAAGGAGAAGAAAGAGGACGAGGAGAAGGAGGAGGAGGACGAGGAGGAGGACGGGGAGGAGAAGAAAAAGGAGGAATCAGAAGAAAAGGAGGAGCAGCAGGAGCAGCAGGAGGAGGAGGAGGAGAAGGAAGAGGAAGAGGAGAAGGAACATGAGGAGGAGGAAGAGGTGGAGGAAAAGGGAGAGGAGTATTATTAGTATTATTATTATTATTGTTATTATTATGATTATTATTATTGTTATTATTATCATTATTGCTAGTATTATTATTATTATTATCATTAATACTATTGTTGTTATTATTATTATTATTATTATTATTATTATTATTATTATTATTATTATTATTATTATTATTATTATTATTATTATTATTGTCGCCTTTATTTCAATTTTTAATTAGGCCTATTATTATTTTATTGCTACTACTACCACTACCACTGCTACTACTACTACTACTACTACTACTACTAATACTACCACTACTACTACTACTACTACTACTACTACTGCTGCTGCTGCTGCTGCTGCTACCACCAAAACAACTACTTCTACAAATACAATTTCTATCACTAATACTATTATAAATTAATTATTGAATTAATCAATCAGTTATAAATTAATATCAATTAAATCTGTAACATACGCGAGGTCTCACCGAAATGCTGTCATGATGATGATGGCGATGATGACATCAACAAGAGACAACATGAAGGAAGAGAATACGAGCACAAAATTAATGGTGAAAAATGGGAAAAGTGGAGTGATTAAATTCGGCAGCCAGACAGGGTCCCACGTGGAAACTAGTCTGCGCATGTCTAAGAGGACCATCTGCGTACTTAACTGGCAACTGCTGCTCCGGCGAGTCCCCGGGTGTATACGAGGAATCTCTCCAACGGATCTGTGAATCTTTGTCGCTAGACGGTGCGGTGATGAGTGAGCGTCATTTGACTAAAAGCATCGACGACCGTTTCGTGGCTTCGAGTTTTTGCACAGCTTGTGTTCAATGTCGCATTTCGAGAGACATGGCCGGACAACGTGTGAGGGAAGCAAAAGGACTGCGAGTTAGAATGGGATGGAAACGCAGACGAACAGATACACACACACACAGACACAGAGACAGACAGACATGCAGACAGATGGAGACAGACACAGACACAGTGAGAGAGGCAGAAACAGAGACAGAAACAGAGACAGGGAGAGAGACGGAGACAAAGATGAAAATATTGAAACTGGAATGGATCTTTCTGAATACCTGTATACACCAATGACATGTCTGTATCTACAGACTGTATTGTATTGTATATAAGCATTTATAAAGCGCCTCTTACAGACTAGCTATTAAGAGGACAACGTGACAACTGACAACCCCGAGGTAATAAAAAAGACTTCAAGTTTCGAAGAGCTGAAGATGACACCCCCAATAAGATCTTAATACGGATCAGTGAGAGGGAGGTCATTCCACATAGAAGGGCCTACAATGGCAAAGGCACGGTGTTGAGCCATAGCAGTCCTTGCCCTTGGAACCAAGAGATCTATGATAATCATAGATGCATAATGAACATTATGAACATATTTACACATGTATTGTATACACTTAGCAGTAGTAGTAATTTTAATTTAATCAATTATCTGGTTGAAAGATCGCAATCAATAACAGTATACAGTTATGCAAAACAAAACAGAAAATAAAGGTTTTTATTTCAAAAAAGCATTGCTATAAATGCTCCTATAAAGCAAAAAGGAACTATATAGCACACGTTCTTGTATAAAACCCTATGGATGAATTTAAAGGTATACCCTTTGCACGGTACATCTGCATTTACGTATTGTACATACATGTATATGAGTAAACATAATTATGTGTGTGTATGTATGTATGTGTGTATGTATGTATGTGTGTATGTGTGTGTGCAAATGTGTATGTATGTATGTATGTATGTATGTATGTATGTATGTATGTATGTATGTATGTATGTATGTATGTATGTATGTATGTATGTATGTATGTATGTATGTATGTATGTACGTACGTACGTACGTTCGTACATGTATGTATGTATGTATGTATGTATGTATGTATGTATGTATGTATGTATGTATGTATGTATGTATGTATGTATGTATGTATGTATGTATGTATGTATGTATGTATGTATGTATGTATGTATGTATGTATGTATGTATGTATGTATGTATGTATGTATGTATGCATGCATGTATGCCTTTATGAGTGTATACTTTGAGAGCATAAGAAGGTGAATGCAAATAAATACTCGATGGAAATCAGTTTTGCTGAGTTTTGCCAACGTCGAATGTGGCGTAGTATGCCGAAGTGAGACGGAAATTCCCGAGAGGTGTCGCATGCGTCA